>JARQOD010000002.1:238604998-238764334 GCA_033576555.1 Oophaga sylvatica
GGCCAACCCGATACCAGGGGAATGCCCCAGCTCTTAGAGCCTTTTTTGTCTTGGGCTTTCGCAATTAAAGGACGTTTGGCCCCATGTTTCTCCACACTGGGGGCTGCTAGGGCCCTACATCCTACTGATAGAGGGCTCCGGGAGAGGTGCGAGGTAACTCCCCCCCCTGTTGTTACTCCACCTCACTAAAGTCCCTTATGTGAGGTTTCCCCCTTGCTTTCGGGGGACCCTATGCATTTTGGGAGGACATCTTTTCTGAGGGGATTGGGGGTACCCGCAGGAAGAAGGTGTTTTTTTCTCGGGGAAAGGGGGGGGACATTTTTTTGGGGGGATGCCCCACCCGTCCCTTTGAGCAAAAATCGCCGGAAAACGTAATCCCAGGTTGGTGGTGGACGACAACCGGGAGTAGTATTTCGTCCCTATTCTTCTCAGTTCCTTGTCCCCGTGAGGGGGGGTTGGTACGAAGTGGAGAGATTTTTCTGTTCTTTTGTAGGGGGCCGGGGCTAATCGGTTTGACGCCAGTTTGCTCAGGCTCAAGGTATGCATCATGTATTGGTCAAACCAAACCTATATTCTCCTTGACGCCGGGCCTCTCGGCCAAGTACCCCTTTGTTCATGGGGTTTAACTTGACCTTCGGGTGGGGGCAATACTGGGAACTATTTTTTGTTATGTGTTTGGGGGTCTACCTATCCATTGGGGGGGCTTCCTTGTTGGGTTAAACAAAACCCCTGTGTTAATTGGGCAGTCCAGGATAAACCCAAAAGGGGGGAGTTTTGAAAAATAACGCATGAACCAGCACGTGGGTCTCCCCTTACTTTGCCCCCTTTTTTTTTGGAGGACTTTGGGGATGTGTCCTTGGGGAGGGGTGTCAGGAGTTCCCTCCTCATCCGGTATGACTGCTCTTAATTTATTTTCCTGATGCTAATTTCCTAAAGCAGGTTAATAACCTTTCTGTTCCGGGAAGGCGGGTATGAAAGATTATATTTGGGAAAAGTCTGCCAAAAGGGGCAATTAGCCCTTTCCTTCCCAGTAGCCCGGGGTTTCTTCTTTGTGAAGAAAAAAGTGGGGGCACGCCCTTGCTGGTTTCCTGCAATTTAAATGGGATTACTGTTCGAGATCCTTCCATCCCCTGATTCCTGACTCTTCAATAAAATTGTTGGCGCCAAAATGGTTCTCAAATTTGGACCAGGGGGGCTAAATCTGTTTAGGAAAAAAGGGGGGATGAGGGGAAAAACGGCTTTAACACGCCGGGGGGACTTTATGAAAAACCTTGTCATCCCTTTTGGTTGACTACTGCACCAGCATTTCCAACATTTTTTTAAATGACATTTTTCACTGGGGGGCGTTTGTGGGGTTTTTTTTTTAATTTAAATTTTTTCACCAAGTGTCCCCCCAGGGCATTGAGACAGTTGTTGAATTTTTAAAAAAATAAAATACCCAAAAAAAATTTATTTAAAATTAAAATTTTTTTTTTTTTTTTATTTTTAGGATAAAAATTAACTTTTAAATTTAAAATTTTTTCCTTTTTTTTTAATAAAAGGGGGAAATTTTTTTTTATTTTTTAAAAATTAAATAAAAAAAAAATTTTTTAAATTGAAAATTAATTTTTTTTTTGAAAAAAAAATTTTTTTATTCTCAAAAAAAAAATAATTTTTATAAATTACTATTTAAAAAAAAAAATTTAAATTTATTTTTTTTTAAAAATTTTAAAAAAAATTATAATCCAATAAATTTTAAATTTTTTAAAAAAATGTTTTGCTTCGGCACCCGTTCTCATCCAACCAGATGCATCACAGCCGTTCGTTGTGGAGGTGGACGCGTCTGACGTAGGGGTGGGTGCAATATTGTCCCAGGTCCGTCCCCTGGTAAATGGCATCCGTGCGCTTTCTTTTCTAAAAAATTGTCGTCCGCCGAAAGGAATTATGATATCGGCAATAGGGAACTTTTGGCCATTAAGTTGGCTTTTGAAGAATGGCGTCACTTTTTGGAGGGGGCAGTCCACCCGGTCACCGTCATTACTGATCACAAGAACCTGCTGTATTTGGAATCTGCTAAGCGTCTGAATTCCAGACAAGCTCGATGGTCGTTGTTTTTTACCAGGTTTAATTTTGTTGTCACTTATCGCCCTGGATCTAAGAATGTTAAGGCGGATGCCTTGTCTCGCAGTTTCCCAGGGCCGGGAAAATGGATGACCCGATTCCCATCCTTCAGGAGGGGGTGGTAGTGTCGGCTGTATGTTCTGAGCTTGAGGAGGAGGTGTTAGAGGCTCAGGGGGACGCCCCTGCAGGACCTCCAGGGAGACTGTTTGTCCCAAATCAGTTGAGACAAAAGGTTATTGAGGCACATCATAATTCTGCTTTAGCAGGACATCCAGGGAGTAAGGCTACTTTAGATCTCCTTTCTCGCCGGTTTTGGTGGCCTAACGTTAATAAAGATGTTTTAACTTTTGTCGCGTCCTGTGGGGTTTGTGCTCGCTCTAAGACCCCTCATACCCGTCCGTCTGGGACCCTCTTACCCTTGAAACTTCCGGAGCGTCCATGGACTCATTTGTCTATGGACTTCATCACAGACCTTCCTCAGTCGTCAGGGAAGACTGTCATACTGGTGGTTGTTGACAGGTTCAGTAAGATGGCACATTTCATTGCTCTTCCTGCCCTCCCTAATGCTAAAACTCTGGCGCAGGTGTTCATTGGGGAGATTGTGAGACTTCATGGGTTGCCTTCTGATGTGGTGTCAGATAGGGGGTCTCAGTTTGTGTCCAAGTTTTGGAGGGCATTTTGTTTACGTCGGGGGATGCAATTGTCATTTTCCTCGGCTTTTCATCCGCAGACCAATGGTCAGACAGAGCGTCTGAATCAAAGCTTAGAGACTTATCTTCGGTGTTTTGTCTCAGAGAACCAGGAGGACTGGTCTTCTTTCTTGCCTCTGGCAGAGTTCGCTCTTAACAACAGGCGGAGCGAGTCCACTCGTAAGTCCCCATTTTTTGGGGCATATGGTTTTCATCCCCAGTTTTGTACATTCAATGGGGGGGGCCCTTCTGGGGTTCCTGAGGAGGAGCGTTTCTCGTCGTCACTTGCTTCAGTGTGGAGAGGTGTATTGAATAATCTGAGTGCTATGGGGAACCGTTATAAACGTATGGCTGATAGGAGGAGAGTTTCTGGTCCAGATCTTAATGTGAACGATCTGGTATGGTTGTCTACCAGGAATATAAAACTTAAAGTTCCCTCCTGGAAGCTGGGCCCCAGATTCATCGGGCCGTACAGGATCAGTTCCATAATTAATCCTGTGGCATTTCGTCTGGACCTCCCTCCTACGTTTAAAATCCACAATGTGTTCCACAAGTCATTACTTAAGAGGTACGTGGCACCAGTCATACCATCACCTCTACCTCCTCCTCCAGTGGTGGTCAATGGTAACTTGGAGTTTCAAGTGTCAAAGATCATTGACTCACGTCTGAATCGCCGGTCCCTTCAGTACTTGGTGCATTGGAAGGGGTATGGTCCAGAGGAGAGGACGTGGGTTCCTGCGTCTGACATTAACGCAGATCGTTTGGTGCGGACCTTCCACAGAACTCACCCAGGCAAACCTGGCCCTGAGGGTCCGGAGGCCCTCGTAGAAGGGGGGGTACTGTCATGTGTGCATCGCCACGAAGATCGTCGCGGTTGCACATTCTGACTTCTCACAGCTGAGTTGCTGTTTCTTTGTGTTTGGCAGTTAGGGAGTTAATTCTGTCTGTGCTCAGTTCTGGGACTGGGTGCAGTTTTCTCCCGGCTGCAATTAATTATTTGTTGATTGGTTTCCTTTAAATCTCTGGTTGTCTGTGTTGGGAGTTGCCAGTGAAATTCTTCATGCAGACCACAGATAGGATTGTATCTGTATAGACTTAAGTTAAAGAGCTCCTTAGTTGTTTTAAGCTCACCTTGCTTAGAGTTTAATATCCCAGATCATTTATGTTCCTTCTGTGTTTGAGTGTGTATGCAAGTCTGTGTTTTCTCCAGTCTGTCTTATATGTCTAATCTGTGTATTTAGCAGAGATCAGCCCATATCCCTTTGGTGGTAATCAGAATCCTTCTTAGGACTGATTACAGGGTTCAGGGACTGATAGGAGACAGGGTTAGGCTGGAGACTTGGACCTCTGAACCATTATCAGTACCTCCAAGGTGAGGGTTTAGTTAGGACCCCAGTTTAGGGTCAGGTTAGACCCCCGGTCCTCCTCTTTCCTGTGACAGTGTATCAAGTCCTCAAGATTAACCCTGAGTTCAACGGATATCGTGTCAGGTAAATCTATTCTATATTTACATGCTGATGTTGCTAATCTATATGTTGTATAGAGTGTTGTTCTTTTAACATAGTAACATAGTAACATAGTTATTAAGGTTGAAGGAAGACTTTAAGTCCATCTAGTTCAACCCATATCCTATCCTAACCTGCCCTAACATGTTGATCCAGAGGAAGGCAAAAAAACCCCAAGTGGCAAACAGTAAGCTTCACATTGGGGAAAAAAATTCCTTCCCGACTCCACATACGGCAATCAGACTAGCTCCCTGGATCAACGCTGTATCTAGGAAACTAGTGAATATAGCCTGTAATATTATACTTTTCAAGAAAGGCATCCAGTCCCCTCTTAAATTTTAGTAAGGAATCACTCATTACAACATTAGACGGCAGAGAGTTCCATAGTCTCACTGCTCTTACAGTAAAGAATCTGCATCTGTGATTATGGCTAAACCTTCTTTCCTACAGACGTAGAGGATGCCCCCTCGTCCCCGTCACAGGTCTAAGAGTAAAAAGATCATTAGAAATGTCTTTGTACTGTCCCCTCATATATTTGTACATTGTAATAAGATCACCCCTAAGCCTTCGTTTTTCCAAACTAAATAACCCCAAGTGTAATAACCTGTCTTGGTATTGCAGACCCCCCAGTTCTCTAATAACCTTGGTCGCTCTTCTCTGCACCCGCTCCAGTTCAGCTATGTCTTTCTTATACACCGGAGACCAGAACTGCACACAGTATTCTAAGTGTGGTCGCACCAGTGACTTGTATAGAGGTAAAATTATGTTCTCCTCATGAGCATCTATGCCTCGTCTAATGCATCCCATTATTTTATTTGCCTTGGCAGCAGCTGCCTGACATTGGCCACTAAATTTGAGTTTGTCGTCCACCCATACACCCAAGTCTTTTTCAGTGACAGTTTTGCCCAGTGTTTTACAATTAAGCACATAATTATACATCTTATTTGTTCTACCCAAGTGCATGACCTTACATTTATCCCCATTAAAGCTCATTTGCCATTTATCAGCCCAAGCTTCTAGTTTACATAAATCCTCCTGTAATATAAAATTATCCTCCTCTGTATTTATTACCCTGCAGAGTTTAGTGTCATCTGCAAATATTGAAATACTACTCTGTATGCCCCCTACAAGGTCATTAATAAATATGTTAAAGAGAAGCGGCCCCAATACTGACCCCTGTGGTACCCCACTGCTAACCGTGACCCAGTCCGAGTGTGCTCCATTAATAACCACCCTTTGTTTCCTATCCATGAGCCAGTTCTTAACCCACTTACACATATTTTCCCCTATCCCCATTGTTCTCATTTTATGTATCAACCTTTTGTGTGGCACTGTATCAAAAGCTTTTGAGAAGTCCATGAACACCACGTCCACTGCATTCCCTTGGTCCAGTCCTGAACTTACCCCTTCATAAAAGCTTATCAGATTAGTCTGACAAGAACGGTCCCTCGTAAACCCATGCTGATACTGTGTCATGAGGTTATTCAGCTTCAGATACTCCAAAATAGTATCCCTTAAAAAACCCTCCAGGATTTTACCCACAGTAGATGTTAAGCTCACTGGCCTATAATTTCCAGGTTCAGTTTTTGTCCCCTTTTTGAATATTGGCACCACATTTGCTATACGCCAGTCCTGTGGTACAGACCCAGTTATTATGGAATCTTTAAAGATTAAAAATAATGGTCTATCTATAACTGTACTTAATTCCTGCAGTACTCGGGGGTGTATCCCATCTGGACCCGGGGGTCCTTCTCTCTGTATGCGGTCAGCTGTATCGGCTGGATGCCGATACAGCTGACCCTCCGATGACGGGTGGGGGGCCCACTGCTGGCACCGGGCCCCCCCAACGCCTATTCAGGCCCCATAGCTTCTGGGCGGCAGAGCAGGAAGATCGATTCTCCCTGCTCTGCCGCAGAATGTAACTGTATCGGCGTGCCGTGCACGCCGATACAGTTACTGTAGCGTAGCTCCGGGTGGGCCCCCTCAGAGCGCGGGGCCCGGGGCCACCGCCCCCTCTGCCCCGCGACCTATCCTTTCAAATCAGGGCCCACCACGCAGGAGCTGGGGCCCACCGGAGGTTTCTCTGGTGTCCCGGTGGCTCAGTCCGACCCTGCTTGCCAGCCTGATAATACCAGGCCACGCAGTCTGCTTATATTTGCTGGTTAACAAAAATAGGGGATCCCCTCGAAAAAAATTGGCGTGGGGTCCCCCCTATTTTTGTTAACCAGCCAGATGAAGCAGACCGCTGAGGCCTGGATTTTCAGGCTGTTAAGGAGCCAAGATCCATGGACCTTGCCAGCCTGATAATACCAGGCCACAGCAGTCTGCATATCTTGGCTGATTAACAAAAATAGGGGATCCCCTCGAAAAAAATTGGCGTGGGGTCCCCCCTATTTTTGTTAACCAGCCAGATGAAGCAGACCGCTGAGGCCTGGATTTTCAGGCTGTTAAGGAGCCAAGAACCATGGACCTTGCCAGCCTGATAATACCAGGCCACAGCAGTCTGCATATCTTGGCTGATTAACAAAAATAGGGGATCCCCTCGAAAAAAATTGGCGTGGGGTCCCCCCTATTTTTGTTAACCAGCCAGATGAAGCAGACTGCTGAGGCCTGGTTTTTCAGGCTGGTAAGGATCCAATATCCATGGACCTTGCCAGCCTGATAATACCAGGCCACAGCAGTCTGCTTAACTTGGCTGGTTAACAAAAATAGGGGATCCCCTCGAAAAAAAAACGGCGTAGGGGTCCCCCTATTTTTGTTAACCAGCCAAGTAAAATGCAGACTGCTGCGGCCTGGTATTAAAAGACTGTCAAGGCCCATGGATTTTGGTCCTCAACAGCCTGATAATACCAGGCTACAGCAGCCCCACATTTGGCGCATCAAAAGATGTGCCAATTGTGGCACTTTACCCGGCTCTTCCCACTGCCCTGTAGCAGTGGCAAGTGGGGTAATAAGGGGTTAATGTCACCGTTGATTGCACGGTGACAATAAGCCCGGTTAATAATGGATAGGCGTCAATACGACACCGATCCATTATTAATCCCAAAGTTTTTAAATGTTGTGAGACAGTGAGAGTATGGGTGTTGAATGGGGTGTACATTTCATCTAGGTACTGTGATGTATGGTATAAGGGAAATGTGTGGCTTTGTAAACCTAGTGGTAGAGAAAGGTCACTACACCTTACATTCATTACACACTTGCAGCTCAGGCCTGAAACTACTCAGGTGTTAATTAGGAGACCAGAAGTAGGTGTCTGCAAACACAGTCAGAGAGCTCGCTTAGTCTGGACAAGGAGTCCCGGCACAAGAAGCAGTCTCCAGGAGTGTGAGCTATCTTAGTCTGGGTGCTCGATGTACCCCGGACACAGGAGTAGTCTCAGTAAGAATCCGTGCGAATAGCGGCTGAATAGGAGGGGAGCTCTCTCAAGTCTGGACGTTGAAGGTGCCTTCAGACACAAGGAGGAGACTCTGTGAACCTCAATGCTGGTAAATGCTGGTAAATGCTGGTAAATGCTGAACATATGTGTTGTTTTGGCCCCGGCTGGTAGAGTCGGGACCCAGATAGATAGGGAAATCGATCTAAGTGTAATTAGTGGCTAGACAAGCCTAGGTCTTCTGTTTATGATTTGTTTTATCTGTTTGCTGTGGACTTTAATAAAGCTGGTTGCGGCCAGTTTTTACCAGAACTGCTGTCTCTGAATGAACTGTTTCTATGCCATTCCGTCTACCCGGACGGCGTTCTCAGAGCTATATCCCCTGGAAATGTTACAATTGGCGGAGAATGCTCGGGCAGCACAGTGGCTGATACAATTGGTGCTGGAATGTGTGTGTAGCACAGTGGCTGATATAATTGGTGCTGGCAGCACAGTGGCTTAGAGACAGCAATAAAGGTGAAGTCTGTTGAAGCAGCAGCAGAGAAAAAAAAAAAAAAGTGTATCAGAAAAAAACGTCTGATTGGAGCAGTCTTAAAGAGACAGTAGCCCTAATAGAGTTTGCAAAAAAAAAAAAAAAAGTGTGTCTGCACAGCAAAGCTGAACTTGCTGTGGAAAAGACTGTGGAGTGTGCAGCAGCAAAGAGAAACGTCTATTGGAGCAGTCTTAAAGAGACAGTGGCCCTAATAGAGTTTGCAGAGAAAAAAAAAAAAAAGGGTGTCTGCACAGCAGAGCTGAATTTTTCTGTGGAAAAGACTGTGGAGTGTGTATGTCTTGAGTGAAGACTGCCGTTGTTGAGACAGAGAAGTCTGACAGCATGGATGACAGCATGGAGGCGCTGTTTGAACAAATGGCGCAAGTTAATGTGCAACATAAGACTGCCGTGGTTGAGACAGATAAGTCCGGCAGTATGGAGGAGCTCATTGAGTACCTGGTACAGGCCCAGCAGAGCATGCAGCAGAGCATGGAGCAGCAGCAGCAGGAGAATAACCGGTTGTTGGAGCAGATTGCAGCTCTCAGCACCTTGTTCCAGAGTAATGTTGTGAAGGCACCGGCGTTGTCCGCTGTAAAGAAGGCGGTAAGACGGTCCCTGAAAAAGATGACACCTCGTGATGATGTGGAGTTATATCTCACTAGGTTTGAGAGACTGGCAGAGAAGGAGAATCTGCCCCTATCTGAATGGGCCATGATGGTCGCACCCTATCTGATTGGAGAACCCCAAAGGGCCTATGCTGACCTGAGCGAGCAGGACAGCCAAGACTATGCCAAGCTGAAAGCGGAGATTCTTACCCGGCTGGGTGTTACGGTGACAGCCCGTGCCAGGGGAGTTCATGACTGGAGATGCAGTTGGGAGTCTGCAGTCAGCAAACCTGATTATGGAGTTGAAAAGGTGATAGTGAACCGCTACACCCGAGCATGTCCTCCTGAGGTACAGCCAGAGGTCGGACAAGGAGACCACCAGGACGCCAATCGTCTGGTCAGCCTGATGGAGAAGGCCTTCGCCAGCAAAGACTGTCTCCGTGACCAGCCGTCTGAGAGGTCGTCACTTCAGAGTTCCCGGACGCTGAACTCTCGCGGTAAGAGCGTTCCAGCTGTTGGGGACATGGGATATGCTGATAAGTGGGTTCAGGCCCGAGGGGACATGTGGGTGGAAAAGTGTGATGGACAGGGTTGGAGATGTCGTGAAATTGCAGCCAACTGTCCAATAGAGGGGGAGCCTATGTATTGTGATGTTGGCAGATCCCTCTCTCCCTGCGCAGAGCCTGTGTGTGTGTCCACCTCAGCCGAAGAAACTGGACCACAGGTGTGCCCGGTGGTTGTAAATGACTGCCCAGCACAGGCCCTCTTGGACTCAGAGAGTCCAGTGACTTCTGTATGTGACAGCCTGATTGATAGGGACTTCATCCCTGATAAGCACCTGAGTGTGGTGTGCATCCATGGAGACACCAAAGTCTACCCAGAGACTGCCGTGGACTTGATCCCCAAACACGGGGAGGTTTCATGTGAAGTGGGGGTAGTGAAAAACCTGGTGCACCCCGTCATATTGGGTAATGACTTTCCCCGGTCTAAGGATCTCTGGGGGAAAAATGTTTCTGATGGACAGTGTGATGAAGCTCCTATTGAGGGTGCGCAGTCCCGAGGGGCGGAACACAATGCTAGTGGGCCGTTAAACTTATGTGATAATGATGATGATGATAATGATAATGATGATCATGATAATGATGATGACCATGATAATGATGATGATGATAATGATAATGATGATGATGATAGTGATGAAATTCCTTTGCAGGTGATGTTGGGAGACGAGGATGGGGGTTCTCGGGAACCGAGTGTCCCTGACTTACCTGTGTCCTGTGACAATCCTGAAAGTGAGCAGGATGAGAATGAGAATGAATTATATAACCCTGAAAGTGACCCGGATGTGGCTGAGAAAAAGGGGTCAGACAGGGATAGTGGGAGTGATAGTGAATCATCTGATGACAATAAAGCAACCAGTGCAAATGAGGAAGGCATGGTAGCAGAGGAGGTTGAGAGTCCTGAGAAGAAAGCTGATGCTGACCTTACAGCCAGACAGAAGATGGCATCTGAAGATGTTTTACAGTTGGCCGGTTCCCTGGCGAAGACTAAGGTGAAAGGAGGAGAGCTGAGCTTTAAAGGCAGGACTCTGAAACTGAACACAGCACAAGTGGATGCTGTTGAAGATGAGAAGTTGTCGGTGTGTGGTGTGGATCTGCATCATGCCAAGGACTCTGAAGGTGATGCTGCAGAGGTGGAAAAAGCCATAGAAGTGGTAGACACCAAGCCAGATGCCTCATCAGAAGCTGAGGTCTCAAGTGAAGCTGTGAGGAACAAGACTGAAGATATGGGGACTGACTCTGTCCAGGAATCTGTTTCTGCCGAAGACAGCGGCGTGGACGGGTTACGATCCGGATCAGTAGCTGCAACTCGTGAAGCTCAGGCTGGAAGTTCGGCGCCCGGAGCCCCAGCAGTGTTCCCGAGTGATACCAAGGATCTGGATAAATCACAAGAGGAGGTTTTGAGACAGCAGGCTGGCATTGGTGAGCTCTAGCGCACTTTCATGGAGTCTACATCGGAGCCACGTCCCAACAAATGGGAAAAGCGGTGTGTCACTCCGTTGCCGCTGCAGACACACGGAAGCTCAGATGGGATGCAGAACGTGATGGAAGAGAAGAATCCGGCGGGTTCTGAGTATACGGATGCGGCTATCGGGGAGAACTTGAGAGCTGGAATTGATGGAGATATTGGATACCATAGTGATGTGACTGAAGAGGTAGAATGTAAGACTGACGGTATGGCTTCTGAGCATGTTCTACCAGAAGAGCCTGAAGAAGGGGCCGAGGACGTCCAACAGCTACAGGAGAAGATGCGTCTCCATGAGGTCTCCACCAAAGAAATGAAGACTGAGAATGTTGCGTTACGCGAGCAGCTGCAGCAGTGTGAACTGGATGTGGCATCTTTTCGCCGGGAACGTGAGCGGTTCCAGCAGTTGTTCCAGAGAGCACGAAATGAAGGGGAACTAGAGAAAAGTGAAAAACCCCCTATACCTCCTGTGATAGTTGGTGACACATGGTCAGTGCACCAAGGACAGGAGGTACGTGAGTTTCTGAGGAAGAGTCAGCAGAGGTGTTCTGATGTGCCGGGTCGTACTTCTCTGGCCAGGCACTATATCGAAACTGAGCCCGGCCCTAAGGTCAAGATGAAACCGTGCAGGATACCCGAGGCCCGCAGAGAGCATAGGCCTGGGAGGATACAGGGTAGTGCGGATGCTTCAGATGAAGAGAAAGCTGATGTTGGCTATGGCTCAGGTGAAGATACAGATGACAGTGGTGAGGATGAAGCTGATGAGGGCCATGATTGGTCCAGAGTTCACTGTCTCTTTTTGATTGTTGACCAGCCCTCCGGTCTGGATGACCAGCCCTCCGGTCTGGAGAAGAGGGGGGGGATATGTGAGACAGTGAGAGTATGGGTGTTGAATGGGGTGTACATTTCATCTAGGTATGTGATGTATGGTATAAGGGAAATGTGTGGCTTTGTAAACCTAGTGGTAGAGAAAGGTCACTACACCTTACATTCATTACACACTTGCAGCTCAGGCCTGAAACTACTCAGGTGTTAATTAGGAGACCAGAAGTAGGTGTCTGCAAACACAGTCAGAGAGCTCGCTTAGTCTGGACAAGGAGTCCCGGCACAAGAAGCAGTCTCCAGGAGTGTGAGCTATCTTAGTCTGGGTGCTCGATGTACCCCGGACACAGGAGTAGTCTCAGTAAGAATCCGTGCGAATAGCGGCTGAATAGGAGGGGAGCTCTCTCAAGTCTGGACGTTGAAGGTGCCTTCAGACACAAGGAGGAGACTCTGTGAACCTCAATGCTGGTAAATGCTGGTAAATGCTGGTAAATGCTGGTAAATGCTGAACATATGTGCTGTTTTGGCCCCGGCTGGTAGAGTCGGGACCCGGATAGATAGGGAAATCGATCTAAGTGTAATTAGTGGCTAGACAAGCCTAGGTCTTCTGTTTATGATTTGTTTTATCTGTTTGCTGTGGACTTTAATAAAGCTGGTTGCGGCCAGTTTTTACCAGAACTGCTGTCTCTGAATGAACTGTTTCTATGCCATTCCGTCTACCCGGACGGCGATCTCAGAGCTATATCCCCTGGAAATGTTACAATGTATAAAAAAAAGACAAAGCAAGAAAAAAGTCTTTTAATGAAATAAAAGAGACAACACAATTTTCATTTATTTTATTATACTCTCATTCCTGCGACGCCATCGATCTCCTGTAAAAAAAGGAAAAAAACAAACCAACAGTATACCACCTGTCCGACGCAGTCCATAGTAACGAAAGTCCCACGACGATCCAGCTCTGCTACATCGCAATGACATCGCGACGCAGCACAGCTGATTACCTGCTTCCCCGGCGGTGACGTCATCGGACTGACTGCTTTACGGCCGGGATTACCCAGCAGTCACTGCAGTTATCGCGAGAAACTGCATGTCACAGCCGGGGAAAGATGATGGCGGCCATCAAGCAGTCCAGGCCGTGACCGCCGGAGATCTTCTGCCAGGTAAGTGCCGCTGACTCCTGACAGACCCGACCGACGGACACTGACAGTGACAGTGACAATTCCGATTCCGATATCCGATAAGACGACAAGATCGGAACTCGGAATCGAAAGTCCGATACAGCTAATATCGGCCGATACCCGATATTTGCAGTATCGTATCGCTCATCCCTAGTTACACGGCATTCCTGAGAACATTGTGTCTGACAGAGGAGTCCAGTTTGTTTCCAGATTTTGGAGGACTTTTTGTTCTAAACTTGGTGTTCAATTGTCTTTCTCCTCTGCTTTTCATCCTCAGACCAATGGACAAACTGAGGGAACAAACCAGACATTGGAGACTTATCTGAGATGCTTTGTGTCTGCTGATCAAGATGACTGGGTCTCTTTTTTGCCTTTGGCTGAGTTTGCTCTTAATAATAGGGCAAGCTCTGCCACTTTGATGTCTCCATTTTTCTGCAATTTTGGGTTTCACCGTCGATTTTCTTTGGGACAGACGGAGGCTTCTGTCTGTCCTTGTGCTGTGGAGCGTATGCAGCAGATTTGGGACCAGGTAGTGGAGAGGTTGTCCCTCTCTCAGGAGAAGGCCCAGCAGTTTGCCAACCAGCATAGGACTGATGGTTTTCGGTTTAAAGTGGGGGACTTGGTCTGGTTGTCCTCAAGAAATATCCCTATGAGAGTTGCATCTCCTAAATTTAAGCCTAGGTTCATTGGACCTTATAAGATCATGGAGATTCTTAATCCTGTTTCCTTTCGTTTACTTCTTCCAGGGACATTTAACCCCTTCACCCCCAAGGGTGGTTTGCACGTTAATGACCAGGCCAATTTTTACAATTCTGACCACTGTCTCTTTATGAGGTTATAACTCTGGAACGCTTCAACGGATCTTCGCGATTCTGAGATTGTTTTCTCGTGACATATTGTACTTCATGTTAGTGGTAAAATTTCTTCGATATAACTTGCGTTAATTTTTGAAAAAACGCAAATATGGCGAAAATTTTTAAAATTTTGCAATTTTCAAACTTTGAATTTTTATTCCCTTAAAACAGAGAAATATATCACACAAAATAGTTAAGAAATAACATTTCCCACATGTCTACTTTACATCAGCACAATTTTGGAACCAAAATTTTTTTTTGTTAGGAAGTTATAAGGGTTAAAAGTTGACCAGCGATTTCTCATTTTTACAACAAAATTTACAAAGCCATTTTTTTTAGGGACCACCTCACATTTGAAGTCACTTTGAGGGGTCTATATGGCAGAAAATACCCAAAAGTGACACCATTCTAAAAACTGCACCCCCAAGGTACTCAAAACCACATTCAAAAGTTTATTAACCCTTCAGGTGCTTCACAGTAACTAAAGCAATGTGGAAGGAAAAAATGAATATTTTACGTTTTAGCCACAAAAATTATCTTTTACAAACTTTTTCTTTATTTTCACAAGGGTAAAAGGAGAAAATGGACAGATAAGGTTGTTATGCAATTTCTCCTGAGTACGCCAATACCCCATATGTGGGGGAAAACCACTGTTTGGGCACACGGCAGAGCTCGTAAGGGAAGGAGCGACGTTTGACTTTTTCAAACTAAAATTGGCTGGAATTTAGATTGGATGCCATGTCGCGTTTGGAGAGCCCCTGATGCGCCTAAACAGTGGAAACCCCCCACAAGTGACACCATTTTGGAAACTAGACCCCCTAAGGTACTTATCTAGATCTGTTGTGAGCACTTTGAACCCTCAAGTGTTTCACAAAAGTTTATAAAGCCTGGGTGTGAAAAAAAAAAAAATCAATTTTCCACAAAAATGATTTTTTTAGTCCCAAATTTTTGAATTTTCCCAAGGAAATTGGACCCCAAAAGTTGTTGTCCAATTTGTCCTGAGTACGCTGATACCCCATATGTGGGGGGGGAAAACTGTTTGGGCGCACGGCAGGGCTTGGAAAGGAAGTAGTAATGTTTTGGAATGCAGACGTTAATGGGGGTCATGTTCCGTTTGCAGTGCCCCAGATGAGCCTAAACAGTGGAAACCCCCACAAGTGACCCCATTTTGGAAACTAGACCCCCTAAGGAACTTATCTAGATCTTTGGTGAGCACTTTGAACCCCCAAGTGCTTCACACAAGTTTATAATGCCCGGGCATGAAAATAAAAAATCCTATTTTTTTCCCACAAAAATTATCTTTTAGTCACTAATTTTTTATTTTCCCAAGGGTAACAGGAGAAATTGGACCACATAAGTTGTTGTACAATTTGTCCTGAGTACGCTGATACCCCATATGTGGGGGGGAGCCACTGTTTAGGCGCACGGCAGAGCTCGGAATGGAAGGAGCACCATTTGACTTTTTCCAACCAAATTGGCTGGAATTGAGTTTGGATGCCATGTTGCATTTGGAGAGCCCCTGATGTGCCTAAACAGTGGAAACCCCCCCACAAATGACCCCATTTGGGAAACTAGACCCCCTAAGGAACTTATCTAGATTTTTGATGAGCAATTTGAACTCCCAAGTGCTTCACACAAGTTTATAAAGTAGAGCCGTAAAATTTAAAAATCATATTTTTTCCACAAAAATGATCTTTTCACCCCAATTTTTATTTTTCCAAGAGTAACAAGACTCCAAAAGTTATTGTGCAATTTGTCCTGAGTGCGCTGATACCCCATATGTGGGGGTAAACCACTGTTTGGGTGCATGGCAGAGTTTGGAAGGGAAGGAGCGCCGTCTGACTTTTTCAACGCAGAATTGGCTGGACGCCATGTCGTGTTTGGAGAGCTCCTGATCTACCTAAACAGTGGAAACCCCCATAAATGACACCATTTTGGAAACTTGATGTGTGGTGAGCACTTTGAACCCCGAAGTGCTTCACAGAAGTTTATAACGTACAGCCGTAAAATAAAAAATCTTTTTTTTTTTTTACAAAAATGATTTTTTCGCCCCCAATATTTTATTTTCACAAGGGTAACAGAAGAAATTGGAACGCAAAAGTTGTTGTCCAATTTGTCCTGAGTACACTGATACCCAATATGTGGGCGAAAACTACTGTATGGGCACACGTCGGGGCTCGGAAGGGAAGTAGTGACGTTTTGGATTGCAGACTTTGATGGAATGGTCTGGGGGCGTCATGTCACATTTGGAGAGCCCCTGATGCACCTAAACAGTGGAAACCCCCCACAAGTGACCCCATTTTGGCAAATAGACCCCACAAGGAACTTATCTAGATGTGTGGTGAGCACTTTGAACCCCGAAGTGCTTCACAGAAGTTTATAACGCACAGCCGTAAAAATAAAAAATCTTTTTTTTTTTACAAAAATGATTTTTTCGCCCCCAATATTTTATTTTCACAAGGGTAACAGGAGAAATTGGACCCCAAAAGTTGTTGTCCAATTTGTCCTGAGTACGCTGATACCCAATATGTGGGAGAAAACTACTGTATGGGCGCACGTCAGGGCTCGGAAGGGAAGTAGTGACGTTTTGGATTGCAGACTTTGATGGAATGGTCTGGGTGCGTCATGTCGCATTTGGAGAGCCCCTGATGCGCCTAAACAGTGGAAACCCCCCACAAGTGACCCCATTTTGGAAAATAGACCCCTCAAGGAACTTATCTAGATGTGTGGTGAGCACTTTGAACCCCGAAGTGCTTCACAGAAGTTTATAACGCACAGCCGTAAAAATAAAAAATCCTTTTTTTTTTTGCAAAAATGATTTTTTCGCACCAATATTTTATTTTTACAAGGGTAACAGGAGAAATTGGACCCCAAAAGTTGTTGCCCAATTTGTCCTGAGTACGCTGATACCCAATATGTGGGAGAAAACTACTGTATGGGTACACGTTGGGGCTCGGAAGGGAAGTAGTGACGTTCTGGATTGCAGACTTTGATGGAATGGTCTGGGGGCGTCATGTCGCATTTGGAGAGCCCCTGATGCGCCTAAACAGTGGAAATCCCCAACAAGTGACCCCATTTTGAAAAATAGACCCCACAAGGAACTTATCTAGGTGTGTGGTCAGCGCTATGAAGCCCCAAGTGCTTCACAGAAGTTTATAATGTACAGCCGTAAAAACAAAAAAATATTTTTTTTTGTACAAAAATGATATTTTGCCCCCAGTTTTTTATTTTTCCAAGGGTAACAGAAGAAATAGGACAAATTGCACAATAACTCTTGGGGTCCAGAGTACGCTGATACCCCATATGTGGGGATAAACTACTGTTTGGACGCATGGCAGAGCTCAGAAGTGAAGGAGCACCGTTTGACTTTTTCAACGCAGAATTGGCTGGAATTGAGATCAGACGCCATGTCACATTTGGAGAGCCCCTGATGTGCCTAAACAGCGGAAACCCCCCAATTCTAACTCCAACCCTAACCCCAACACACCCCTAACCCTAGTCCCAACCCTAGCCACAAACCTAACCCTAACACACCCCTAATCCCAACCCTAACCCTAATCCTAACTTTAGCGCCAACCCTAACCCTAACTTTAGCCGCAACCCTAACCCTAACCCTAATGGGAAAATGGAAATAAATACATTTTTTAAATTTTATTATTTTTCCCTAAGTAAGGGGGTGATAAAGGGGGGTTTGATTTACTATTTATAGCGGGTTTTTATGATTGGCAGCTGTCACGCTAAAAGACGCTTTTTATTGCAAAAATAGTTTTTTGCATCGCCACATTTTGAGAGCTATAATTTTTGCATATTTTGGCCCACAGAGTCATGTGAGGTCTTATTTTTTGCGGTACGAGTTGACGTTTTTATTTGTACCATTTTTGAGCAGGTGACATTTTTTGATCGCTTTTTATTTCGATTTTTGGGAGGTTAGAATGAACAAAAATCAGCAATTCATGAATTTCTTTTGGGGGAGGCGTTTTTATTGTTCCGCGTGTGGTAAAATTGATAAAGCAGTTTTATTCTTCGGGTCAGTACGATTATGGCGATACCTCATTTATATCTTTTTTTATGTTTTGGCGCTTTTATAGAATAAAAACAATTTTATATAAAAAATAATTATTTTTGCATCGCTTTATTCTGCGAGCTATAACTTTTATATTTTTTCGCTGATGATGCTGTATGGCAGCTCGTTTTTTGCGGGACAAGATGACGTTTTCAGCGGTACCATGTTTATTTATATCGATCTTTTTGATCACGCGTTATTCCACTTTTTGTTCGGCGGTATGATGATAAAGCATTGATTTTTTGCTTGGGTTTTTTTTTTTTTTTAAGGGGTTCACTAAAGGGGTTAACTAGTGGGACAGTTTTATAGGGGGGTCGTTACGGACGCGGCGATACCAAATATGTGTACTTTTATTGTTTTGTTTTTTTTATTTACAGGAAGAAATGAATTTATTGGGGAATATTTTTTTTTTTTTTATTTTGGATTTTTTTTATAACATGTTATTTTTATTTTTTTAACTTTTTTACTTTGTCCCAGGGTGGGACATCACTGTATTTTATCAAATCGCTGGTGTGACAGTGTGCACAGCACTCTGTCACACCAGCGATCGCTCAGGCATAGCTGCAGGCTTCTCAGTGCCTGCTCTCAGGCAGGACCGCACCGGCGCCATCTTGGATCCGGGTCCTGGAGGGAGGAAGCCCTCAGAACAGCGCGATCACATCGCGCTGGTCAGAGGGTCTCAGGGGGGCGCGCAGGGAGCCCCCACCCTGCGCGATCCTCCCCTGTGCCCCCAGTACACCGCGATCATGTTTGATCGCGGTGTGCTAGGGGTTAATGTGCCGGGAGCGGTCCGTGACTGCTCCTGACACACAGTCACGGGTGTCAGCTGTGATAATCAGCTGACACCCGGCGGTGATTAGCTGCGCTCCCCTCAGGGAGCGCAGCTGATCGCCTATGACGTACTATCCCGTCCATGGGCAGAATGGCACGGGTTTTATGCACGGGATAGTACGTCTAATGTCAGAGAGGGGTTAAGATCCATAACGTGTTCCACAAGTCCTTATTGAAGAGGTTTGTCGAGCCAGTGGTTCCTATGGCTGCGCCTCCTGAGCCTGTTTTGGTTGAGGGCAATCTGGAGTATGTGGTTGAGAAAATATTGGATTCTCGTTTTTCTAGACGGAAACTCCAGTATTTGGTTAAGTGGAGAGGTTATGGTCAGGAGGACAATTCTTGGGTGTTTGCTTCGGACATCCATACTAGGAGACTGATCCGTGCGTATCACAGAACTCATCCTGACTGACCTGGTTGCACAAATGAGGGTTCGGTGACCCCTCCTCAAGGGGGGGTACTGTTGTGAATGTTTTAGAAATGAATTCTGAGCAGAGGCTGGATATAATGGAGGTTCCCTCCCATCAAAGGTTGCCGGTGATCAATTGTTCTTGTCTCAACGTTATTTCCTGGTTCACTTGGAAGCTTGCTGAGTCTTGCGTCTTCTCCTGCTCAGATAAGATATTTTCTGTTTTTTGTTTTTGTGCTTGCCATTTGCATATTTCTCTGCATTTCTGTGAGGTTGGCCAGTTTCCCCTCCACGGGGGGCATGGTCTCCTCTCGGTTCCTCTGGAGCCACTGTTGTTTGTTCATTTGCCTTTTCCAGTTTTTTCGGTGGCTGCGGCTTAGTTTTGTTACACCAGAGAACTAATTTAGGTGGTAGAGGTCATGTGATCTCAGGTGTTTTTGCAATTAGTAGTGTTGGCTTTTTTTAGGGTTTTTTTGGATTGCAGTAAGTATCCTTCCTATCCTTTTCTGTCTAGGCAGATTGGGCCCCAGCGTTTGCTCATACTATTTTCTGTCTGTGTCTGTATTGCCTCTTGTCTAACCGCCATTACATGTTTGGGGGCTTCCTATGTTCTTTGGGGATCTGCTCCGGGGAGATAGCTTTCCTCTTTCTATCTTTAGGTGTAGTTAACCTCTCAGGCTGTGACGAGGAGTCTAGGACCAACGTAGGAACGCTCCAGGGCTGCCTTTAGTTGTGGTGGTTAGTCAGGGGTTAGGATTCCAACCTCTCTGGTGTATTGCCGTTTTTGCCTGCTCTCCTCAGCTACCAAAACATAACACATACCTGTCTGTCATTCTGTCCCACGCCATAATCCATAATAAATCAAGAAAGGCACATCCAGCCCATAAAAACACAGTACAAATCCTAATAATATAACATTTTATATTATTTTATATTATTAGGATTTGTACTGTGTTTTTATGATACCTGATGAAGGATATATACTGTATCCGAAACGCGTTGTATCTCCTCCATTTTAACTTATTAAATAAAAAAATATGAAATATCATCTTTGGATGTGAGTCCTGGGAAGCGCTGCCATTCATGGGCTGGATGTGCCTTTCTTGATTTACTCATCCTGTGTGAGCCTGAATCTGGCTCTTTCACTTGGATCCACCCGAGGCAAGCTGCAAGCCCTGTCTATTGAAAAGTATCCCAGAAGGATTTTTGAGGATACACAATCTAAAGCCATATTAGTCTTCTATCAGGTGAGTGCATAAAATTGTGCACACTCTAAAGACTATAATATTGTTTTTACGCACTTAGGGCGCCGCGATTTGTCTATTCTTCTCTCCCAAACAGGGTTTTTTTTTGTATAATCCATAAATAGTTTTCAACCTGGACGGTGCCAAGATGCGACTGACCAGGCTGAGAACCACTGGTGATTGAACTGCTGCGAGCAAAACCTCAGTGACTAGCGGTGACGTTAATGAGGCTCCGTTCCCAGCCAGGCTGAATTGCAGTGACGTCAGTGAGATCCCCGCTAGCATCGTGAGAACGTCGCACGGTGCAGAGGCGAGTTTACCAGGAGAATTTCACTGCGGAGAATTTCAACTGTGGTGAACTCGCCTCTGCACCATGCGACTTTCTCGTGGTGCTAACAGGGATCTCACCGACATCACCACAGTTCAGCCCAGCTGGGAACACAGCATCAGTGACGTCACCGCTAGTCACTGACACTGCATTCGCAGCCGCTCAGTCACCAGTGGTTCTCAGCCTGGGCAGTCACATCTTGGAACCATCCAGGTTGAAAACTATTTCTTCCCCAGACATGTATTACGGCATGGGACAGAATGACAGACAGGTATGGTGTATTGTTATTTTATTAGTGTTGGTTTATTACAGGAGAATGAGGTTTAATGAAGATTATTAAAGGAGTCTGTGTCATTTTTTCAATTAAAGGACTTTATTCTTGTTGTGTGTTTTTATACAATGTGACTATGGGGTTAGTAATGGGGGCGTCTTAGTGACACCTCTCCATTACTAACCTCGGGGCTTGATGTCACCTGACAATACAAAGGAGACATCAACTCCACAAATATGAACTCCACTTGCCACCGCTACAGGGCAAGTGGGAAGAGCCGGGCAAATTTGCCAGGAAAATTTGGGGCTAAAACTAAATTTTGGTGGAAAAAATGTAGTTTATTTTTTCTTCACTGCCCAATGTTATAAAATACTGTGACACACCCGTAGTGTCAGTATGATCACTGCACCCTGTTAGGGTCTGCGGAACACACCAGATAAATATAAATAGTGGGTGCGTTCGTATCCAGGGTCCACCGTGCAGGCAGAGCCTGATGCTAGTAAAATGGCGGTATAGGCGAACTCTGTTACTTCACAGAGTCGCTGAGGTAGAGACGCAGAGATAGAGACTGTGTCCTGTTAACTCCACAGGGATAAACAGATAACTGCTGTGCAGATAGCAGTCCGTGGTCATGCAGTCAGCAGGCAAACAAGCAACTCCTCACCGGAGAAGCTGGTATTCTAGGGGCTTATTTCAGGCAAGCCCTAAACACGTGCATACAAATCTTCTCACTGGAGGTGCCGGTATTCTAGGGGCTTATTTCAGCAGAGCCCTAACCACATGCGTGCATGATCACCCTGGCGCAAAGCACATAAAGCAATTGATACTAGCGCATGGCCTAGCGGCCATGCAACCCATTTATAGCAGCAGCTACAGGACCTTCCAGAACATAAGCAATTTCAGGACCTTCCTGGCGGACCAATGGGAGCTGCTGCAGTACCTGAGCATGTGACCCCTGATCTCCAATGAAAGATCTTACTCTGGGCATGCTCAGAAGGGGAAACGCAGAACTTAGTCCCAAAGACGTCTGCTCGCCGCTGACCAGTACTGGCTACAATAGCAGAACCTGGAGAGGCAGCAGCAAACCTTTGCACAGTACTAGGCTGTGCAAGACGCTGGGACCGACGTCTCTGCTGAGGAGGCTCCACTGTGGCCGCATGCGGATGGGGGACCCCAGCGGGAATGGCTTGAGATTCCCCCTGTGCAGAAGCGGGAACTCTAACTCTAACACACCCCTACATGAATTCATTGAGAGGTGTAGTTTGTAAAATGTGGTCTCTTATGGGGAGCTCTGCTGTTTTGGCACCTCATGTGCTTTCCCAGTGTGTCATCATGACACCTGCAAACCATGGGCGTACCCAGGATCAAAACTAGGGGGGGCAAGCCAATGTCGCATCTTATACAGGTTACATCGTATACACTGTACATTATCCTGCATATTAGGTATGGAGCATTAGAACTGTTGTATATTGTATAATACAGCAGTGTATGCGACACTACGCTGTATATACCATATATTATACATGGCAGTTGCGCTCATGTCAGGAGCGGTACCAGCAAGTCCGAGGATTGCAGTGCGATCCTCGCATGAGTTATACGGCCGTCTGTCTATGCCCTTGTTATAATAATACTGAAATATTAATCTATTATTAAAGTATTAAGGCGCTCACAAGTAAAAAAAAAAGCCCCCTACCTCCCCTGTCCCCCACCCACACCCCAACAGCCCATCGTCTCACATGCACCCCTTAGTGTTCTGTCCCACTGACCCCACAATACCCCCATCCTCTTACATTCACCCCAGTGCCCTGTACCCCTCCCCCACTGTACCCCCATCCTCTCACATTCCCCCACAGTGACCATGACATGCCTGAGCAGAATGAATTTAATAAATTCCATCCCCTCTTACCATGAAGCTTGCAGGCAGTGGCTGAGGCAGGAGCAGGAAGTGTCCAGTGTATGCACACAGAGGGTACTAGGACCCAGTGTGGCTGAGACAACCAGAGCCTGCAGGGCAGAAAGTGAAACTACAGTTGCTGCCGACCAGGAAGAAGCTCCTCTGGTGAGACAGCAGCTCCGTGCACAGCGCACACAGACAGGCACTGCAACCTGTAGCAGAGGGAGCCGGCATTGTGCTGCTCTCTCCGCTCTCTTTCATTGTGTGCCCCTGCTTCTAGGGAGGGGCAGCTGCCCCCCCTGCCCCACGGTGGGTACGCCCATGCTGTAAACCATAACAGTAAAATCTGGCGCTCCTTACCTTCTAAGCTTTTCACTGTGCCTGAACAAAATTTCCCGATTACATGTAGGGTCCCTCCTTTATGTCTAATATTAACACAGGGTGTATCAGAGTCCCTCTTCCTTATAATTTTTGCCAGTTCTTGCATTGTATGCATAGACTTTGTGAGTTTCAGAGTCCTTCCTTCATAAATTAAACAAGATGTGTCTAACCATGTTACACATACTACATGCCCAGATAAGGTAGTAAAATGTTAAAATTACATTTACCGGTAGTAAAATTGAGTGTAGTTTTTTTCTCCCTCTACTATGTCATCTACTGTAGTCATAGGCGACAGGAAAATAAAGTGAGAGATGGCCCTACAAATAAGGGGTGGAAGAGGAGGGTTTTTTTTGGTTTGTTTATTTTGCCTTATATACAAGTCATTATATAGGAAAGAATGTTTCCTAACATTTTTCCAGTAAAATCCATTTTATCTTTGATTTTGTGTGTTTTATTGTCAGACTGTAAATGTGAAGTTATACTCTGACAATAATGTTCCCAGCTGCAAACTGGGAGTCAGAGATGCATCCAGGAGTCTTCCCCATGCTGTTCCCATTCAATTAGAGCACTGTTTCCATTCATTTCAGCGATTTTCTTGCCTCCACAGCCATCCTTTTAGAGTGTTACGGAAAAATTCTCAAGTTTCCCATTGACTTCTATTATACTCAGTATATGAGTTGAGCCCATCCGAACATCAGACCTGCTCGATTCGAGTACTGATCGCTCGAGCATTTTAGTGCACAATCATCACTAATCTTAATAGTATAATTAGGTATACAGTGGGTTTGGAAAGTATTCAGACGCCTTCACATTTTTCACTCTTTGTTTCATTGCAGCCATTTGGTAAATGCAAAAAAGTTCATTTTTATTCGGACTCCCATGACAGCACCACGAGAGAGGGGATCCGCCCTTAGGGAACAGGAAATCTACAGATGCAAAAAGGGCGGCACCTGTCATGTATAGTGTACAGTTCCTATAGCGTCTTGTGCTTGGGTGCGAGGAACACACAGGAGACATAGGTTGAAATGAAATGACTTGTATTACTTCATACAAGCATGCTGAAAAGTTCACACAGTTTGCAGGAACAGCGACAGGAGACACAGCAGGCCAGAGTAACTTCAAGCACTACAATAAATCTCCAAAGCAGGTTCAGGATCTCTTCTCTGTACCGTAATTCCTCTGCAAACATGGATTCACCAAACAGCAGGTTTCCAGAGTCCAAAAGTGTTCCAAGGTTCCTCAGTAGGGAATAGCTGGAGTACAAGTCCAAGGCTTCCAGGAGTCAGGTCACAGACTGACTGAGGCTTGATTCAGGAGCACTGATTGTTCAGCTGAGGCTGCTTAAGAAGCAAGAGGGAAGAATCAGGGGGAACATGAAAACTGGAAACTCCATATTAACTGAGGGCAAGAGCTGCAGAAAGACAGAAAGCAAAATGGCCGACGGAAAACTGAGTTTCAAGGAACATGTCAACAGAGACAGAGAACCTTACATTACTCCCCCCTTAGGGACAACCTCCGGATGACCTCAGACCAGGCTTGTCAGGGTACCTCTGATGAAACTGGCGGAGCAGGCAGGAGCATTTACATTATTGACTGGTTCCCATGAGTTGTCCTCCACTGGGTAGCCCTGCCATTTAATCAAGTATTGCAACTGATTTCTGTACAACCTGGAATCTAGAATCCTTTCCACCATAAATTCTTCCTGACCATCGACCAGCACTGGGTCAGGGCAAGGAGAAGAACGTCCAGGAAACGTATTGGGTGTTGCAGCCTTTAGTAGGGATACATGAAAGACAGGGTGGATTCTCATAGTTCTGGGCAGTTGAAGACGACAAGCAACACCACTTATAATCTTATTGATCTTATAAGGTCCAATGTACTTATGTCCCAATTTAGACGATGGAATCTTTAATTTAAGATTTCTGGTTGACAGCCAGACCAAATCTCCTACCTTGAAAGCTGGTGCAGGTTTACGAAATTTATCTGCTGCTTTCTTGTACCTTTCCTGAGCCAATTCTAGATTTTCCTTTAGAAGATCCATATTCTTTTGTAAAGAAGTGATTCTTTCAGCCACTGCCGGCAAGGGCGTATCTATGGGAAATCGAGGAAGAATGTTAGGATGATAACCTAGATTGGAGTAAAAAGGAGACTGCTTAGTGGAGGCGCTCTGAGAGTTGTTATAAGAGAACTCAGCCAGTGGAAGTAGATCCACCCAATCATCCTGTAGGTGGCAGATAAAACAGCGGAGATACTGCTCCAGGGTCTGATTGGTTCGTTCTGTCTGTCCATTAGTCTGGGGATGAAAAGCAGAAGAAAGGTTTACTTTAATGTCCAATGCTGCACAGAAATTTTGCCAAAACCTTGAAGTGAATTGCACCCCTCGATCCGAAATGACCTCATCCGGTACTCCATGTAAGCGAAACACATTCTTAATCATCAAGTCTGATGTCTGTTTTGCAGTGGGTAAGCCGACACAAGGGATAAAATGAGCTGCCTTTGTTAGACAGTCAACCACCACTAGAATGGTGTTCTTCCCTTGAGAGGTTGGTAAACTACAATGAAGTCCATAGAAATGGATCCCCATGGGCGGGACGGGGTGGGAAGAAGTTGCAACAGACCAGTTGGTGAGGAGCGAGGTGTTTTGCATCTTGCACAGACTTCACATGAAGTGACATAGTTTAAGACATCTTTCCTGTAAGTGGGCCACCAAAAGAAACGAGAAAGAAATTCTTGTGTCTTTAGAATTCCCCTATGCCCGGCTATCTTGGAATCGTGGATGAGTTGCAATACTCTCAATCTGACTGTTTCAGGTATATACAGACGTTGTCCCTGAATCCACACACCATTCTTAAAGACAAGACTTACGTCCCTTGAGGGTTGAGCCAACAAAGAATCCGCATGGTATGCTTCCTTGATGTCCTTAAGTAGGTCTTGATTATGAATCACTCCCAGGAATCTGAGTCAGGAAGAATAGTCTTAGGAGGAGTAAGTGGACGTGTCTCTGCTGAATGAATCCTAGAGAGTGCATCAGCCTTTCTATTGCGCGATCCTGGTCTATAAGAAATGACAAAATCAAATTGGTTTAGGAAAAGATTCCAGCGAGCCTGGCGAGGAGTCAGGCACTTAGCCGACCTGATAAATTCAAGGTTACGATGGTCTGTCAGGACGACTATTTGCTGTGCATCTCCCTGAAGAAGGTGTCTCCATTCCTTGAAGGCGGCAATAATGGCCAACAATTCTCTATTGCCCACATCTAGTTCCTCTCAGCCGAAGACAACTGCTGGGAAAAGAAGGCACAGGGATGCAAGACATTCTTCTCACCTGTTCTCTGAGAGAGTATAGCTCCAACGGCACAGTCTGAAGCATCCACCTCTATTATGAAGGCAAGCTCGGGGTTGGGATGTACTAAGATAGGTGCGGTGGTAAATTTATCCTTTAAACAGGAAAATGCTTCCTGAGCTTGCGGGGTCCAGGAGAACCTAGACTGTTTCCGGGTAAGTTGGGTGATAGGTGACACTACCTCAGAAAAATTCTTAATGAAACGTCTATAGAAGTTGGCAAACCCGATGAAACGCTGCACCTCCTTCACATTTCTAGGAATTGGCCAATCCTTGATGGCTTGGGTCTTGCTTCCATCCATACTAATCCCTTGCGTAGATAGTACATACCCCAGAAATTGAATTTCGGTCCTATGGAATTCACATTTTTCAAGTTTGATGTAGAGATGGTTTTGTCTTAGGCATTCTAAGACCATTCTCACATGTCCATGATGTTCCTCTGTGGAGTTAGAAAAAATTAGAATATCATCCAGATAAATCACCACAAATGTATCTAGGAGATCCCTGAAGATATCATTCACGAAGTGTTGGAAAGTGGCTGGGGCGGTACTCAGACCAAAAGGCATAACTAGATATTCAAAGTGTCCATAGCGTGACCTGAAAGCAGTCTTCCATTCATCCCCAGGTCTAATACGGACCAAGTTATAGGCCCCACGGAGATCCAGTTTAGAGAAAATGTTTGGCATGCCGCACTCTCTCCAACAATTCAGGGATTAAAGGCAATGGATAACGGTTTCTAATAGTAACCTTATTGAGTTCCCTATAGTCTATGCAGGGTCTCAGAGATCCATCTTTCTTCTTCACAAAGAAGATGGGTGCACCTGCGGGAGATGAAGAGGGGCGTATGAAGCCCTTGGCTAAATTTTCGTCTATATAATCCTTCAAAGCTTTTAGCTCGGGCCCCGCTAGGGGGTAGATCTTACCAAAAGGTATCTCGGCTCCAGGCAATAATTCAATTGGACAATCATATGGACGGTGAGGAGGAAGCTGATCAGCGTTCTTCTTGTCACATAAATCCACATAGTCCTGGTATACAGCTGGTAGTTCAGGGACTGACATGGTTCCTTTAGGAACAGAGCAAGCTAAACTCCTTGACTCATCTGTTTCTCCGGAAAGTGTAATTCCTTGGTCTCCTAGTTAATCGTAGGATTCTGCGCCTGCAGCCATGGTAGCCCTAGAATAATGGAAAGTGGGGAGAAGAGATAAGCATAAAAGACATTTTCTCCTGATGATCTTTACCCATAAGGACCCTCAAAGGCTCTGTTTCTTGATCCACTGGTCCAGAAGTCAGTAGAGAGCCATCCACAGTCTCCATCTGTACTGGAGTAGCCTTCTTCACTGAACGTATCCCCTGTTTCAGAGCAAAGGAGATATCCATAAAATTTCCACTTGCTCCTGAGTCAATCATAGCAGAGCTAGACACCCAGACTGAGTCAACCCAGAGTTTGATGGAAAGGAAGCAATGAGAATTGTTTCTTTTACAACTCAGCTGGGACACCGCTGAGGAAACTTGAAAAATTGCAGCGTTTATACCGTCATCGTCCCCAGAACTAACAGAGTTTAAGTCCGAGAAATCAAGATCTCTTGCAGCAGATCTCTCTGGAGCCTGAGGCTTGGACATGACAGATCTCCTCTCGCAACACTCACAGTGAATGACTGCTGCAGTAGTCTTACGAGAACAGCTGGGGCAGTTTATAATGAAGTGCCCTGACTTACCACAGTAGAAACATAGATTTTCCTTTATACGATGTTCTTTGCGTGCATCACTAACCCGTCTTTGTAAAGAGTCCACCTGCATGGGTTCAGGTTCTGGTTCCCTTGTGATCCTACTCAAAGGTTCCTTAGCTGAGGAGGGAGGTAGTAAAAGGTTAGTGTGATTATTTTCGAACCATCTCTCTTGTCTGCGTTCAGTCAGACGAGCATCAATACGGATACAATAGTTAATAAAGTCACCTAACGCAGTGGGAGGGTCGGCACGAGCAAGTTCATCCTTAATCAGTGGAGACAACACTTTCCGAAAAATAGATTTTTTAGCGGAAGTGTCCCAAGTGGTATCAAGAGCCCATCTCCTGAAATCCAGGGCATATTCGGCTACTGAACGCTTACCTTGGCGCAAAGTTAACATGGCTGCTTCAGCTGTTGCACCATGGCTGCTTCAGCTGTTGGGGTCATCAAACACCTGCCCCATGGCTGAAATAAAAGCATCAAGGTGATTCAAACAATCATCCTCAGTCTCAATCAGAGGGTTTGCCCACATCAAAGCCTTATTGGTAAGCAACATGATTATAGTAAGCACTTTGGATCGTTCAGTGGGAAATTGTGAAGCATGTGCAGAGAAAAATAAATTGCATTGATTAATAAATCCCCTGAATTTCTCACGTTCACCGCCAAAACGAAAAGGAGGTATTTGGGGATCCCAGAACTTGGGGTTATGGCAGGAGCCTGGGCTCGTTCCTCTAGAGCCTCAATCCTGGCTCGCAATTCCTGGGTAGTCTGTCCAAACACTTGCAAATTATGATTAGTGAGGTCCTGTAGGCTTGCAAAACGGGTTTTTAAAGTCTGTACATCTGAAAGGATTGTATCAGTCACTCCGCAAAGTTCCTTTATGCGGGCCTCCATCTTCCAGATCTTTTAAGGCAGAAGTGCTGGAAGGAGAAGAGGAAAGGAAAAAAAAAAAAAACAATAGTGTTTACCTGTGGTAACACTCCAGAGTAAAATTTTAAGGGAATGCGCTCACCTGGAATGGTTGTGAGAAGTCACAACCACTGTCATCACATAAGGTATTAAACGGACATCTGATATCCACAGTCACAGCAGACACGGCTTTCCCAGACCCAGCAGACACTAAACATTGGCTCCTGAATCTTGTCAAGTATAGTGTACAGTTCCTATAGCGTCTTGTGCTTGGGTGCGAGGAAAACACGGGAGACATAGGTTGAAATGAAATGACTTGTATTACTTCATACAAGCATGCTGAAAAGTTCACACAGTTTGCAGGAACAGCGACAGGAGACACAGCAGGCCAGAGTAACTTCAAGCACTACAATAAATCTCCAAAGCAGGTTCAGGATCTCTTCTCTGTACCGTAATTCCTCTGCAAACATGGATTCACCAAACAGCAGGTTTCCAGAGTCCAAAAGTGTTCCAAGGTTCCTCAGTAGGGAATAGCTGGAGTACAAGTCCAAGGCTTCCAGGAGTCAGGTCACAGACTGACTGAGGCTTGATTCAGGAGCACTGATTGTTCAGCTGAGGCTGCTTAAGAAGCAAGAGGGAAGAATCAGGGCGGGAACATGAAAACTGGAAACTCCATATTAACTGAGGGCAAGAGCTGCAGAAAGACAGAAGAAAGCAAAATGGCCGACGGAAAACTGAGTTTCAAGGAACATGTCAACAGAGACAAAGAACCTTACAGCACCTCTCACACGCATCAGTTGGCTTCCTGTTCCTGATGGGACCGGATCCTACAGACTACCGGATGTCCTAGCCCAATCAGTCAGCTCAGGTAGCGGGGGTCTCCTACCTCGACTGGTGTGGGGGACCTGAAAGCGCCACAGTGGTCCTAGATGGACGGCATGTCAGTACGCGGGCAGCAGGGAGCAGGGTCAGAGGATCGCCATCTCCGGGAGTAACCAGCGCCAAGGTAAGCATTCTCCTGGCCTCCCTGTAGCTCTGGCGGTGCAGAGGCTTTGGGTGTCCCGGGGTGTCGGTGCTTGACACGAGGCGCTGCGGGCTCTCGCCCAGGCGGCATCTGGTCGGGGGGCGGGGGCTGCGGTCGCTTCCGGGTCACTGGCGCCGGCTTCCTTCTGTGCAGGTGCAGGGCCTTTATGGCGCCGGAAAAATGGCAGCCGCCATCCTGAGGGACAGGAGTCCTGGTGTACAATTGCCAGGCACCTGAGGAGAGCGGGGGAGGCCAAGGAGGAGGCGCAGCATCACCTGCTGACCCGGATACTGCAGGGGGAGGTATATATGGCCACCAAGCAGGGGGACCCATGCTTCTGGTCCATTTTTTCCATAATGGAGAATGAGCAGCTGCAGCAGTCACTGCAGCCAGAAGAAGCCGCAGAGCAGCAGGTTGCAAAGAAATCTCAGGACTGTCAGAAGAACCGGGATGCAAATCAAAGCCAGTCAAGCAGGAAGAGCTCTTCCAGTCGACAGACAGCAGCATCAGCTAAGATATCCCTCCCTCTTATTCTGGGGAAGAAATGCACAGATAAGACAAGGTACAGAGAATGCGCCCTCTGTGGATACTCCCTACCAGACTCTTGTCCAAAAAGATTATGCCCCCCCTGTATCCAGCAGACGGTGAGGTCTCAGGAAGGAGGAGGGGGAGCAGCATTAGTACCTAGAGAGTCTATATTGCCCATTGATATTCCCCTCAGGTGGCAGAAGAGACTCCCAACTTCACCTTAAATCTGAAGGACATCATCAGGACAGAAGTGAGGGAGTCCTTAAAATGTCGAATTGTGCCATAAAAAGGTCCTAGTGCAGGTACCAGAATCTGAGGAGAGCAGAGGTTTTTACTCTCCCTTATTCCTGGTGCGGAAACCAAATAACTTTTACAGGACCATTATCAATCTTCGATCCCTTAATTGGTTTCTGGTAGCTCGACCCTTTAAAATGGAAACTGTTGGTTCAGCAATAAAGATGTTGTTTCAAAACTGTTTTATGGTAGTTTTAGATCTGAAAGATGCTACTACCATATACCTATTCATGCAGACCAACAACGGTTTTTGAGAGTGGCTGTTTAGATAGATGGCGTAATCCGACATTTTCAGTATAGAGCACTCCCCTTTGGCCTTTCAGCAGCGCCACGAGTATTCACGAAAATAATTTCAGAGGTTATGGCCCACCTACAAGAGTTTGACATCTTGATTGTACCTTACTTAGACAACTTCTTGATTATTGGCAATTCAGCAGATCATTGCCTTTCTCAATTGGGAAAGTCTATGGCCATTCTAGAACACTTGGGTTGGCTCATAAACCTTGAAAAATCCCAGTTACAACTCTTGAAGGTCCAACAATTTCTCGGTCTCATCTTAGATTCAGAAAATCAAGAATGTTGTCTGCCAGCTGATAAAATCATTCATATTTAGGTTTTACGGGTGGTACATAGACCCTCTATGACCCTCAGGCATGCCATGTCACTATTGGGTTCCCTAAAGTCTTGTATCCAGGCCATCAGATGGGCTCAGTTCCACACCAGAACCCTTCAGAAAGATATCTTAATTATGATAGAGTCCTGTGGGGTCCCTAGATGAGAAAATGACATTACGCCCTTCTACCTTAAATTCCTTAAAATAGTGGCTTAACAAAGACAACTTATCAGCAGGAGTTCCCTGGGAGAATCGTATATCCCGTGTTGTAACTACAGACACAAGTCCCTCGGGATGGGGAGCTCATATGGGGATATCGTGGTCCAGGGACAATGGGATCCCCTGGTAGAAAGTTCCTCCAACCTAAAGGAACTATCAGCGGTAGAGCTGTCAATTAAAAAACTCCTTGTATACCTGCAGGGTCACCAGGTCAGGATTCTCTCAAACAACCAGGTGACAGTGGCATATATCAACCACCAACGGGGAACCCGATCTGAGGCTCTGATGGAAGTGGCGGAACGCCTGTTCCGGACAGCGGAAAGACATTTTCTATCTTTGATAGCGCTACATGTAAGAGGAAAAGACAATAGCACAGCAGACTTTCTAAGCCGCAATACTCTAAGACAGGGAGAGTGGTGCCTGAATGTAGCCATCTTCAGCCAGATTGTCTGTATGTGGGGTCAACCAGACATAGACCTCTTTGCCACCAGGCAGAACAGAAAAGTGGAACGGTTCTGTTCCCTGAATCCAAAGGAAAAACCTCTTGTTGTGGACGCTTTCCTGAGAAAATGGGATTTCTATCTGGCCTACGCCTTCCCCCTATTATCCCTGTTACCTCTGGTAGTAAGGAAAATCAGAGAAGACAATGCAAGCGTCATTCTTATTGCCCCATTCTGGCCTAGAAGCGCCTGGTTTTCATGGCTGAGAACAATGTCAGTCTACGACCCATGGGTACATCCAGATCTCCCATATCACCTCTTCCAGGGTCCAGTCAATCACTCACATGTAGCAGGAATCCACCTGTGGAGTTTGAGAGGTCATTATTGAAGGACAAAGGATTCTCCCCCAATCTAATAGACACCCTACTAAAAAGTAGAAAAACTGTTACAACAAAAATCTATGCTAGAACCTAGAGACAATTCCTGACCACCTCGGACCTTAAAACCGATGGGGGAGTTCCTATAGGGCAGATTTTAGAATTTCTCAAAAGGGTCTAGAATTAGGTCTGGCTACTAGTACCCTGAAAATGTATGTCTCAGCCCTTGGTGCCCTATTTAATTGTGATATTGCAGGAAATTACTGGATATCCATATTTATTAAAGCTGATGGCAGATTGAGACCCATACATAGGGTAAAGTGTGTACCATGGGACTTAAACTTAGTCCTTACGGCTATGACGGAGGCTCCGTTTGAACCCATGGTATCTGCCTCAATTAAGATTCTATCCCTCAAACTAGCCATTTTGGTAGCTATTACGTCAGCACATAGGATAAGCGATATCCAGGCAATCTCTAGAGACCCTCCTTACACACAGATTCTGGACGATCGGGTAGTAATTAGACCGGACCCTGCCTACTTGCCCAAGGTTGCCTCACACTTCCACAGAACACACGAGATAGTTCTCCCCTCCTTCCTCCCTAACCCTACTAACCAGAAGGAGAAAAAACTTCATACCTTAGATGTTAGAAGATGTCTATTACAGTATCTCTTTCTCACTAATCCCTGGAAAAAGGACAATGCCGTATTTAAATACTACAAAGGCATTAGAAAGGGTCTTAGGGTTTCCAAATGCACATTAGCAAGATGGATTAGGGAGGCTATCTCTCTAGCTTATACAGCAGGTGGCGGTCTGGCTTCGCAGAACTTGAAGGCGCATTCTACCTGGGCCATGGCAACCTCTTGGGCAGAAAAATCTGGAGTATCCATCGAACAGATATGTAAGGCGGCCGCGTGGTCATCCCCTTGCACTTTTTTTAACCATTATAGACTAGACAAGGGTGCCTCCTCAGATCTTAACTTCAGGTTAAGGGTGCTGCAGGCTATAGTCCCTCCCTAAAATAGTGTTACATCTCTGTAATTCTCTCGTGGTGCTGTCATGGGAGTCCGAATAATGTATTAAGTTACGTACCGGTAACGGTATTTTTCGGAAGCCCATGATAGCACCCTTAGTTCCCTCCCTTTCACGTGTGGGTGCACACTTCCTTCACGTAGATAATCTTGTTCAAGTTGTGTATATATTATGTGCCATTAACCATGGAGGTCTTCTCAAGCTCTGTAAACCAACTGATGCGTGGGAGAGGTGCCGCCCTTTTTGTATCTGTAGGTTTCCTGTTCCCGACGGGCAGATCCCCTCTATTGTGATGCTGTCATGGGCTTCCGAAAAATACGTTAACTGTATGTAACTTAATACTTTTTTCTCATTAATGTACACTCTGTATCCCATTTTGACTGATAAATACCAGAAATGTAGAAATTTTTGCAAATTTATTCAAAAAGAAAAACTGAAATATCACATGGTCATAAGTATTCAGACCCTTTGCTCAGACATTCATATTTAAGTCACATGCTGTCCTCTTGTATTCCTCCTTGACTCCTTGATATGTCTCTACTCCTTCATTGGAGTCCAGCTGTGTTTAATTAAACTGATAGGACTTGATTTAGAAAGGCACACACCTGTCTATATAAGACCTCACAGCTCACAGTGCATGTCAGACCAAATGAGAATCATGAGGTCAAAGGAACTAGCCAAGGAGCTCAAAGACAGAATTGTGGCAAGGTACAGATCTGGTCAAGGTTACAAAGGAATTTCTGCAGTACTTAGGTTCCTAAGAACACAGTGGCCTCCATAATCCTTAAATAGAAGAAGTTTGGGACCACCAGACGTCTTCCTAGAACTGGCCATCCAGCCAAACTGAGCAATCATGGGAGAAGAGCCGTGGTGAGAAAGGTAAAGAAGAACCTCAAGATCACTGTGGCTGAGCTCTACAGATGCAGTAGGGAGATTGGAGAGAGTTCCACAAAGTCAACTACCACTGCACCCCTCCACCAGTCTGGCCTTTATGGCAGAGTGGCCTGACGGAAGCCTCTCCTCAGTGCCAGACATATGAAAGTCTGCATAGTTTGCTAAAAAAACACATGAAGAACTCCAAGACTATGAGAAATAAGATTCTCTGGTCTGATGAGATGAAGATAGAACTTTTTGTTGATAATTCTAAGCGGTATGTGTGGAGAAAACCAGGCATGCTCATCACCTGCCCAATACAATCCCAATGGTTAAACATGGTGGTGGCAGCATCATGCATGGGGGTGTTTTTCAGCTGCAGGGACAGGACAACAGGTTGCAATTGAAGGAAACATGAATGCGGCCAAGTACAGAGATATCTTGGATGAAAACCTCTTCCAGAGTGCTCTGGACCTCAATCTTGGCCGAAGGTTCACCTTCCAACAAGACAATGACCCTAAGCACACAGCTAAAATAACAAATTAGTGGCTTCAGAACAACTCTGTGACCATTCTTGACTGGTCCAGCCAAAGCCCTGACCTAAACCAATTGAGCATCTCTGGAGAGACCTGAAAATGGCTGTTCACCAAAGTTCACCATCCAACCTGACGGAACTCGAGACGATCTGCAAGGAAGAATGGCAGAGCATCCCCAAATCCAGGTGTAAAAAACTTGTTGCATCATTCTCAAGGTCTCATGGCTGTACTAGCTCAGTACTTTCCAAACCTACTGTATATCTTTGTTTGTTTTTAAGTTTCATCCTATAAATGTTCCTGGGATAAATCAATATACCTGCTCCTCCTCAAGTCCTTCTGGATCCTCATCCTGCTCTACATCTTCCTTCATGAAATTATCTATGTGGATCACCAACAGGGTGGTGTTCAAGATGCACTTTGAGCCCAAATAATTACAAATAATATTGGGGTGGCATATGGTTAATTACAACAATTAAACAGGTGTGGAAATCAGCGCTGTTTGTGTCTAATTCATACACTTTATGTAACATTTGTTTTTATTAATGTGTAAGTGGTGCTACTAGCTGTACTCACTCCCCCCTTGCCCGTGATCTTATGTCCCTTAAGAGCTGGTGTATTTATTATGCTTGTAATGTTGATTTATGTACATGTTGATATGTTGTTCTGCTGTATAGTGCAATATATATATATTTATATATATATAGTATAGTGTAGATAGGGAAAGTGTAGATTTAGCCCACTAGAAGGGGGCACAATAGTGTAGGTATAGGAATTAGTTAATTTAGGAGGGGCCAACTGTGGGTAAGCCAGGAGGATTTCCTGATTTTAGTCAGTAGGGCCTGAGAGCCCGGACAGGGCATTTGGCAACGCAGCGTTCTAGCAAATATCCCAGTCGTCCAGGGCCTATGGGCTGAAGATAACAGCAGTAAAGGAATGCAGGGTAGCTCCAAGATGTGGCAGCTAACTATGTGGGCAGATGCCCTTATGACTGGGGCAAAACAGACAGGGGAACTCCTAAAGTTAGTTGGGCTGGCCAGAAGGAACACTGCGGTGTCGGATGAGTAGGTACGACCCTGGGACAATCCGGAAGAAGTGAGGGAAAGCACAGGAAAAGTAAAGGATGTACTCTGTGATGAAATGTTATTTCTGTGACTGAGCTGGACATACTGAGAAGGGAACCAAGTAAAATTGTTTATTTCAGTTGAAACTGGAGTCTGTCTCTCTTTGTGTGAAGCCGCCCGAAGAAAATCCTCAGCAGATCTGAGAGGACCCTGATGGAACAGAAAGCGGGAAGATAGGTATACTACAAAGGGGACATTGTGTATATGTGACAGAGGGCCAGGGCATGCATAAACAGCCATCATTGCGGGCCATGACTACGGACCTGGACTCTCTTACAAATGCTCCAATTTTTTTAGGAAAATTCCCCCTCTTAAAATTGAACAACAATAAAATTCTAGGTTAGTGACAAAAAATTTAAGTGCAAGGCATTATGGGAAAGCTGCACTCAATGTAATGTCATATTGTTTTTTATATCTGTCAAATGATGATGGCCATTTTAGATGATTTGCGAGTATTCTAATTCTGTTTAATTTGCTTTGTATTGATTAAAAGTATTGTTTTCTACTAAGAACATGAAGCCTAATGTTCCTTCAGTAAAAGTGGGACAAAAATATAGGGAGCTGGGCTGTTAAAAAAAAATTGAAAATAATGCAGTGCATGCTGTCCTTCAAGCAGCTGATCAGCAGGAGTGCCAAGAATATGGATGTGCAAATTTATATCAATGCAATCACTCTCAAAGGACATGCTGCACAGTAGATTTGCACTTATTTTAATTACAATGTAAATTTACAGATATTATATTGAACTTTATAGAACACTGGAGTAGAACCAAGTCTACATAACTTACTTTTAGAGCTTGGCATCCAAATATATTTAATTTCTGATCTAAGGCAAAATTACCATTAATATTTGTCAACGTGGAAAGATTGATGATTGTTTAGAGTTTAAAGGGATTTTCTCAAAATAAAAAGTTGTCTCTTTTTCAAAAGGATAGTGTTATTTTCCTGATCTTTGGTGGTCTGTAAGCAGGGACCCCAGTAATCGAGAACCCCATCTGCATGAAGCCAATCAAACATTGCACATCTAAATTCCAGTCAATGTCGATAGCATTGCTGGGGCTAAATTGTGATCGCTGGTGGTCCAGCAGCCGGAAGGACAGAGATCATTAAGATATCCTCTATTCAATGGCTATGGGATAACTTTTTATTTTTGTAAACTTTCTTTCAATGCGAATAGATTACCTTACATAAAAAGCATTCCTTGAGACACAAACATAACTTACATTTTTCCAAACAGGCCGGACTTTTAAGTTGTATTACTTGTAATTTTGGTTCATACTTCTTCATAGCAACACTTTTTCATAAGAGGGCACTGTGAAATCAGGAACTTTCATTGCTGTAGCTTCAGACCTTGGGCTTGTAAATAAAGCAATCTAAGAAGTTTTTAATGTTTTTTTGGTCATTTTCCTATCTCAATAAATCATTGATAAGTATGTTGGAAAATTATGGACACTTACCCAACAGACTATCTATGGATGCTAAGTATATTGGAAAATCATGGATACTTACCCAACAGACTATCAAAAATTCAATTACATTCATTACTGTTTAGAGTACAGTCTTCATAGTGACTAGCACGAAAGCCAAAGTTCATATGTTGGAAAAACAAAATAAAATCATTGGATATATTACATGACAGTGGAATTCTCTGAACTACTTGGTAAAAGGCCCAGTTATGAGTTTGTCTGGCAATTAAAAATAATTGGGAAGCAGGTTTGCCACTAACTCTTCCAAGAATGCCAGTTATGATATAATGATGTTTCATTAAGCATGCTGAAAGCTGTGAGCTCCGTATGGCAGTGGCAATTAGGAAGGATCATAAAGAAAAAAAAGAAAATGAAAAACATTAAAAAAATGCCCAGTCTAAGATTAGCATTGCATTTAATGGCCACTTCATTAGCTAATTGATTTCTTATTAGATACAAGCAAGAGTCTGGTTAGGGGCTTTACACAGCTAATTAACAGCATTTACACAATTAGTATCTTGCTCATTTTCTTTCCATTCTTGGAATCACTCATGTCTTGCATGCTCTGGGCCATTGATTAATTTAATTTTTCTGCTAATATTGGCTTCACCTTCTAGATTAAAAAAGAGAAGAAAAAAACACTATCCTTGGGGCAACCATATATTTAACAGTAGCAGTAAACACGACTAAAATTACTGTCACTACATTTCAAGAAAATATTTTGCCTTATTCTGACTTTCTTATTTACACAAATTAGGATGCCATGTTTTTTTGTAAACTCCGAATGTCCTTGGTATTTGTGCTGCTGATCTATAAAAGATAAAACCTCTGGAGTTCTAAGTAGGCACGGAGCATTATTGATAAATAAAGGGTCTGTTTTGCATTTATTGGACATATGCATCCTCTTCCAAAAGCTGACACTTTCATTATAGGGTTGTAAATCACTGCAAGATCACATCTTTGTAAATGACTTTCTCTTTATTGAACCTGCCAATATATGTGCATATTTGAAAAATTTACAAACATTTCCATTTAAACTTAAAAAGTGGCTTTAAATTCTTGCATTTATGGTATGGATTCACATGCTTTCTGTGAAAAATATATTAACTATATTATTTTTTTCTGCATACCAAAGGTTTTATCATGTTGTAAATCACCATATAACCAGAAGGTCATATTATAGAATGCATTTTATAGATCTTCTTTAATAATTGATACTATTTTTGAATAAATATATATTTTTATAGATTCTGAATGTTTTGCATTAATAAGGTCTCATGCACCTGACTGTGTGCTGTGTAGGTCTGTATTGTGATCCATCAGTATGTCTAGGTAAGGATAAGATGAAGTATTCAGATACATCTATCTATCTATCCATCCATCTATGAATTTGAATGTACGGCTAGGTGAAAAAAGTAACACAAAGAACACATAACATGGATCCCAAATATTGTTAAGTATATGAACTGCCAACAAGTATATATTTGTGTTCAGTTTTCTGCAAATAGAAATAAAATGAAGCTCCCTCAAAGCTCCTTTATTGACTGCATATATCTATATAGTGATGGCTGAAAGTGTTGACACCCTTGAAATTGTTACAGAAAAAAATATTTCACCCAGAAAATTATTGCAATTACACATGTTTGTTACACATGTTTATTTACTTTATGTGTATTGGACCAACACAAAAAAAAAACAGAGGAAAAAGGGAAATGGACATAATTTTGCACAAAACCCCAAAGATGGTCTGGACAAAATTGTTGGCACATTTACAAAATTGTGGGTAAACAACTTTGTTTTAAACATGTGATGCTCATTCACATTCACCTGTGTTAAGTAACAGGTGTGGGCAAGATTAAAATCACACTTGAAAGATAAAAAGGGAGAAATTGACTCAATCTTTGCATTCTGTGTCTGTGTGTGCCAAACTAAGCATGGAGAACAGAAAGAGGAGAAGAGAACTGTCTGAGGACTTGAGAACCAAAATTGTGGAGCAATATCAACAATCTCAAGGTTTCAAGTTCATCTCCAGAGATATTGATATTCCTTTGTCCATGGTGCATAACATAATCAAGAAGTTTACAACACATGGCACTGTAGCTAATGTCCCTGAACTTGGACAGCAGAGGAAATTTGTGAAAGGTTGCAAAGCAGGATAGTCCAGATTCTACTTCTTATTTTAGGGGTTTTTTTTAAGGGGATCCCAATTGGACAATATTTCAGACTCAAAAGAATCTGTTCTGATAATTGTCAGTTTGAAGAACAATCAAGAGAGTTATTACAACTAGAGATGAGCGACTTTGCCTCTGGGAGGGTCGAGTCGGGTTTCGGACCACCCGACTTTCACAAAAGTCGAGTCGAACGAAATCAGCCAACTATCGGCAAAAGTGGAAGGTCCGACTGAAACTCGAACCGACCCCAATGCAAGTCAATGGGGAAGAAAAGTCGGCAGTCAGTGGAGGACAGTAAACACACCTGCAGTGCCATTTCAATGCCAACGACATCAATTCTTATTAAGCTTGTCAACCTTAATTTACTCTAGAATAATAGTAACGCATTGAAAACTGGGGATTATTTGGCTAAAGTTGTGGGGGGGAGGGCTGGCTCCAGGTTTTCGTGGGCCCCGGGCCAAAGAGTCTCAGTGGGCCCCTTTAACACATACCACAATTCATGATGCTCCTATACGGCAGAGAAATATAGGTATAGCACAATGCCAAATACGTCGCCTATTATATTACATGACTGATATCTATTTTAAATTCTACAATAGCTCAAAAACAAGACAGTATATTCCTCCATACAGTATTATGGCCACCACATAGTGCGCCATACAGAATAATGAGCCCCATATATTGCTCCATACATAATTGGTCCCATATAATGTTCCATACAGTATATGATGAGCTCCACATAATGCTACAGTATACAGGTCCTTCTCAAAAAATTAGCATATAGTGCTAAATTTCATTATTTTCCATAATGTAATGATTACAATTAAACTTTCATATATTTTAGATTCATTACACACCAACTGAAATTTGTCAGGTCTTTTATTGTTTTAATACTGATGATTTTGGCATACAACTCCTGATAACCCAAAAAACCTGTCTCAAAAAATTAGCATATCAAGAAAAGGTTCTCTAAACGACCTATTACCCTAATCTTCTGAATCAACAAATTAACTCTAAACACATGCAAAAGATTCCTGAGGCTTTTAAAAACTCCCTGCCATTATTATGGAAAATAATGAGAAGGACCTGTATAATAGTCCCATAAAATGTGCCATACAGTATAGGACGGTCCCCATAGAGTATAATGAGCCCCACATATTGCTCCATACAGTATAATGAGTCGCATATAAAGCTTCATACAGTATATGATGGGCCCCATATATTGCTCCATACAGAATGAGCTTCATATAATGCTCCATACAGAATAGGCCCCGAATGTGCTCCATATGATGCTCAAAACCCCATATTATGCCCCATAAATAATGAACCCCATATGATGCTCTAGTATATGATGGGCCACATGGATGATGCTCCAGTGTATGATGGGCCTATATAATGCTCCATATATAATGGGCCCCATATGATGCTCCAGTATATGATGGGCCCCATGGCTGATGCTCCAGTGTATGATGGGCCTATATAATGCTCTATATATAATGGGCCCCATATGATGCTCCAGTATATGATGGGCCCATGGCTGATGCTCCAGTGTAAAATGCTCCATATATAATGGGCCCCATATGATGCTCCAGTACATGATGGGCCCCATGGATGATGCTCCAGTGTATGATGGGCCTATATAATGCTCCATATATAATGGGCCCCGTATATGATGCTACAGTGTATGATGGGCCCCATTTATAATGCTCCAGTGTATGATGGGCCCCATGGATGATGCTCCAGTGTATGATGGGCCTATATAATGCTCCATATATAATGGGCCCCATATGATGCTCCAGTATATGATGCGCCCTATAGATGATGCTCCAGTGTATGATGGGCCTATATAATGCTCCATATATAATGGGCCCTATATGATGCTCCAGTGTATAATGGGCCCCGTATATGATGCTCCAGTGTATGATGGGCCCCATTTAAAATTCTCCAGTGTATGATGGGCTCCATGGATGATGCTCCAGTGTATGATGGGCCTATATAATGCTCCATATATAATGGGCCCCATATGATGCTCCAGTATATGATGGGCCCCATGGCTGATGCTCCAGTGTATGATGGGCCTATATAATGCTCCATATTTAATGGGCCCCATATGATGCTCCAGTATATGATGGGCCCCATGGATGATGATCCAGTGTATCATGGGCTTATATAATACTCCATATATAATGGGCCCCATAGGATGCTCCAGTGTATAATGGGCCCCGTATTTGATGCTCCAGTGTATGATGGGCCCCATTCATAATGCTCCAGTGTATGATGGACCCCATGGATGATGCTCCAGTGTATAATGGGCCTATAAAATGATCCATATATAATGAGCCCTATGTGATGCTCGAGTATATGATGGGCCCCATGGCTGATGCTCTAGTGTATGATGGGCCTATATAAAGCTCCATATATAATGGGCCCCATATGATGCTCCAGTTTATAATGGGACCTGTATATGATGCTCCAGTGTATGATGGGCCCCATTTATAATGCTCCAGTGTGTGCTGGGCAGCATTTATAATACTCCAGAGTAGGATGGGCCCCATGGATGATGCTCCAGTGTATGATGGGCCCCATTTATAATACTCCAGTGTATGATGGGCCCCATGGATGATACTCCAATGTATGGTGGGCCTATATAATGCTCCATATATAATGGGACCCATATGATGCTCCAGCTTATAATGGGACCCGTATATGATGCTCCAGTGTATGATGGGCCCCATTAATAATGCTCCAGTGTATGATGGGCCCCATGGATGATGCTCCAGTGTCTGATGGGCCCCATTTATAATGCTCCAGTGTATGATGAGCCCCATGGATGATGCTCCAGTGTATGATGGGCCTATATAATGCTCCATATATAATGGGCCCCATATGATGCTCCAGTATAAGATGGGCCCCATGGATGATGCTCCAGTGTATGATGGGCCCCATTTATAATGCTGCAGTGTATGATGATCCCCATATTTATTGCTCCAGTTTATAATGGGCCCTATCTATGATGCTCAAGTGTATGATGGGCCCCATATATAATTCTCCAGGGTATAATGCTCCCCATATATTGCTCCAAACATTTAAAAAAATTAAATACCTCTCCTCGCTGGTCACTGCTCTACTCTGGACTCCTCAGCATTGCCATCTTCCAGCTCTCTGCACTCTGACTGTTCAGGCAGAGGGCGCACAGACGTGAAGTCATCGCACGCTCTGACCTCAATGTCACTGTCAGGAAACGCGGAAGACGTCATAGCGGTGGAGCAGGGAGAGGTAAGTATTGCAAGTGCTGGGGCCCTGAGTAAGCAGGGGGGCCCATTTGTGGGCGCCGGCACTGGCACAGGGCCACTCATAGTATGCCGGTGTATCTGACGGCGAGTGGTCTCCCCACCTGCTCAGAGCCCCGGTACTTGCCCGGATGTGTCAGGTGCTGACGCCGGCCCTGGGGGAGTACAGCCCAGTTAGGGAGGTGGAAAAACTGGCATATGTTGAAGTGTAGGCTGGACGTTCACCAGCTGCAAATGGAGGAATTGGAGAAGTCGGAGGAAGAGGAGGACAAAGCAAGCCATTTTGCTGGCAACCTATGTGTCATCAGGGGAAGGTGGCACAAAATCCTTTGAAACCCAGGCATGGTTCATTTTAATGAAGGTGAGATCAGCAACATTTTGTGTCGACAGCCGGGTCCTTCTTTCTGTCAGGATTGATCCAGCAGCACTGAAGACTCTTTCTGATACCACACTACCAGAAGGGCAAGCGAGCTCCTGTAAGGCATATTGTGCCAATTCAGGCCAGGTGTCCAGTTTACAGGCCCAGTAGTCAAAGGGGAATGAACTGTGAGGGAGAACATCGATAGGGGAGGAGAGGTAATTTTGAACCATAGTTGACAACTGCTGTCTCCTGTCTGTTACAATCGATTCAGTATTAACAGTCGTGTGAGCGGTACTCGAGAAATCAGTCCACAACATGGTCATGAAACCCCTGTCTCCAACGCCACTTCGGCTGTGTGCAACACAACACCTCTTCCATGTTGCCCAGTACGGCTCGTGGTAGAACCTGCACCACTGCTGTGTGCTGGGAATGCCTCTAACAAACGGTTTACCAGAGTTGCTTGTTTGTTCGCCAATATTAGCTCTAGGTTCTCCTGTGGCATGATGTTCTGTAATTTGCCTTTATAGCATGGATCGAGGATGCTGGCCAACCAGTAGTCGTCATCCTTCATAATTTTGGCAATGCGGGGGTCCCTTTTTAGGATTCGCAAGACATAATCACACATGTGAGCCAATGTTCCAGGTGTCAATGATACACTGACAGTGGTGGGTGGAGGAGCACTTTCTGCCAAATCCACATCCCTCCAGTCACGCACAAACCCTGTACCTGACCTTGGCAAGCCAACATTTTCTCTTGCCCCCTGAGAAGCATCCTCCTCCCCAAAATAATCATCCCCATCTTCCTCCTCCTTTTCCTCTTCTTCCTCCACCTCATTCAGGACAGTTCCCTGAGCAGACAATGGCTGACTGTCATCAAGGCTTCCCTACTCCTCTTCCTCCTCTTCCTCCTCCACTGCAGACGCTTGATCCTTAATGTGCGTCAAAGTTTGCATGAGCAGACGCATAAGTGGGAAGCTCATGCTTATGATGGCATCGTCTGCGCTTACCAGCCATGTGCATTCCTCAAAACACTGAAGGACTTTACAGAGGTATTTCAGCCATGACCACTGCACACCCGACAACTCGATGTCTGCCCTCAAACTGGCTGCCCGTGTATCCTCCCACAAATGCATTGCAGCCTGCCTCTGTTCGCACAGCCTCTCAACTATGTGCATTGTGGAGTTCCATGCAACGTCTATGATTAGGCGGTGCTTGGGGAGGAGGAGCGATCGCCGCAGCCTCTGCATACGACTGGAGTCTATGGGTGAGCGACGGATGTGCAAGCACAGTCTTTGCACCTTATGGAGCAGGGCTGTTAACTCCGGATAATTATTTATGAAGCACTGAACCACCAGGTTTAAGGTGTGAGCCAGGCAAGGTATGTGTCTGAGTTTTGCCAGGGCTATGGCCACCACAAAATTACGTCCGTTATCACTGACTACCTTGCCTGGTTCAAGATGTAGACTGCCCAGCCATGAGTTTCTCGCTGCAAGTAGTCGGCCAGTACCTCCGCGGTGTGTCTGTTGTCGCCCAAAGACATCATCTTTAAAACAGCCTGCTGATGCTTACCACTAGCTGTTCGATAGTGGGACACCTCGTGTGCAACACTGGCAGCTGCGGATGGAATGCTCGTGCGACTGCGCTCTGTTGACGAGCTTTCACTTCTGGTGGAGGAGGAGGGCCGAACGCCTACAGCAAACTGTTACCTATAGCACTGTCCCACCGCCGGTGTTCCCTGTGGAGCCTGCATCCACCACATTAACCCAGTGTGCAGTGATGGACACGTAACGGCCCTGGCCATGCCTACTGGTCCATGCATCTGTTGTGAGGTGCACCTTTCCACTCACTGATTCTTTGAGTTAATGGACAATGTGGTCTTTCACATGCAGGTGGAGGGCAGGGATGGCTTTTCTAGAAAAGAAGTGCCGACTGGGTAGGTCATAGCGTGGTACAGCATAGGCCATGAGCTCTCGGAATGCTGCGCTTTCAACCAAACGGAAGGGCATCATCTCTAATGAGATCAGTTTGGCAATGTTCAAAGCCAGTGTATGCGCATGAGAGGATGAGTACTTTCTTGCCCTACTCAGAGTGTCTGCTAGGGTGAGCTGGACTTGAGAGCTGCATATGGAGGAACTAGCGATGGACATGGCGGACTGAGAGGGGGTTGGTGATGGTGATGGTGGTGGTGGTGGTGGGTGGCCTAGATTCAGTCTTTGGTTGGAAAAACATTGTGATTCCTCTGACTGCTTTGACCTAGCGACGACACCTCAATATTTCTTGCTGGTGGTATGCTAACCGATGGGCTTACAGTGGGGGAAGTGATGTGGCATTGCTGGCTACCTTCAGTCGGAGCCGGTGCACATGTGCTACCTGACGTTTTGTAGTCCGTCCATGCTTGCAAGTGCATGGTGTTTAAATGTCTAAGCATGCAACTGGTATTCAAATTTCTGAGATTTTTCCCTCGGCTAAAGGTCCTTCCGCACTTCTTACAGATAACCTTTGCCTCATCAATAGGATTTTGGTCAAAAAAGTGCCACACTGCACTTTTCCTACTATGGGATAAATTTTCAGGGCTTGCACGCTGTGCTAATTTGACCGTCTGGCCAAGCTGTCCTGCAACTCTTCTTGTTTTTTTAACACGTTTTTGGACTGCTACGGGCCTGCCAGATAACCGCAGCTGCGATGTCGATGCCTGCTGCGGATCCTCCTCCTCTTCTGAGCTATTGCCAGTGGCACCCTCTTCCCCCAATGGATGCCAATCCGGGTCAACAACTGGGTCATCCATCACCTCCTCTTCAATTTCATCTGCACCTTCCTCTGTGTCACCGTGTGAGGTCTTATAGTATGCGGGAAGGGGCACCTGAGTTTCATCAGGGTCAGATTCTGGCTCAGTAGACTGCGAGGGCAATGTAGTGCTCTGGGTGAATATACCAGCAGAATCATATAGCAGCGGCTGTGCATCAGTACACTCCATGTCAGATTCATCTTGGACTGGGGAATTCAGGATTTGACTTGATAACCCAGACATGGTATGTGAAAAGAGCTCCATGGAGTAATCTGAAGTGTGGCCTGCCGCATCCTTCACTTTTGGTGGGGGTGAAGGACACAAGGAAAGGTGTTGTTCCTGACCAGGAGCCTGCACTGACGACTCAGTGCTTGCATTTTTTGAAACTTCAGAAGAGGAGGTGATAGAGCTGGAGGCTGTTTCGGCAATGTAAGCCTAAACCTGTTCCTGATGCTCCGGCTTTAAAAGCAGTTTACCTACTCCCAGAAAAGGGAGCCTTCCAGGCCTTCTGGAGCCAGACGATGATGCAGGCTCTACACCTCCTGCCTTAGGTGCTATTGTGCTTTTGGCACTGCCAGCAGATGCACCACCACCACCATCAGTACCAGCTGGCCCCCACGTCCGCGGCCTCTTCCACCATACTTCCTCATGTTTGGGAAAATGTACCAAAAATACCAGCAGATATAAGGTACTGTATCAGAAACATACATCTGTATACGGTTAAAGGGAAAATTTAAATCTCCGTATATATTTCCGGAGTCACACACAGACGCTCACTCAGTATGGATTAGACCAGAATATAAAAAGCAGAAAAAGGGTACTGTATCAGAAGCATGCAGCTGTATACAGTGTAGGGGTAATTTTAAATCTCCGTATATATTTCCGGAGTCACACACAGATGCTCACAGGCTCAGTATGGATTAGACCAGAATATAAAAAGCAGAATAACGGTACTGTATCAGAAGCTTACAGCTGTATACAGTGTAGGGGTAATTTTAAATCTCTGTATATATTTCCAGAGTCACACACAGACGCTCTCTCAGTATGGATTTGACAGTAATAAAAAAAAAGCTGAAAATAGGTTCTGTGTTATGATTTGGTAGCTGAGGAGGACAGGAGCAAAAAAACAGCCATGGCAGTCGAACACCCACAGAGGTTGGGAACTAATGGGTTGCAGATCCCTAAACTAACCGCACAACTAGAATCAGCCGTCGGACGTACCTATGGTGACCTAGACGCCTCGGCACAGCCGGAGAGCTAGCTACACCTAAAGATAGAAACAGGAAACCTAACTTCCCCGGAGTAGAGCCCAAAAGGAATAGGTAGCCCCCACACATATAATGGCGGTTGGACAAGACGAAATACAAACGCAGGCAGAAAATAGAGTGAGCAAACGCTGGGGCCAAACACTGCCTAAACAGGACAGGACAGGACAGAATACTATCTGCAACTAGCAAAACCCTAGAAAAACTTCCAACACTTCTGATTTCAAAAATGCTGAGATCACACGATCTCGCCACCCGCTAAATCAGATCTCTGGTGTGAACAACAGGCTAAACTGCAGCCACTCAAATAGCAGGGATAGAGCAATTGAACAAATAAACAGTGGCTACTGAAAAACAGAGAGCAGCACAGGCCCCTGGAGGGGAACCCGGCTAACCTCCCACAAAAATGCAGACAAAAAATGGGAATAGCAAACACGATAGAAACAAGCAGCAAATAACTTATCTGAAAGTAGCAAACGAAGGCAAGACACCAACTGACTTCCAAATGGACCAGGAGACAACAATTGATCACCAGCGAGGATCATGGGAAGGCAGCTCACTTATATCAGCCCAGTCCGTCTCTCCTGATTGCCTATCCTCACTTCCAGGTGAGGAAGCCTTGTCGTTCAATACATCTTCCATACCGTCAGCAACCACCAGAGGGAGCCTCAGCTCAGAAGTCATCTCCAGAATATTCACAACAGTACCCCCCCTTGAGGAGGGGTCACCGAACCCTCACCTGCACCACCAGGCCGATCAGGATGAGCTCGATGATAGGCATGAACCAGTCTCTCCACATGAATGTCAGAAGCAAACACCCAAGAATTGTCCTCCTGACCATAACCTTTCCACTTAACCAAGTACTGGAGTCTCCGTCTAGCCAAATGAGAATCCAATATCTTCTCCACTTCATACTCCAGATTGCCCTCAACCAAAACAGGCTCAGGAGGCGCAGCTGTTATAGGAACCACTGGCTCGACAAACCTTTTCAATAAAGATTTGTGGAAGACGTTATGAATCTTAAACGTCCCTGGAAGAGCCAAACGAAAAGAAACTGGATTAAGGACTTCCAAGATCCTATAAGGTCCAATGAACCTTGGCTTAAACTTTGGAGACACAATCTTCATAGGGATACTCTTTGAGGACAACCAAACCAAGTCACCCACTTTAAACCGAGGACCATCAGTCCTATGCCGGTTGGCAAACCGCTGGGCCCTCTCCTGAGAGAGAGACAACTTATCCACTACTTAATCCCAAATCTGCTGCATTCTCTCTACCATAGAATCAACACCCGGACAGACAGAAGCCTCCACCTGTCCCGATGAAAACCGAGGATGAAACCCGAAATTGCAGAAAAAAGGGACATCAACATGGCAGAACTGGCCCTATTATTAAGAGCGAATTCAGCCAGGGCAAAAAAGAGACCCAGTCATCCTGATCAGCAGACACAAAACATGTCAAATAAGTCTCCAAGGTCTGGTTTGTTCTCTCAGTCTGCCCATTGGTCTGAGGATGAAGCGCAGAGGAGAAAGACAGCTGAACTCCCAGTTTAGAACAAAATTTCCTCCAAAATCTGGAAACAAATTGGACTCTCCTGTCAGACACAATGTTCTCTGGAATGCAAACAAACCACCTGCTGAAAAAACAAGGGTACCAACTCGGAAAAGGATGGCAACTTTGGCAGTGGCACAAGATGGATCATCTTGGAGAATCTATCACAGATCACCCAAATGACAGTCATTCTCTGAGAGACAGGGAGGTGGAGACAAAATCCATAGAGATATGGGTCCATGGCCTCCTGGGCACCGGCAGTGGCATTAACAATCCACTAGAGCGAGAACAGGGTTTGGAATGAGAACAAGTCCCACAGGACTGCACAAAATTCCTGACATCACAAGATAAAGTGGGCCACCAAAAGGACCGACTCACCAAATCTCTAGTACCAAAAATACCAGGATGACCAGCCAACGCAGAGCAATGAACTTGAGACATAACTTTTTCTCTCCATTGGTCTGGGACATACAATTTCCCCGCAGGGCAACGTTCAGGTTTATCCCCTGAAATTGCTCCAGGGCCAGTCTCAAAGCGGGTGAGATGGCGGAAACAACGACCCCCTCCTTCAGAATGGCCGTAGGCTCAGTCACATCAATAGAATCCGCAAGGAAACTCCTAGAGAGGGCATCCGCCTTAACATTCTTAGTACCGGGAGGAAGGAGACCACAAAGTTAAAACGCGTGAAAAACAAGGCCCACCTGGCCTGTCTGGGATTCAATCGCTTGGCTGATTCGAGATAGATCAAGTTTTTGTGGTCAGTGAGGACCACAACTTGATGTTTGGCTCCCTCCAACCAATGTCTCCACTCCTCGAACGCCCACTTCATAGCCAATAATTCCCGATTCCCCACATCATAATTACGTTCAGCTGGGGAAAACTTTCGGAAAAAGAAGGCACAAGGGTTAATCTTAGAGGTTACAGGATCCCTTTGGGACAAAACGGCTCCTGCACCAATCTCAGAAGCATCTATCTCCACCTGAAATGGTAGAGAAACATTAGGTTGCCGTAGAACAGAAGCAGAAGTGAATCTCTGCTTGAGCTCCTGAAACGCAGAAACTGCCTCAGGAGGCCAATTCACCACATCAGAACCCTTTTTGGTCAAATCAGTCAGTGGTTTCACAATACCAGAGAAATTACTTATAAATTTACGGTAGAAATTAGCAAAACCCAAAAAATTTCTGAAGAGCCTTCAATGAAGTGGGATGAACCCAATCACAAATGGCCTGAACCTTGACCGGGTCCATTTCAATAGCAGACGGAGACAAAATGAATCCCAAAAACAAAACCTTCTGTATGCCAAAGAGACATTTTGATCCCTTAACATACAAAGCATTCTCTCTCAAAATCCAGAATACCTTCCGAACATTTCCACATGAGAATCCCTGTCATTGGAAAATATCAAAATATCGTCCAAATAAACGATCAGAAACTTATCCATCAAACCCCGGAAAATATCGTTCATGAAAGACTGGAAGATGGAAGGGGCATAAGTGAGCCCAAAAGGCATCACTAGGTACTCAAAATGCCCCTCAGGGGTATTAAATGTCGTCTTCCATTCATCTCCGTGCTTGATGCGAATAAGATTATACGCTCCCCTAAGGTCAAGCTTGGTAAACCAACTGGCACCTTTCACTCTGGAAAATAAATCAGAAATCAGGGGTAACGGATACTGATATTTAACAGTGATCTTATTAAGGAGACGATAGTCAATACATGGCCTCAATGAACTATCCTTTTTGGCCACAAAGAAAAAGCCGGCGCCCAAGGGTGATGAGGATGGTCTGATATGACCCTTCTCCAAAGATTCTTTGATATAAGATAGCATAGCATCATGCTCGGGTACCGATAAATTGAAGAGCCGACCCTTGGGAAATTTACAACCGGGTACCAACTCAATCACGCAATCATAACTCCTATGAGGAGGTAAGGACGCAGACTTACTCTCACTAAACGCATCAGAAAAATCAGCCAAATAGTCAGGGACATCTTGAGACTGGGGAGAGGCAGAAAAAACAGGAGTGTCACTACGAACACATTGACAACCCCAACTAACCACAGACACAGACTTCCAATCCAAAACAGGATTATGAGTCTGTAACCAAGGAAAACCCAGTACAATAATGTCATGTAAATTATGTAACACCAAAAATTTGCAATTCTTTTGGTGGTCTGAGTCAACCCACATTATCACCTGGGTCGAAAACTGGGGTTTATTCTCCGCCAAAGGGGTAGAATTAATACCCAGCAAAGGAATAGACCTCCGCAGGGGTACCATGGGAAAGCCACAACCTTTGGCAAAATCAAAATCCATTAGGTTTAGAGCTGCTCCTGAATCAATAAAAGCCTGAGCCGAAAATGTGGACACTGAGAAAATCAAGGTAACAGTCAAAAGAAATTTAGTCTGAACATTACCCAAAACAACTGAGCGTGCAAAACCCGCTTAGGGCATACGGAAATAGTATGGGAAGCATCTCCACAATAGAAGCACAACTTATTACGCTTTCGAAACTCTCGACGCTGAGCCCCAGAAACCACTCCATCACACTGCATGGGCTCAGGGGCTGGCTCGCAAGGCATCACCACCTCTCGCATATTTCTACGCTCACGTAAACGTCTGTCAATTTGAATAGCTAATGACATAGAGTCATTGAGACCAGAGGGAACAGGAAATCCCACCATAACGTCCTTTATAGTCTCTTCCAGACCCTTCCGAAAAAGAGCTGCCAGGGCATCGGCTGGATTTGAACCTGGATCTGAGGCATCAGTGGTCCCCCATCCAGTGCAGATGCTGTTTAGCTTCACCGTCGATCCCTAACACCTAACCTTAAGCACAGGTTACAGAAGGAGACAGGGCTGTTTTAGCCTAAGTCCAGAAATGCCTGCACTGAGCATGTCCGTTACATGGCGAGCCAGGATTGGTGGTTAATGTCAGCTGATCCTCTGACCTGGCATCGCCTGATTGGTCGCGGATGACATCATCGGTGATGCGATTGAAGAGATGGCTGGGGGCGGAGCTTAGCCCTTAAATAGCTTTTCGGTCCGCGGTACTGTCAGATCATACTAAAATAGGCAGTGCTCATGTGTGAACGTACAAGAATCTGGGCTCCACGTGCTCTCTAGCTTTGGTCTCCGGGACCTGCCGATGCCAGAGCTCGCTTGGCTAATTATCACAGGTCCTTCAGGCAGGTTTAGCTTATGCCATGCAGGTAGCCAATGTGACGCAGTCTTGCTACGAATATAGGGTAGCTATACACCCTGAGCAGACTGCGGGCCACGTAACCTGGGCATCGCCTGCCAAGTTGAACAGAGAGTTGCTCAGTCCGGTCTCACGCCGGCTGGCAGCACATACGCCTGGCGTTAGTCGCACGCACTTCCTAGCAGCTGGCACGTAGCTTCTGTGCAGTCAACAGGGCTACGTCTATACCAGCTTGCGGAACATAGTGCAAACCTAATATCTGGCAAGTGGCTTCTGGGCCATTAACAGGGCTACATCTACGCCAGTCGATAGCACATCTCCCGTGACGTTAACGGAGATTGTGCCAATTCAAAATCTCCCTAGTGTGAAGTAACACAGGCGAGATCTAATATTATCCTTTAGTTATCAGTAGAGTTGAGCGATGCTTTCCGATACCAATAAGTATTGGATCGGAAATGGTATCGCCGATACCCAAAAAGTATCGGCGATACCCGATACCGATACCGGAAATCCAATGTAAGTCTATGGGAACAAAATATCGGAATTAAAAAAAAAACATTCTTGCCTTGTTGGTTAATTGTACATGAAGGAAAACAACAAAGAGTAATGTGGAATGTATTGGGGGAGGTTGAGGAGACATTAAAGGCATAGATGTTTAACCCAATCAAATGGAATAGCATAAATATATTTTTTTTAAAGATGTTTGGATTGACGAAGAAATTGACAATGTTGTTAACCTTTTTTCTATTTTGGCAAATATGTATGTTTCACAACTTCCATGCTCTTCACCTTTTTAACTTTTGCCACACTTTCTCCTTCATAATCTTCAGCAGCATCATCTTTTTCATCCAATTATTCTTCATCTTCACCTTCTTTATCTTCTTCTTAAACTTCTTGCTATTCATCTTTTTATTAACATTACTCATATTGTTCTTATTAAACTATTATTCTTCTTCATATTCTACTTCATCTTCATCTTCTTCATCATAATCTTATTTGTGACAGAGATTCCTGTACTTGTAATCTGTAAAAGTATGAATTTTTCTTCCTTCCGTTCTTGCTGTCACAAAAGATTTAAATTACAACAGTATTTGTCCGTGTTCAGTTTAGCCTGCAGCAGCAGGCATTTTCCAGGGGCACCACGAGGAGGAACGGACTCACCCCCATACACTGCTTAGTCTTCTTCTGCTTATAATTTAGAGCATATATTTAGCTCTTCATTTTGGTCTTATACTTCATGATCTTCTGCTTTTTGATCTTCTGCTTATTGTTCTTCTGTCTCTTGTTCTGTATCTTGTAGTTTGTCTTAACCTTCTTTGTCCTGTTGGTGATCTTCTTCTGGGTAATCTTTTATTTCTTCTTTGTGATGGTGTTCAGGCTGGTTGGCTTGATGCTCGTCGTCCTTGTGGTCGTCATCCTCTTCGGGGTGGTCATCAGGGTCGTCGTCTTCATTGTTGGAGATCCAGAGTGATTACCCAAAAAAACATTTAAAAAATCTTCAATTTGTAAATGTAGCTGAAGGTACAAGAAGGCTGACTAACTTCCGCGAGCCAGCTGACGTTACTGAAACCCGGACGGGTATCAGATGGTACAAGAGACAATGGAAGTAACGAGGACCAGCTGACTGTGCTGGAACCCGGAGGGGCAGCAGAAGGAAAAGAGCCAATGGCACAACCGAGGACCAGCTGACATTACTGGGACACAGTTACTAAGCAGGAGGTACCTGTGCTCCAAAGCACTACCAAGGACCAGCAGACGTTGCTGGAACTCGGATACCGAGATGGAGGCACCTAGGCCAAAGGCACTGCGGAGAACCAGTTGACGGTACTGGAACCCGGACGGGTAGCAGAAGGTACAAGAGCCAATGCAAGTAACGAGGACCAGCTGACTGTGCTGGAACCCGGAGGGGCAGCAGAAGGAAAAGAGCCAATGGCACAACCGAGGACCAGCTGACGTTACTGGGACACGGTTACTAAGCAGGAGGTACCTGTGCTTCAAAGCACTACCAAGGACCAGCAGACGTTGCTGGAACTCGGATACCGAGATGGAGGCACCTAGGCCAAAGGCACTGCGGAGAACCAGTTGACGGTACTGGAACCTGGACGGGTAGCAGAAGGTACAAGAGCCAATGCAAGTAACGAGGACCAGCTGACTGTGCTGGAACCCGGAGGGGCAGCAGAAGGAAAAGAGCCAATGGCACAACCGAGGACCAGCTGACGTTACTGGGACACGGTTACTAAGCAGGAGGTACCTGTGCTCCAAAGCACTACCAAGGACCAGCAGACGTTGCTGGAACTCGGATACCGAAATGGAGGCACCTAGGCCAAAGGCACTGTGGAGAACCAGCTGACGGTACTGGAACCTGGACGGGTACCATAAGGCACCCATGAAAATGTAAGTTGACAGGCCGCAAGCCGTCCGCAGTTACCGAATCACACAGTCCTACAGTGGGTGCTTGTCCTATTGTCACAACGGAAACAGCCTTTATTTACATATCCCACAGCACACATAGGAATGACCTAAACTGCAGGCACCATAGAGTCGGCTAACCAGAATGCAACACGACAGGACAACTTATTGGAGGCTAATTGACGTTGACACTGCCAGGAAACAGCTGTCGTGCTGTAACCAGGCTGGGCAGGAGTCAGTACCCGTGCCAAGTACTTCCGAGCAGCAACTGGCGGTGTTGGAGCCCAGGGATGAGAAGAGAACAGGGTGGAGGCAGCAGGACTTTTTGCCGTTCACACAGCAGGGGAACAGCTGACATTACTGAACCCCAGTAACACAGGAGCAAATGTTGACTGTGCTAACAGCACTTCTAGGCAACAACTGGCGGTGTTGGAGCCCAGGGATGAGAGGAGGACAGGGTGGAGGCAGCAGGACTTTTTGACGTACACACAGCAGGGGAACAGCTGACATTACTGAACCCCAGTAACACAGGAGCAAGTGTTGACTGTGCTAACAGCACTTCCAGGCAACAACTGGCAGTGTTGGAGCCCGGGATGAGAGGAGGACAGGGTGGAGGCAGCAGGACTTTTTGACGTACACACAGCAGGGGAACAGCTGACATTACTGAACCCCAGTAACACAGGAGCAAGTGTTGACTGTGCTAACAGCACTTCCAGGCAACAACTGGCGGTGTTGGAGCCCAGGGATGAGAAGAGAACAGGGTGGAGGCAGCAGGACTTTTTGACGTACACACAGCAGGGGAACAGCTGACATTACTGAACCCCAGTAACACAGGATCAAGTGTTGACTGTGCTAACAGCACTTCCGAGCAACAACTGGCGGTGTTGGAGCCCAGGGTCAAGGAGGATGTTTAAATACTAGATCAAGTATTTTCCTTGTTACATGTCAATTTTAAATGTCTAGACTTCAAACAAGAGAAAGATAACCTTTACTACCATAAGATGTGATTTCATTTAAAAAAATATCTAGATAAATAAAGAATTGACAAACATAAACACATACATTAACATGTTGAACAGCAATGCAAACCACAAAATAAATTAGTTAAGGAATCTGCTATACGGTTGTACATAAAAGCATACAAGTACGTGCATGTATGCTTGCGCCTTTGTTTGGACGCACAGACTGCCTTCCTGCTGTGACGCGTTGGGTAGTGAACAGTTGTGTGCAGTGTTCACTGTAGTCTGAGTTTTTCATTTTTGGAGTGCAGATCACGCTCCAGTTAGTTCTTCAACCACTGCTGGTTGTAGTCTGCTGAGCGTGTGTCACTGGCACATCCTTGAAATTTTTCTCTAATTGGTGCTGCTCCATTCTATTTCAAATAACTAAAATCTATTAGTGTGACGCGCTTCCATCCGTATACAATACATTGGTTGCAAACACTATAGAAGTACACAAAGGGGCCTTTCACACCTAGTGAACAGTTGTGTGCAGTGTTCACTGCAGTCTCTGCGGAATAACCACACTTAGGACTTATAACTTTTCTGACTTTCTTTATCAATCTACCAAGATGAAGAAGGCAGGGAGTAAGGCACATGGTCGTGGCCGTGGAGTTTCAGCAGGGAGAGGACGTGGGGATTCTGTGGGTGCTGCCGCCACCAGTGACACAGCATCCACCAGTTTTCCCCGTGAGCGTTCCTTTATGCGCACTTTTGTAGGAGGTCAGCGTACCCCCTGCTGCGGGAAGAACAAATTGAAGCCGTTGTTGGTTGGATGTCAGCCAATGCATCGACTTCAATTGCTTCCACCTCCTCTCAGGACCACAGCACTGTTGAGCAACCATCTGTCTCTTCACCGCCTGCCAAATTGCCCAGGCAGTCAGAGAGTTCTGTACAGGAGCCAGCTGAGTGTCTGCTTCTGTTCTCAGAATTTGTTGGCTTGCAAACAGGGGCCCAGCCAAGCAGCATTCTGGAATGTGAAGAAGAGGGAGTATGCAGTGATGCGCAACAGCTGTGTCTCTCTGAATCTGAAGAGGCGGGTGAGACAGTGCCGATGGTCAGCACACTGCAGAACGCATCTGATGATGATGAGACTCAGGTGCCAGTTTCTGTTGAGCATGGTGCTGGCCAGACCACCCAACAGCAGCAGGTGTTGGAAGAGGGTAGTGGAGATGATGAGGTCCAACACCCAACATGGCGTGAGGAACAGGAAGGTGGTGGGAGCAGCTCAGAGGAATAATAATAATAATAATAATATATTTATTTATATAGCGCCATCATATTCCGCAGCGCTTTACAGTTTAGCAGTTTCAGAACACAAGTCATAAGTAACAACGTTAACAATACAATAATTAAAGCAAAATAAGTCGCCCCAGCTCGTGACAGCTTACAATCTACAATGAGGTGGGGGAGATACAAAGTATAGGTGTTTATATACAATGGTGCATTTACAATGATGGTCCAGCCATCTTAAGGGAATGAGGGATGGAGATAGTGAATGGGCTAGACACACACACACTTACACAGAATACATAGAATGACTTTGATTAGTGAATGTGATAGGCCGCTCTGAACAAATGTGTTTTGAGGGAGCGCCTGAAACCATGCAAATTGTGGATAGTCCTAATTTCTTGGGGTAGAGCATTCCAGAGGATAGGCGCAGCGCGGGAGAAGTCTTGTAGTCGGGAGTGGGAGGTACGGATTAGTGCAGAGGTTAGTCGAAAGTCGTTTGCAGAGCGCAGCAGTCGGTTAGGCCGATAGATAGAAATGAGGGAGGAGATGTAGGGGGGTGCTGCACTGTGGAGAGCTTTGTGGGTGAGAACCAGTACTTTGAATTGTATCCTATAATGAATGGGCAGCCAGTGTAAGGACTGGCGAAGAGCGGACGCGTCCGAGTACGATTAGCCAGATGGATTACCCTGGCTGCTGCACTAAGGATGGACTGGAGAGGGGATAGTCGAGTAATGGGGAGGCCAAGTAATAGAGTGTTGCAGTAGTCCAGGCGGGAGTGGATCAGTGCTACAGTGAGGGTTTTTGTTGTTTCCATGATGAGAAAAGGGCAGATTCTAGAGATGTTCTTTAGGTGTGGGCGGCAAGAGCGGGCAAGAGATTGTATATGGGAGGTGAAGGAGAGATTGGTGTCAAACATAACACCCAGACAGCGAGCCTGCTGCCGGGGTGTTATTATGGTGCCGCCCACGGAGAGGGATATGTCAAATTTAGGGAGGTTAGTAGACGGCGGGAGCAGAAGAAGTTCAGTTTTGGAGAGGTTGAGTTTCAGATACAGAGCGGACATGATGTTGGAGACTGCGGACGGACAGTCGGTGGCGTTCTGTAGTACAGCGGGGGTGAGGTCGGGGGATGACGTGTATAGTTGTGTGTCATCAGCATAAAGATGGTACTGAAAGCAAAATCTGCTGATGCTCTTTCCAATTGTGGCTTTGTAGAGAGAGAAGAGAAGGGGGCCAAGGACTGAGCCCTGGGGTACACCGACAGTGAGAGGAAGAGAAGATGACGTGGAGCCAGAGAACAAAACACCGAAGGAGCGGTCAGAAAGATAGGAGAACCAGGAGAGAACAGTGTCCTTAATACCTAGTGAGTGGAGCCTAGACAGTAGGAGACGGTGGTCAACCGTGTCGAAAGCTGCAGAAAGGTTGAGAAGAATGAGCAAAGAGTGGTCACCGTTACGTTTTGCTGTAAGAAGGTCATTGCTCACTTTGATGAGTGCAGTTTCGGTCGAATGTAGGGCGCGGAAGCCGGACTGTGAAGGGTCTAGGAGGGAGTGATTGGAGAGGTAACGGGTGAGGCGGGAGAAGACTAGGCGCTCCAAAAGTTTAGAGATGAAGGGGAGATTGGAGACCGGTCTGTAGTTGTTTGTGCAGGAAGGGTCGAGAGCGGGTTTCTTTAGTAGTGGAGTAATGATGGAGTGTTTGAAGGCAGATGGGAAAATGCCAGAGGAGAGTGAGAGATTAAAGATTTTAGTTAGGTGAGTTGTGACAACTGGAGAGAGAGACTGGAGGAGATGTGAGGGAATGGGGTTGGTAGTGCATGTAATCGGACGAGAGGAAGAGAGGAGTCTGGACTCTGGAGACTTCTTCTTCTGTGGTGGGATCAAATGTGGAAAGTTAGCCAGGCGAACAGCAGGGTGGGATGGGAGTCACAGCCCTTGGTGGTTGAGAGCAGATTTCCTGACGGATAGTATCTATTTTTTTATATAAAATGGGAGGCCAGGTCGTCAGCACAAATGTCTGTGATAGGGGCTTGTGCTTTTGGCCTGAGGAGGGAGTGAAAAGTGTCAAAAAGTTTCTTGGGGTTGTTGGCTAGTGAGGAGATCAGGGTGGTGAAGTAGGTCTGTTTGGCGAGGTGAAGGGCAGCATTATAAGTTCTTAACATGAATTTAAAGTGGATGAAGTCTTGTGGTGTGCGGGTTTTTCTCCAAAGGCGTTCAGCACTCCTAGAGCATCGCTGAAGAAGTTGAGTTTGCAATGTGAGCCAGGGCTGTTTTACTGTGTTTTTGGAAGTTCTGAGGGTGAGCGGCGCTACTTGGTCAAGGGTTCTAGACTGTCATTGTAGTGATGAACAGCCAGATCAGGACAGGAAAAAGAGGAGATTGGGGACAGTGATGAGTGTAGGGAATCTGAAAGTGTCTGAGGGTTAATGGCTTGTAGATTTCTGAATGTGTGGTAGGTAGGAGTGAGCTGGGATGATGGAGGATTTGTGAGCGTGAAGGAGAGAATATTGTGGTCAGACAGTGGAAGCGGTGAGTTATTTAGGTGGGAGATTGAACAGAGGCGGACAAAGACCAGGTCAAGGGTGTTACCATCCTTGTGTGTCTCAGAGGTTGAAAGCTGTGAGAGGCCTAGAGAAGTGGTTAGTGATATAAGGAAGATAGAGGAAGACATTGCCCCAACGGTACAAACAGGAGGGAGAGTTAGGCTGCAGACTCGGTTGCCTGTAGCCTCCAGTTGTCTTCCAAAAGTCAAAACGTGCGCTCCCAGGACTTGCACTGCATGGTCCTTTTTTGACACACTTGCAGATGATATTTGCTATGTCAAATGCAAGCTGTATAATCAAAAAGTAAAAAGAGGTAAAAGTGTCAGTAACCTCAATACCACTAATATGTGGAAACATGTGCGGACAAAGCACATAGTTGAGTTACAAAGACACACTGGAGATGTAGGCCAACCTACAGCAGCACCTACATCTTCAGGTCGTGTTGAAGCCTCTTCATCGAGCTCACACACAGCTGGTTCGGCTTCCTCACAGGATCGCCATGGAAGAACCTCGGTCACTGTTGTCCAGAGACAAAGTGTTATTCCACCCACAGCAGCAAGTTCCCTGTCATCCTCACACTCCCAGGCCACAAAACAGCCATCGGAAGCACAGGCATGGGATAAAAGACGGCCATACTCGGCAAACCATCCACGAGCACAGGCTCTGAATGCTGGCATTGCAAAACTCCTGTCCTTTGAAATGCTGTCATTCAGGCTGGTGGAGACTGACAGTTTACGTAACTTAATATCATTGGCAGTCCCACAATACAATGTGCCAAGCCGATTTCATTTCAGCAGGCAAGCCGTCCCTGGTCTGCAAAAGCATGTTGAGGGAAAAATTAAATATGCGCTACTAAACGCCGTCAGTAGCAAGGTCCACCTGACCACCGATGTGTGGACCAGTACCCATGGCCAGGGACGATACCTTTCCCTCACTGCCCATTGGGTCAATGTTGTGGAGCCGGGTACTGATCTTGCGAGTGGCGCTGTACGTGTTCTGCCAACTCCAAGGATTGCAGGAATCAAGTCTGTACACATTGACTCCTCCTCCTACTCCAGTTCCTCAGAATCATCGCTGCAGGAGCCGTCACGGTCTAACTCCACATGGACCCGTGAACGCTTACCTGTTGCGACCGATATGAGCACAGCCATGGCCAAACGTCAACAGGCCGTCATGAAATTAATTTCCATGGGGAATCGAAGCCACACAGCGCAGGAGCTCTGGAATGCCATCAAGCAGGAGAGCGACGTGTGGTTTTTGACAGCGAATCTCCAGCCAGGCTTGGTAGTGTGTGACAATGGCTGAAATCTGGTGGCAGCTCTGGGCCTTGGCAACCTCACTCACATACCATGTCTGGCACATGTGCTCAACTTGGTCGTGCAGAGTTTTTTTGAGGGACTATCCGGATCTTGATGCACTGCTGCACAAGGTCCGCCTATAGTGCGCTCACTTGCGACGTTCCAGCATGGCCAGATCGCTGATTGCAGCTCTGCAACGCAGATTTCAACTTCCTGAACATCGCATCATATGTGACGTACCCACCAGGTGGAATTCCACTTTACATATGTTTGAGCGGTTGTGTGAGCAGCAGCCAACAGTAATGGAGTATCAGCTGCATCAGGCGCAATCAACTCGCAATTTGCGCCGTTCACACTTCACCACTACTGAGTGGGCCTCTATAATAATAATAATAATAATCTTTATTTATATAGCGCCAACATATTCCGCAGCGCTTTACAGTTTAACAGTTTCAGAACACAAGTCATAAGTAACAACGTTAACAATACAATAATTAAAGCAATATAAGCCGCCCTGCTCGTGAGAGCTTACAATCTACAATGAGGTGGGGGAGATACAAAGTCCAGGTGTTTATATACAATGTTGTATTTACAATGATGGTCCAGCCATTTTGAGGGAGTGATGGATGGATGGAGATAGTGAATGGGCTACACACACAGACTTACACATAGAATGACTTTGATTAGTGAATGTGATAGGCCGCTCTGAACAAATGTGTTTTGAGGGAGCGCCTGAAACCATGCTAATTGCGGATAGTCCTAATTTCTTGGGGTAGAGCATTCCAGAGGATTGGCGCAGCACGGGAGAAGTCTTGGAGTCGGGAGTGGGAGGTACGGATTAGTGCAGAGGTTAGTCGAAGGTCGTTTGCAGAGCGCAGCAGTCGGTTAGGCCGATAGATATAAATGAAGGAGGAGATGTAGGGGGGTGCTGCACTGTGGAGAGCTTTGTGGGTGACAACCAGTACTTTGAATTGGATACTATAATGAATGGGCAGCCAGTGTAAGGACTGGCGAAGGACTCTATGAAGGACATCTGCCACGTTTTGCGTGCGTTTGATGAGTCAACGCGGATGGCGAGTGCAGATGATGCACTAGTCAGCCTGACTGTCCCCCTTATCTGTCTGCTTCAAAAAACACTGCAAGCACTAAGGGATGAGGTTTTGGAAGAGGTGGAGGATGAGGAGTCACAAATTCCACCACCTTCTGGACAGTCAGCGCAACGTGGTTCCTCACAAAGTGCTGGGCAGGGCTCACTTTGTGAGGAGGATGAGGAGGAGTCAATGGAGGAGGAAGACATCGCTCCAGAGGGAGGTACACAACACTCTAGTCAGTATGTATAGCGAGAGTGGGGTGATGCAGAGCAGGCAGAGATGACGCCTCTTGCAGGGGACAGCGTTTCTTGGCCAGTTGGGAGTCTGCAGCACATGGTTGATTTCATGCTGCAGTGCCTGAGAAACGACCGCCGCATCGCCCACATTCTCACCACGTCTGATTATTGGGTGTCCACCCTTCTAGACCCTCGCTACCGTGACAAGTTACAAAGCCTCATCACACCGTTGAACCGGGAGCGTAAAATGCGGGAGTACCAAGACACACTGGTGCAATCCATAATGTTCTCCATTCCAGCCGAGAGCACTGCTGCTGCTACTGCTTTACAAAGCAGCTGTGCGCGTCGAGACAGTGGAGACAGCTCTGCAACAAGAGTGAGCACAAGCAGCGCCTCTGCACAGGGCAAGATGTTATGATTTGGTAGCTGAGGAGAGCAGGCAAAAAAGGCAATACACCAGAGAGGTTGGAATCTATGGGATTGCAGTACCCTGACTAACCACCACAACTAAAGGCAGCCGTGGAGCGTACCTACGTTGGTCCTAGACGCCTCGTCACAGCCTGAGAAGCTAACTACACCTAAAGATAGAAAGAGGAAAGCTATCTGGCCCGGAGCAGATCCCCAAAGAACATAGAAAGCCCCAAACATGTAATTGCGGTTAGACAAGAAGAAATACTGACACAGACAGAAAATAGTATGAGCAAACGTTGGGGCCCAAACTTCCTAAATAGAAAAGGATAGGAAGGGCACTTACTGCAATCCCAAAAAACCCTGAAAAGTACCAACTCTGCTAATTACAAAAACACCTGAGATCACACGACCTCTACCACCTAAATTAGTTCTCTGGTGTAACAAAAACTAAACAGCAGCCACTGAAAAAACTGGAAAAGGCAAATGAACAAACAACAGTGGCTGAACTAAACTGAGAGGAGCACAAGCCCCCCAAGGGGACCCGGCAGATCCCCACAGAAGTGCAGGACAAAATGCAAAAAACAAGCACAAAAAAATAAAAGAAGAAAATGTCTTATCTGTTAGCAAAAGATGCAGGCACGAAACAGCAAGCTACAAAGTGTACAGGAATCAAAGATGAGACCAGAACAATTGATCACCGGCAACCCTGATGGGAGGGAACCTCCCTTATATAAGACCAGTCAGTAACACCTGATCTCCAATCTTCACAATCTTCATTGGATAGTTCAGTACTGTTTGTAACCACCAGAGGGAGATTCTGCTCAGAATTCATTTCTAGAACATTCACAACAGCAAGACCAGTATGTTCCAAATGTGGCGAAGTTTTGTGGCAGCGCCACCAATGTCTACACCATCCGAGACGGCTCCAGTCAGCAGGAGGCAAAGTTTCCGTAAGATGGTGACAGACTACATGTCTTGCCCTCTCAGTGTACTCCCAGATGGCTCTTCCCCATTCAAGTTTTGGGTCTCTAAGCTGGATACATGGCCAGAGCTTAGCCAGTATGCATTGGAGGTGCTGGCTTGCCCTGCTGCCAGTGTATTATCGGAGCGCTTCTTTAGTGCTGCAGGTGGTGTACTAACAGACCGTCGCATGCGACTATCCTCCGATAATGTAGACCGGCTTACTTTTCAGAAAATGAACAAGGCATGGATCTCGCATGAATTTGCCTGTCCGGTTTCAGATTAAATAACTGGTTGGCAACGTTATCCATGTCTCCTGTTATGTTCATCTTTCTACCACCTGAACTCTACTCCCTGGGCTACAACACTGCCAGTTGCTGCTCAGAAGTGTCGTGTCCACAGACCAATACACAAGCTATAGTGTTTGTGGGGTTCAGTAACGCCTGCTGTTCCCCTGCTGTGTGTCTGGCAAAATTAATGCTGCTAACTCCAAATTAAACTTCTAACATCTCATACTAGGCCTCTGCCAACACCCTCTTGACCCTGGGCTTTAACACCGCCAGTTGCTGCTCAGAAGTGTTGGATGCACAGATCAAAACAATCGCCGATGTGTTTGTGGGGTTCAGTAACGCCTGCTGTTCCCCTGCTGTGTGTCCGGCAAAAATTACTGCTAGCTAGCTACACAAGTTGAAAAAAACATGACATGTTAAAGTGGCTACTGCTACACATAGATAAGAGGCTACATCCTTATCTCTAAGCTGTAAACAAGTGAAACGTCACCTTTAAAACCATAAAATTATTAGTCTTTGTCACAAATCTGTAACAAAATAATTGTGACATATTACTGCAGATATCCACATGTCGAACACAAATGCTAACACAAAAGCCTACTTATGCTATAGGGTACTGATGGTGAACCTTGTCACTCCATAACTTAGACAAATCCAACTCACATCATGCCTCAAATGCTGCAATGTTGGAAGTGCATAATGTGGGTTGAACTTTGACAACAGCTGCAGTGCGAAGGTTAGCCTTCAGTCTTCTTGGCTTTTAAATAAAAGCATACAAGTAAATATAATAATCCATTGTTGATTAAGGGACGTGATGTACACCTGTAATATTGTGCAAACAATGGATGTAGGACTAGTCCTCTTCAACATTACTTATATTTGTGTCATTTGAAAAAAATACATATTTAATTAAAAATTTAACAACCCATATCATAAAGGTCCATCATGTAAACATGAGAATCGGTAACAAAAATCATGCATTACCTTGTTAAAGTCAATAGTGCATAGTCACAATAGCAAAATATATACCTGAAGTGGTGCTGAAACAACGACAACTGATAGAAAAGGTGAATGATATCTAGTTACCAGACTGAATAGCGACACCTGTACAATGTCGATATAATACTGTACCTTAACAAAAAGGCTGTTTGCAACCAATGTATTGTATAAGGATGGAAGCGCGTCACACTAATAGATTTGAGTTATTTGAAATAGAATGGAGCAGCACCAATTAGAGAAAAATGTCAAGGATAAGGCAGTGACACACGCTCAGCAGACTACAACCAGCAGTGGTTGAAGAACTAACTGGAGCGTGATCTGCACTCCAAAAATGAAAACCTCAGACTACAGTGAACACTGCACACAACTGTTCACTAGCTGTGAAAGGCCCCTTTGTGTACTTCTAGACTGTTTGCAATCAATGTATTGTATACGGATGGAAGCGCGTCACACTAATAGATTTGAGTTATTTGAAATAGAATGTAGCAGCACCAATTAGAGAAAAATGTCAAGGATGAGGCAGTGGCACACGCTCAACAGACTACAACCAGCATTGTTTGAAGAACTAACTGGAGCGTGATCTGCACTCCAAAAATGAAAACCTCAGACTACAGTGAACACTGCACACAACTGTTCAATAGCTGTGAAAGGCCCCTTTGTGTACTTCTATAGTGTTTGCAACCAATGTATTGGATACGGATGGAAGCACATCACACTAATAGATCACTGTTAATTTCAATGAATGGAGCAGCACCAATTAGAGAAAAATGTCAAGGATGAGGCAGTGGCACACGCTCAGCAGACTACAACCAGCAGTGGTTGAAGAACTAACTGGAGCGTGATCTGCACTCCAAAAATGAAAACCTCAGACTACAGTGAACACTGCACACAACTGTTCACTAGCTGTGAAAGGCCCCTTTGTGTACTTCTAGACTGTTTGCAACCAATGTATTGTATACGGATGGAAGCGCATCACACTAATAGATTTGAGTTATTTGAAATAGAACGGAGCAGCACCAATTTGAGAAAAATGTCAAGGATGAGGCAGTGGCACACGCTCAGCAGACTACAACCAGCAGTGGTTGAAGAACTAACTGGAGCGTGATCTGCACTCCAAAAATGAAAACCTCAGACTACAGTGAACACTGCACACAACTGTTCACAAGCTGTGAAAGGCCCCTTTGTGTACTTCTAGACTGTTTGCTACCAATGTATTGTATACGGATGGAAGCGCGTCACACTAATATATTTGAGTTATTTGAAATAGAATGGAGCAGCACCAATTTGAGAAAAATGTCAAGGATGAGGCAGTGACACACGCACAGCAGACTACAACCAGCATTGTTTGAAGAACTAACTGGAGCGTGATCTGCTGTTGTGAATAGGATGGAAATGAGTTCTGAGCAGAAGCTCCCTCTGGTGGTTACAAACGGTACTGGACTGTCCAGTGAAGATTGTGAGGATTGGGAATCAGGTGTTACTGACTGGTCTTATATAAGGGAGTCAGCTTCCCATCAGGGTTGCCGGTGATCATTTGTTCTGGTCTCAATCTTTGATTCCTGTTTCCTTGGTAGCCTGCTGTGTCGTGTCTGAATCTCCTGCTAACAGATAAGACATTTTCTTCTTTTTGTTTTTGTGCTTGATTTTTGCATTTTGTCCTGCACTTCTGTGTGGGCCTTCAGGGTCCCCTCTGGGGGCTTTTGCCTCTCAGTTCAGTTCAGCCACTGATGTTTGTACATTTGCTTTTTCCAGTTTTTTCAGTGGCTGCTGTTTTGTTTTTGGTTACACCAGAGAACTAATTTAGGTGGTAGAGGTCGTGTGATCTCAGGTGTTTTTGAAATTAGTAGAGTTGGTGCTTTTCAGGGTTTTTTGGGATTGCAGTAAGTGCCCTTCCTATCCTTTTCTATTTAGTAAGTTTGGGCCCCAACGTTTGCTCATACTATTTTCTGTCTGTGTCAGTATTTCTTCTTGTCTAACCGCCATTACATGTTTGGGGGCTTTCTATGTTCTTTGGGGATCTGCTCCGGGGCAGATAGCTTTCCTCTTTCTATCTTTAGGTGTAGTTAGTTTCTCAGGCTGTGACGAGGCGTCTAGGACCAACGTAGGAACGCTCCACGGCTGCCTCTAGTTGTGGTGGTTAGTCAGGGTACTGCAATCTCATAGTTTCCAACTGCTCTGGTGTATTTCCTTTTTTGCCTGCTCTCCTCAGCTACCAAATCATAACAGTATCACCGGCCTAAACTGAAAATTATATGGTACTCACAGAAGGGAAAAATATTGTGAAAGAAAAAAGTTGTCAGAGTTGTCAGAGTTGTCAGAGATTTTTTTTTTTCTGTTTGTTGCATTTTTTTTTTCCCTCTGTATCTCTGGGTGCTGAGGAGGATTTTTTTTCTCTCAATGGAGTTTGCACAGTTGTCTGGCCGTGTGGATCAGCTTGCCACTGAAGTTCGGAGTATTGCTACCTATCTTGCTAGGTTGCCTGTTGTGGAACCTAGGATTCCCATGCCAGATTTGTTTTTAGGGGATCGAGCTAAGTTTCTGAATTTCAAAAATAACTGTAAATTGTTTTTTGCCTTAAAATCTAAGTCCTCAGGGAATGCAGCGCAGCAGGTTCAAATTGTCATCTCTCTCCTGCGCGGCGACCCTCAGGATTGGACTTTTTCCCTGACACCTGGGGATCCTGTTTTGAGTGATGTTGATGCGTTTTTTCAGGCTTTGGGGTTATTGTACGATGAGCCTAATGTCACTGATCAAGCTGAAAAAACTTTGTTGGCATTAAGTCAGGGGCTTGAGGACGCTGAGTTATACTGTCAGAGATTCCGTAGGTGGGCAGTCCTGACCAAATGGAATGACGACGCTTTGGCAGCTCTTTTTCGGAAGGGACTGTCAGATAATGTAAAGGATGTTATGGTGGGATTCCCTGTTCCCTCTGGTCTCAATGATTCTATGTCATTAGCGATTCAAATTGACAGACGTTTGCGTGAGCGGAAAGGTATGCGTGGAATAATGTTGCCTTGTGAACCTGCTTCTGAATCCATGCAGTGTGATAAAGTGGTTTCTGGGGCACAGCGTCATGAATTTCGAAAGCGCAATGGGTTATGTTTCTACTGTGGTGATGCCTCTCATGCTATTTCTGTCTGCCCTAAGCGGGGAAGACGTTTTGCTCGCTCAGTTGTCTTGGGTAGTGTTCAGACTAAGTTTTTGTTAACTGTTACCCTGATATGCTCTCTGTCCTCATTTTCTGCTCAGGCTTTTGTTGATTCTGGAGCAGCTATTAACCTGATGGATTTTGATTTTGCTAAACGTTGTGGGTTTCCCTTGATACCCCTACGGAAGTCTATTCCCCTACTGGGGATCGATTCTACCCCTTTGGCTGAGAATAAACCTCAGTTCTCTACTCAGGTGATAATGAGGGTAGAACCTGATCATCAGGAGAGTTGCAAATTTTTGGTTCTGTATAATCTGCATGACATTATCGTACTGGGTTTCCCTTGGTTACAGTCTCATAATCCTGTTTTGGATTGGAAATCTGTGTCTGTTACCAGTTGGGGCTGTCAATGTGTTAATACCAACACTCCTGTTTTTTCTGCCTCCCCCCAGGCTCAGGATGTTCCTGACTTTTTGATTGATTTTTCTGATGTGTTTAGCGAAAGTAAATCTGCATCCTTACCTCCCCATAGGAGCTATGACTGCGCTATTGAATTAGTGGCTGGTAGTAAATTCCCTAAAGGTCGCCTTTTTAACTTGTCTGTACCTGAACATGACGCTATGCGGTCTTATATCAAGGAGTCATTGGAGAAGGGTCATATCAGACCATCCTCTTCACCCTTAGGTGCCGTTTTTTTCTTTGTGGCCAAAAAGGATGGTTCATTAAGGCCGTGTATTGATTATCGTCTCTTGAACAATATTACTGTGAAATATCAATATCTGTTACGCTTGATCTCTGATCTGTTTTCCAGGGTGAAAAACGCTACTTGGTTTACCAAGCTTGACCTCAGGGGGGCATATAACCTTATTCGCATTAAGCACGGGGATGAATGGAAGACGGCATTTAATACCCCTGAAGGGCATTTTGAGTACCTTGTGATGCCCTTTGGGCTCACTAATGCTCCTTCTGTCTTCCAGTCCTTCATGAATGACATTTTAAGGGATTTTGTGGATAAATTTCTGATTGTTTATTTGGATGATATCTTGATTTTTTCCAATGACTGGGACTCTCATGTAAAACATGTTCGGACTGTGTTCCAGATTTTGAGAGAGAATGCTCTGTATGTGAAGGGATCAAAGTGTCTTTTTGGCGTTCAGAGGATCTCATTTCTGGGTTTCATTTTGTCCCCATCTGTTATTGAAATGGACCCGGTCAAAGTTCAGGCTATCTGTGATTGGGTCCAACCTACTTCTTTAAAGGCTCTTCAAAGATTCTTGGGTTTTGCCAATTTTTATCGTAAATTTATTGGTAATTTCTCTGTTATTGTTAAACCATTAACTGATTAGACCAAGAAGGGTTCTGATGTGGTGAATTGGCCTCCTGAGGCAGTCTCTGCATTTCAGGAACTTAAGCAGAGATTCACTTCTGCTCCTGTTCTACGGCAGCCTGATGTTTCTCTACCATTTCAGGTGGAAGTTGATGCCTCTGAAATTGGGGCAGGTGCCGTTTTGTCCCAAAGAGATCCAGAGACCTCTAAAAGTAACCCTTGTGCCTTTTTCTCTCGAAAATTTTCTCCCACTGAACGTAATTATGACGTGGGTAATCGGGAGTTATTAGCCATGAAGTGGGCTTTTGAAGAGTGGAGACATTGGCTGGAGGGAGCCAAACATCAGGTGGTGGTCCTTACTGACCATAAGAATCTAGTTTATCTGGAATCTGCCAAGCGACTTAATCCTAGACAGGCCAGGTGGGCCTTGTTTTTCACACGTTTTAATTTTGTGGTTTCATTTCTTCCTGGCACTAAAAATGTTAAGGCGGATGCCCTCTCGAGGAGTTTCCTGGCGGACTCTCCTGAGTTATCTGATCCTTCTGTTATTTTGAAAGAGGGTGTAGTTCTTTCCGCCATCTCGCCCAATTTGAGACTGACTCTGGAGGGGTGCCAGGAAGAGCCCGAGCGCTGCCCTGTTGGGAAATTGTTTGTCCCGGACCAGTGGAAAAAGAGTGTAATGTCTGAGATTCATTGTTCCGCGTTGGTCGGTCATCCCGCAATTTTTGGTACCAGGGAATTGGTTGGTCGGTCCTTTTGGTGGCCTACCTTGTCTCGTGATGTCAGGGAGTTTGTGCAGTCCTGCGGGACTTGCTCTCGCTCCAAGCCTTGCTCTCGTTCTAGTGGTTTGTTGATGCCATTACCGGTGCCCAAGAGACCATGGACCCATATCTCTATGGATTTCATTTCCGACCTCCCTGTTTCTCAGAGAATGACCGTCATCTGGGTGATTTGCGATAGGTTTTCCAAGATGATACATCTTGTGCCATTACCTAAGTTGCCTTCCTCCTCTGAATTGGTGCCTTTGTTCCTTCAGCATGTGGTTCGTTTACACGGCATTCCTGAGAACATTGTGTCTGACAGAGGAGTCCAGTTTGTTTCCAGATTTTGGAGGACCTTTTGTTCTAAAATTGGTGTTCAATTGTCTTTCTCCTCGGCGTTTCATCCTCAGACCAATGGTCAAACTGAGAGAACAAACCAGACATTGGAGACTTATCTAAGATGCTTTGTGTCTGCTGATCAGGATGACTGGGTCTCTTTTTTGCCTTTGGCTCAGTTTGCTCTTAGTAATAGGGCTAGCTCTGCCACTTTGATGTCTCCATTTTTCTGTAATTCTGGGTTTCACCCTCGATTTTCTTCTGGACAGACGGAGGCTTCTGTCTGCCCGGGTGTTAACTCTGTTGTGGAGCGTATGCAACAGATTTGGGACCAGGTAGTGGAGAGGTTGTCCCTCTCTCAGGAGAGGGCCCAGCGGTTTGCTAACCGGCATAGGACTGATGGTCCTTGGTTTAAAGTAGGGGACTTGGTCTGGTTGTCCTCAAGAAATATTCCTATGAGAGTGGCATCTCCTAAATTTAAGCCTAGGTTCATTGGACCTTATAAGATCATGGAGATTCTTAACCCTGTTTCTTTTCGTTTGCTTCTTCCAGGGACATTTAAGATCCATAACGTGTTCCACAAGTCCTTGTTGAAGAGGTTTGTTGAGCCAGTGGTTCCTACTACTGTGCCTCCTGACCCTGTTTTGGTTGAGGGCAATCTGGAGTATGTGGTTGAGAAAATATTGAATTCTCGTTTTTCTAGACGGAAACTCCAGTATTTGGTTAAATGGAGAGGTTATGGTCAGGAAGACAATTCTTGGGTGTTTGCTTCGGACATCCATGCTAGGAGACTCATCCGTGCGTATCATAGAACTCATCCTGACCGACCTGGTTGCTCAAATGAGGGTTCGGTGACCCCTCCTCAAGGGGGGGTACTGTTGTGAATAGGCTGGAAATGAGTTCTGAGCAGAAGCTCCCTCTGGTGGTTACAAACGGTACTGGACTGTCCAGTGAAGATTGTGAGGATTGGGAATCAGGTGTTACTGACTGGTCTTATATAAGGGAGTCACCTTCCCATCAGGGTTGCCGGTGATCAATTGTTCTGGTCTCAATCCTTGATTCCTGTTTCCTTGGTAGCCTGCTGTGTCGTGTCTGAATCTCCTGCTAACAGATAAGACATTTCTTCTTTTTGTTTTTGTGCTTGATTTTTGCATTTTGTCCTGCACTTCTGTGGGGGCCTTCAGGGTCCCCTCTGGGGGCTTTTGCCTCTCAGTTCAGTTCAGCCACTGATGTTTGTACATTTGCTTTTTCCAGTTTTTTCAGTGGCTGCTGTTTTGTTTTTGGTTACACCAGAGAACTAATTTAGGTGGTAGAGGTCGTGTGATCTCAGGTGTTTTTGAAATTAGTAGAGTTGGTGCTTTTCAGGGTTTTTTGGGATTGCAGTAAGTGCCCTTCCTATCCTTTTCTATTTAGTTAGTTTGGGCCTCAACGTTTTCTCATACTATTTTCTGTCTGTGTCAGTATTTCTTCTTGTCTAACCGCCATTACATGTTTGGGGGCTTTCTATGTTCTTTGGGGATCTGCTCCGGGGCAGATAGCTTTCCTCTTTCTATCTTTAGGTGTAGTTAGTTTCTCAGGCTGTGACGAGGCGTCTAGGACCAACGTAGGAACGCTCCACGGCTGCCTCTAGTTGTGGTGGTTAGTCAGGGTACTGCAATCTCATAGTTTCCAACTGCTCTGGTGTATTTCCTTTTTTGCCTGCTCTCCTCAGCTACAAAATCATAACAATCTGCACTCCAAAAATGAAAACCTCAGACTACAGTGAACACTGCACACAACTGTTCACTAGCTGTGAAAGGCCCCTTTGTGTACTTCTATAGTGTTTGCAACCAATGTATTGTATACGGATGGAAGCGCGTCACACTAATAGATTTGAGTTATTTGAAATAGAATGGAGCAGCACCAATTTGAGAAAAATGTCAAGATGAGGCAGTGGCACACGCTCAGCAGACTACAACCAGCAGTGGTTGAAGAACTAACTGGAGCGTGATTTGCACTCCAAAAATGAAAACCTCAGACTACAGTGAACACTGCACACAACTGTTCACTAGCTGTGAAAGGCCCCTTTGTGTACTTCTAGATTGTTTGCAACCAATGTATTGGATACGATGGAAGCGCGTCACACTAATAGATTTGAGTTATTTGAAATAGAATGGAGCAGCACCAATTTGAGAAAAATGTCAAGGATGAGGCAGTGGCACACGCTCAGCAGACTACAACCAGCAGTGGTTGAAGAACTAACTGGAGCGTGATCTGCACTCCAAAAATGAAAACCTCAGACTACAGTGAACACTGCACACAACTGTTCACTAGCTGTGAAAGGCCCCTTTGTGTACTTCTATAGTGTTTGCAACCAATGTATTGGATACGGATGGAAGCACGTCGCACTAATAGATCACTGTTAATTTCAATTGAATGGAGCAGCACCAATTCCACAAAATAAAAAAAAAAGAGTCAGTGAGTGACACATGCAGATGACTACAAACAGCGTTGGATGCAGAGCAAACTGCAGCGTCACCTGCACTCACACACACACCTTGCACAGAGCTGTGAAAACAACACTGCAAGGAAAAAGGATGATTTACAGAGCGGTTTCTCAAATAGCCTGCCTACAGAACAATTCACAAAAACGCTATCTCTAACTGTCCCTCAGAGTCAGCAGAGCAGCGTCCTGTCCCTAACTTAATTCACAGCACAGTGACGGTAAAATGGCGGCGGCGCCTTTTATAGTGCATTCTGACATCATTTCAGCATCCAATCACAGCCATGCCATTTGTTAACATGACCGCAGCATTACAGGATGTGCCCACACTTCGTAGGATTCCTCATTGGCTGTCTAAAATCACATTGCCTCTCAAAGAATTATGGGAACTTCCGATTCCGGTATACGATATATGAAAAATATCGGAACTAAGTATCGGAATTCCGATACAGCGAATATCGGCCGATACCCGATACTTGCGGTATCGGTAATGCTCAACTCTAGTTATCAGTTGTTACCCTGATACCCAAGGGGTGTTCGGCAGCAGTGACATAAACTGCATCACGGACCCCGAGTTCGGGTGCAATCCATTATATAATAAAGTTGTTGCAACCAAGCTCATAACAGTATCTGACCGCCAGGGTCTAGCCGAACATGGCTGTCGACCAGCAGCTGCAGCGCTGCATTCAGCGACTAGAGGCCAGAGTTAAGTCTCTGGAGCAGGCCACTCCGGTTGCTGATCTCACTGCAGTGGCTACTCAGGCAGCCGCACAAGCAGCAAGTCTCGTAAATAATGCTGCGATAGCTGCTAAAATTTCTTTACCCCGTTTTGATCTCCCGGAAAAATTTTCTGGTGACAGTAGATCCTGCAGAGGATTTATTAATTTATGCTCCATTCAATTAGAAATGATGGATTCACGGTTCCCCTCCAAAAGGGCTAAAGTGGGTTTTGTTATATCATTACTTTCCCTTAGTGGTCCATTAGTGGTTATGCTGGTCTCTTTCTTAGAACCCTAAAAAGTGTGTTCCTCGGTCCTCAGGTAACACATGATACGGCTCTTAAGCTTCTTGCATTGGTACAGGGTTCGACCACCGTCAGTTAATATGCCGTCCAGTTCAGGACATTAGCGGCAGAACTGGATTGGTCTAAATCGTCGCTAATTACGGTGTTCTGGAAGGGTCTGGCTGGACATATAAAAGATGCTCTAGCTACCAGGGAGATTCCAACCTCTCTGGAAGAGTTAATGACCCTTGCCAACCGAATAGATTTACGTCATGCAGAGAGCAAGTTTTAGCTGGAGGTCTCTAAATCTCGGTTTCCGTTGGCACCGTCATGTTCTAGACCTATTTCCGAACCCGCGGTTCCAGACACGGAACCTGAGCCTAGCGATATATCCCTGACTAGGAAATGGTCCCCTCTTTCCCGTCCCACACATCTCTTGCAGTACCCCAATAATAAGGGTTCCAAGCGGGCGGGAGAACTAGAGCGTCCAACCACCATTGGAGGAGTGTGTTAGATTCAGGGATCTCTACCTCCAAACTAATATATAAGGTGATGTTGCTCGTCAAAGCAACTGCGGTTTCTGCCAAGGCGTGGGTGGACTCGTGGGCAGATGGCAATTTTTTGTTGTTAACCTTTGCCCAGAGACATGCCATTCCTATGGAGTTACTGCCCAAACAGTGAACATTAAGGTAGTCAATGGTTCACTGCTAGACACGCAAATCACCCACCAGTCGATTCCCCTCACTATGTCATTTCCTCAGGGTCACCGGGAGGATATTTCTTTTCTCATTATTCCCGGTGGATCGGATGAGGTGTTATTAGGCCTTCTATGGCTACGGTGTCACAATCCACACATTAACTGGAACACGGTGGAAATTAATTTCGGGGTGAGAATGGTGTTTCTCAGCGTATGATTGCCTCGACCCGGAGGGTAGTCTCAGAGCCGTCTGTTGACTTGATCGCTCGTCCTGAGCATTCCAAAAAGGCTGCTGAGACCTTGCCTTCCCACCAACCATATGACCGTCCAGTTGATTTGGTCCCCGGCTCAGAGCCTCGTCGCGGTAGGGTTTATTTCCTTCCTGTAGATAAGATCGAGGACTGTAAGGAGCCCAAAAATGTCATGCCTTCTGGGGAAATGCAGACGGTGGCACCTATGACCCTACACCAGGTCCCTCCCGGGAAGATGTTCGTTCCTCCTAAATTACAAAATAAGGTCCTCTCTTGGGCTCATGCCCCTAAAACCGGAGGTCAGTTTGGAGTCAAACGTACCACTAAGTTTCTCCGACGGTCATATTGGTGGCCTCGGTTGCCTCAGGACGTTAAAAAATATGTCCAATCTTGTACCTCTTCTGCAAGAGAGAAATCATCCCATCAGAGACAGTCGTTTGACAATTATCTCTGTCCAGGCCCCGTATTATCCCCTGGCGACAAGGCCTGTCTCGCGACTCGCATTATTAGAGGACGTGGGGAATCTGCTAAGTTCACCTCCCGTTTTATGGGTCCTTTCAAAATTTTGAACCATATTCATGCCCCCCAGCTCATTGAGAATTTGAGCATCTGGTGGGGGGGCATGTTAGAGGGGGGATAATGTTAGGCATCAGCTGGATTTGAACCTGGATGTGAGGCATCAGTGGTTCCCCATCCAGGGCAGATGCTGCTTAGCTTCACTGATCATCCCCACACCTAGCCAGTACAAGAGAGTACAAGCTGTCTCCAGGGACTTTGTTAATAGTGGCCTTAAGCATAGGTTACAGAAGGAGACCGGGCTGTTTTAGCCTAAGTCCAGAAATGCCTGCACTGAGCACGTCCGTTACATGGCGAGCCAGGATTGGTGGTTAATGTCAGCTGATCCTCTGACTAGGGGTCGCCTGATTGGTCGCCGATGATGTCATCGGTGATGCGATTGACGAGATGGCTGGGGCGGAGCTTAGCCCTTAAATAGCTTGTCTGTCCGCGGCACGGTCAGATCATACTAAAATAGGCAGTGCTCATGTGTGGACGTACCCAGAGACTGAAAAAACACATCAACATCAGTCAAGATAGGATACATAGGTGTCAGTGAAAAGACCCAATCCTGAGGGTCGCCGCGCAACAGGGAGATGACAATTTGAAACTGCTGTGCTGCGTTCCCCGAGGACGTAGGTTTCAAGGCAAAAAACAACTAACAGTTATTTTTATAATTCAAAAGTTTAGACCGATCCCCGAAAAACAAATCTGGAGTAGGAATCCTAGGTTCTACAGCAGGTATGCGAGTGAGATAGATTGCAATACTCCGAACTTCAGCAGCAAGCTGCTCCACATGATCAGACAAATGCTTGATTTCCATTAGAGAAAAAAAAACCTCCTCCTCAGCCCCCAGAGAAAAAGAGGAAAAAATATATAAAAAATTCTGACAACTTTTTTTTTTACTATTTTTCCCTTCTGTTGAGTACCATAGAATTTTCAGTAAGGCCGGTGATTCTGTTATGATTTGGTAGCTGAGGAGGACAGGAGCAAAAAACAGCCAAGGCAGCCAACCACCCACAGAGGTTGGGAACTAATAGGTTGCAGATCCCTAAACTAACCGCACAACTAGAAGCAGCCGTGGGACGTACCTATGGTGACCAAGACGCCACTGCACAGCCAGAGAGCTAGCTACACATAAAGATAGAAACAGGAAAGCTAACTGCCCCGGAGTAGAGCCCCAAAGGAATAGGTAGCCCCCACACATATAATGGCGGTTAGACAAGACGAAATACAAACGCAGGCAGAAAATAGAGTGAGCAAACGCTGGGGCCAAACACTGCCTAGATAGGACAGGACAGGACAGAATACTATCTGCAACCCAGCAGAACCCTAGAAAAACTTCCAACACTTCTGATTTCAAAAATGCTGAGATCACACGATCTCGCCACCCGCTAAATCAGATCTCTGGTGTGAACAACAGGCTAACCCGCAGCCACTCAAATAGCAAGGATAGAGCAATTGAACAAATAAACAGTGGCTACTGAAAAACAGAAAGTAGCACAGGCCCCTGAAGGGGAATCCGGCTAACCTCTCACAAAAGTGCAGGCAAAAAATGGGAATAGCAAACACGATAGAAACAAGCCGCAAATAACTTATCTGAAAGAGCAGACGAAGGCAAGACACCAGCTGACTTCCAAATGGACCAGGAAACAACAATTGATCACCGGCGAGGATCATGGTAAGGCAGCTCACTTATGTCAGCCCAGTCCGTCTCTGCTGATTGTCAGTCCTCGCTTCCAGGTGAGGAAGCCTTGTCATTCAATACAGCTTCAATACCGTCAGCAACCACCAGAGGGAGCCTCAGCTCAGAAGTCATCTCCAGAACGTTCACAACAGTACTGTATCAGAAGATACCAGGTGTTAATAGTATAGGGTAAAATTTAAATCACCGTATATATTTCCGGAGTCACACTCAAACGCTCTCTCAGTATGGATTTGACCGTAATAAAAAAGGCAGAAAAAAGGTACTGTATCAGAAGATACCAGGTGTATATAGTATAAGGTAAAATTTAAATCTTCGTATATATTTCCGGAGTCACACACAGACGCTCTCCCAGTATGGATTTGACCGTAATTAAAAAATCAGAAAAACGGTACTGTATCAGAAGCATACAGCTGTATACAGTGTAGGGGTAATTTTAAATCTCCGTATATATTTCCTGAGTCACACACAGATGCTCACACAGTATGGATTTGACCGTAATGCAAAAAGCAGAAAAACTGTACTGTATCAGAAGTGTACAGCTGTATACGGTGAAGGGGAAATTTAAATCTCCGTATATATTTCCGGAGTCACACACAGATAGTCAGCATGTATTTGTCCGTGATACCATCTGGTACACGGTAGTGTATGAGGAGCGTACAGCTCTATACGGTGTGGGAAAAAATGAACGCTTTGTAACTGTGCAGAAAAAAAGAATAAAAGTATTAGTGCTGTGTAAAAGCAATCTGCACAGCATTGTACACACAGCAATACAGCTAGCAGGCAGCCGAATAACCAGCGCTGCTGCACACAAGAAAATCCTCCCCTGTCACTAGCTGACAGCCTAATAACCAGCGCTGCTGCACACAAGAAAATCCTCCCCTGTCACTGCACCCTAACTGTACAGCACAATTGCTATCATCACAAGCACATGAGAACTTTTCTTTCCAGCCCTAACTCTCTACCTACTGATAAACAGCGTCAGCAACCTCTTCCTACTGTTAAGATCGGCAGAAGTAAAATAGCTTCAGAATTTTGGCTGCTTAATGATTTAGTAAGAACCATTTGTGACAAAAGGAATCATTTTGATGAGCCTTCCTATGAATATTGCCAATTGGCATATCCATTGATATGTGTTACACCTTTGCTAGCCTTCACACAGATTTATACACTATAAAATACCCTTAAGGGTGAGTTTCCACGATCAGGATTCCTTCAGGAGATGCTGCGTGTTTGGCGCTGTGCCAAACACGCAGTGTCCAGATGTTACAGCATAGTGGAGGGGATTTCAAGAAATCCCATCTCCACTATGCGTAACAACACGCAGACGGAAGACCTGCGTATCCGGACATGCGGCGCGTCTTTTCAGACCGCAGCATGTCCTAGCGTATTGCGGCGACGCTGCGTCGCCGCAACGGAATTTAACACAGAGCTATGTAGCCCTGCGTTCTTTACGGATGTGTTCCGGAGGTGTCCGGAACACATCCGGATTGACCGCGCATCAAAAAGGGGGCGGGGCTTAGGACAGAGCGGAATTTCCTCTCCGTCAAATGCGCTGTGGTTCCGGACCGTGGAACCACAGCCTAAGACACATCCCACGGAGGTGTGCATGCACAAGCTGCAAGCTCATTTATGACTTGGGATCCTGCGGACTAAGTCCAATTGCCAAGCCTTCACTATTTCGCTGTGGGCGTAGTTATACTTACTTCATGAGCGGCATTCAGCAGATGCATGCACCGAGAATCAGTGGGCGTATCATCACATGATTGAAAGGTCCTCTCTCATTGGTCTCTAGGGATATTTAAACTATGACGCCATCTGCCCAGACATTCCCCCCCTCACCTCTGAGTGAAATATGCGCATCGGGGCAGAGGGACCAGACTTCAACACTTTACATTGTGCTGTACTCACTTTCCACATTGATCCCAGACATCTCCATGTTATTATTACAGAGAAATCATGACAATTAGAGTTGAACGAATTTGTTCAGATTCGGTTGCCGAATCTGAATTTGCCATATTCGTGCCATATGGGTACCCTATTCATGCCAAATGTATGTTTGATGATCGGTTCCTAACATATTCGGTAATTTCTACTTAAATTGACTCTAATGACGTTCAGCTGTGTTCGACGAATATTGCAAAAGCAATATTCGCTGCCGATCATATTCAGAACCGATTTGAACAAATTCGCTCAACTCTAAGATAATCACAACTATGGGTAAAATCTGGACTGCTGTGGGGTTAACTAAATTAAATGCTGTTTTGTGTTATGTGAGGTTCGGCTGTTCTTGATTGTATATATAGAGACAGGCTTTTTCTAATGTCACTTACCTGACTTATCATTTTTTATAGCAGTGTCATTGTGTACTGTATTACGACCACTTATTTTCTAATATAAGCTGCTTAAAAGTAACGATCGGGTTCAACAACTATTAGCACCGATGTGACTTTATTTAACATAGACATGTATAAACAAGTCATTAAAAACGAATATAGGTTGAATTTTGCATTTTAATATATTTAATTACACAGACACTTTTATGCACTTTATTTATTGAATATTATTGCCTGACTATTTACATACATAATTTAGTATGGTACATACTTTATGGCTAAAAACTTACAACACAACCATTAAAGATCATTTTCCCTGGTTTGCAAGTCATTCTTGTGAGTCTCAGCTCTCATTCTAATCCTGCACTTTTTTTGATTTTAACTATTTTTACTGTGACATTAATAAAATTAAGCTTTTAACCTTGACATTCTAGCACTTCCTTTCTACCTAGGGGTAAATAGGTACCTGGGTAAATATGTTGTAAAGTCACCAACTGATTAAGAAGAACAAGGACCCTGCCTGCGAGACCTCACAGCCTACAAGGGATGGGTGAGGATTCAGTAGGTGAAGGTAGAGCTGGTCGTCCAGCGGTATGATGGAAGGAGGGGTTTGGATTTGTATGCCATGGTTAGAGTTTTAAACTGGAGTCTCTGGGCAATGGGGAGCCAGTGAAGGGACTGACAGAGAGGAGAGACTGGAGAATAGAGGGGGGATAGATCGATTAGTCAGGCAGCAGAGTTAAGTATAGATTGGAATGAAGCGAGAGTGTTAGAAGTGAGGCCACAGTGTAGGAGGTTGCAGTAGTCAAGGCGGAGATGAGGGCATACACTAGTGTTTTTGCAGATTCATGATTAACCCCTTCGCCCCGAAACCTGTTTTCACCTTCCTGACCACTGTCACTTTATGAGGACCTAACTCTAGAACGCTTTAATGGATCCCAGTGATTCTGAATGAGTTTTCTACAGACATATTGTACTTTATGATAGTGGCAAAATTTCTTTGATATGACTTGTGTTTATTTGTTAAAAAAAACTGGAAATTTGGCAAAAAAATTTGAAAATTTTTCAATTTTTAAACTTAATTTTTATGCCCTTAAATCAGAGTCATTTACCACAAAATAGTTAATAAATAACATTTCCCATATGTCCACTTTACATCAGCACAATTTTGGAAACACAATTTTTTTAAGAAGTTATAAGGGTTAATACCATTTTTTTTAGGGACCACTTCACATTTGAAGTCACTTTGAGGGGCTTATATGACAGAAAATACCCAAAAATAACACCATTCTAAAAACTGCACCCCTCAAAGTACTCAAAACTACATTCAAAATGTTTATTAACCCTTTAGGTGCTTCATAGGAATTTTTGGAATGTGGAAGAAAAAAATAAACATTTAAATTTTCTTTCACAAAAATTTTCCTTTGTACATCATTTTTTTTTACTTTCGCAAGTGGAACATGAAAAAATGGACCATACATTTTGTTGTGCAATTTCTCCTGAGCATGCCAATACCCCATGTGTGGAGGAAATCGACTGTTTGGGTACAATGCAGGGTCCTGAAGGGAAGAAGCGCCATTTCATTTTTTGAATGTAAATTTGCTGGCATAATTAGCAGTCGCCATGTTGCGTTTGGAGAGCCCCTGATGTGCCTATACAGTGGAAACTTCCAACAAGTAAAAACATTTTGGAAACAAGACCCCTTAGGCCGGCGTCACACTGGCGACAGAATCGGACGACTGCAATACGATGAAAAATCGTATTGCAGTCTGCCCTATGTTAATCTATGGAGCAGCTCCTAGTATCAGATTTTTTGTGGTCCGTTTTAAACGTCCGTGTGCAATCGCAGCATGCTGCGATTGTCACCGATTGTGGGTCGACTATCGCCAATGCAAGTCTATGGGAGCGATGAAAAATCTGATTACAAATGGACCGCATGTGTGACTTGCGATTAAATCGCATCGGTGTCCTTTAGAAAAGCCGGCAATTCATCCCCGGCTATACTGTAAAATCACACTGACAGCTTTAATAAAGAATAGAAAGAATAGATATATACACATAGAATACATATATATATGTAATTGTGACATGTATATATATATATATATATTTATAGTTCTTAGACTTCTACATACTGTAATAGCCGCTAATTCAATTGCCGGCTTTTGTGAAATCACAGAAGCCGACATGAAATGATACATTGTTTCCACACAGTTAACCATGTCATTTCCTGTATTTTGATATTTGTTTAGAACTTACAATTACATGAGTGTATTTGTGCAAAATTTCAGACATGTAGGGGTTAATTAAACTATCAATTATTAATCCTATTGAAGTAAATAAAAAAACACACACACTTTAAGAATAAATAATTTTAATGAAATAAAAACACATATTTTTGACCATCTTTTAATTCACTCTTAATCCGTTCGAAGCCCTTGTTCTTCTAAAATAAATATAAAATAATAAAACAACATTATTCTTACCTATCTGGCAATCTGTCCCGTCCCACGATGTAATCCTTCACAAAGGGTTAACTAGCAATCAGATAAGCAGCGCAAGTAATCCTGCGTGCTCATCTGATAGCTCCTGAATGAATGAGCTTATCTCCTGCCGACAGGAGAGGATGTGATTAATGAATGAAGCTTAATTGATTGTATCCACTTTCACGTTAGGTCAGGTCACTGAAGTGAAAGTGGCAATAAATCAATTAAGCTCCATTCATGAATCTATTCCTCTCCTTTCGCTGGGAGAGTAACTGATTCTTTCAGGGGAATACAGGTCTGAGACAGCATTATTAGCTCTCTGCGACCTGTAACCTGTTAACCCTTTCTGATGGATTACACCGTGGGACCTGACTGTACATCGGATTGGTAAGAATCATTTTGCTTTTTTATTTTATTTTTATTACAGGAAATGGTTTTAGCAGGAAAATAAAATATGGTCAAAAACTGTGTGATTATTTCATTAAACTTCTTTTTTATTAAACTGTGTGTGTTTGATTTTTCTATCATACAATAGGATTAATAATTGATAGTTGTCTAATTGACAGCTCTCAATTATTAACCTGCCTTAAGGTCACCTTTCAATACTAAGGTGACATTAAGGTGACATTATTAACCCATTCGCCACCGCTACAGGGCAATGGGAATAGACGGGCAAAGTGCCAGAAAGGGCGAATCTAATTATAGATTTGCCCTTTCTGGGGTGTCTGGGGGCAGATGTTAGTAGCCAGGGGGGCACAAAAAAATGTACCCTCCCTAGGCTGTTATTATCTGCCCCACTCGCTTGCTTTGTCTGTCTGGTGGAGAAAATACAGCGGGAGCCCACGCATTTTTTTTCAACGAATTTACACCTTTAATTAACCCCTACATGTCTGAAATTTTGCACAAATACACTCATGTAATTGTAAGTTCTAAACAAATATCAAAATACAGGAAATTACATGGTTAACTGTGTGGAAACAATGTATCATTTCATGTCGGCTTCTGTGATTTCACAAAAGCCGGCAATTGAATTAGCAGCTATTACAGTATGTAGAAGTGTAAGAACTATAAATATATATATATATATACATGTCACAATGACATGTATATATATATATATTGTGAGACAGTGAAGGAATATGTGGTGAATGAGGTGTATATTTCACCTAAGTACCTTGCTGACTGGTATGAGCGAAATGTGTGGCTTTGTAAACCTGGTGGTAAAGAAAGGTCACTACACCTGCCATTCAGTACACGCTTGCAGCTCAGACCTGAATCCACTCAGGTGTTGATTAGGAAGCCAGAAGTAGGTGCTTGTGAGCACAGTCAGGGAGCTCATTCAGTCTGGACAAGGGGTCCAGGCACAGAAGGTGTCTCTAAGAGTGTGGGAGCTGTCTTTAGCCCGGACACAGGGAGGTGTCCTGGCACAAGGAAGCAGTCTCTAAGAGTGTGAGCTATCTCAGTCTGGGTGCAGGAAGTACCCCGGACACAGGAGTAGTCGCAGTGAGAATCCGTGCGAATCGCGACTGAATAGGAGGTGACCTCTCTCAAGTCTGGACATTGGAGTTGCCTTCGGACATAAAGAGGAGTGTCTGTGAAACTCCATACTGGTAACATATGTGATATGTGTTGTTTTGGGCACAGACTGGTAGAGTCTGGGTCCCGGATAGAGAGGGCCATCTATCTAAGTGTAATTTAGTGGCTAGACAAGCCCAGGTTTTCTGTTTATGATTTGTTTTTATCTGTGTGCTGTGGACTTTAATAAAACTGGTTGCGGCCAGTTTTCACCAAACTGCTGTCTGAATGAACTGTTTCCGTGCCATTCTGTCTACCCAGACAGCGATCCTAGAGCTAAACCCCCCGGAAAGGCTACAATTGGCGGAGAATGCTGGGGCAGCGCAGGGCCTGGTACAGTTAGTGCTGGAGTGTGCATGCAGCACAGTGGCGAGAGACAGCATTAAAGGTGAAGTCTATTGAAATAGCAACAGAAAAAAAAAAGTGTGTGTCAGCAGAAACGTCTGTTTGGAGCAGTCTTGGAGAGACAGTGGCCCTGATAGGGTCTGCAGAGAGAAAATGTATGCACAGCAAAGCTGAACTTGTTGTGAAAATGACTGTGGAATGTGCAGCAGCAAAAGAAAAGTTTGTGGAGCAGTCTTAAAGAGACAGTAGCCCTAATAGACTTTGCAAAGGAAAAAAAAAAAAAAAAGTGGTTGCACAGCAAGGCTGAATTTTCTGTGGAAAAAAAGCTGTGTAGTGTGTGTGCCTTGACTGAAGTCTGCCGTTGTGAAGACAGAGAAGTGTGACAGCATGGATGACAGCATGGAGGCGCTGTTTGAACAAATGGCGCAAGTTAATGTGCAACATAAGACTGCTGTGATTGAGACAGATGAGTCCGGCAGTATGGAGGAACTCGTTGAGTACCTGGTGCAGGCCCAGCGAAGCATGGAGCAGCAGCGCCTGCAGCACCAGCAGCACATGCAGCAGGCCCAGCAGCAATTCCTGCAGCAGCAGCAGGAGAATAACCGGTTATTTGTTGAGCAGATGACAGCACCAAAAAAGGATTTCGGTGCCGCGTCCCGAAGTAATGTTGTGAAGGCACCGGCGTTGTCCGCTATAAAGAAGGCGGTAAGACGGTCCTTGAGAAAAATGACACCTCGTGATGATGTGGAGGTATATCTTACTAGGTTTGAGAGACTGGCAGAGAAGGAGAATCTGCCACTATCTGAATGGGCCATGGCGGTCGTACCCTATCTGATTGGGGAACCCCAAAAAGTCTGGGCTGACCTGAGCAAGCAGGACAGCGAAGACTATGCCAAGTTGAAAGCGGCGATTCTTACCCGGCTGGGTGTTACGGTGACAGCCCGTGCCAGGGGAGTTCGTGACTGGAGATACAGTTGGGAGTCTGCAGTCAGCAGGCCTGATTATGGAGTTGAAAAGGTGATAGTGGACCGCTACACCCAAGCACGTCCTCCTGAGGTACAGCCGTCTGAGAGGTCGTCACTTCGGAGTTCCCGGACGCTGAACTCTCGCGGTAAGAGCGTTCCAGCTGTTGGGGACATGGGGTATGCTGATAAGCGGGTTCAGGCCCGAGGGGACATGTGGGTGGGAGAGTGTGATGGACAGTGTTGGAGCTGGCGTGAAATTGCAGCCAACTGTCCAATAGAGGGGGAGCCTATGTGTTGTGATGATGGCAGATCCCTCTCTCTCTGCGCAGAACCTGTGTGTGTGTCCACCTCAGCCGAAGAGACTGGACCACAGGGGTCCCCGGTGGTTGTAAGTGACTGCCCAGCACAGGCCCTCTTGGACTCAGAGAGTCCAGTGACTTCCGTATGTGACAGCCTGAGTGATAGGGACTTCATCCCTGATAAGCACTTGAGTATGGTGTGCATCCATGGAGACACCAAAGTCTACCAGAGACTGCCGTGGACTTGGTCCCCAAACTCGGGAGATTTCATGTGAAGTGGGGGTAGTGAAGACCCTGGTGCAACCCGTTATATTGGGTAATGACTTTCCCCGGTCTAAGGATCTCTGGGGGAGGGGTGATTCTGATGGACAGTGTGATGAAGCCCCTACTGAGGGTACGCAGTCCCGAGGGGCGGAACACGATGCTAGTGGGATGTTAAAATTATGTGATAATGATGATGATAATGCTAATGATGATGATGATCCTGATAATGATGATGACCATGAAAATGGTGCTGATGCTGATAATGATAGTGATGAAATTCCTTTGCAGGTGATGTTGAGAGACGAGGATGGTGGTTCTCGGGAACCGAGTGTCCCTGACTTGCCTGTGTCCTGTGACGGTTTTGAGAGTGAGCAGTGGCGAGAACCCTCTCTTAAAACAGCACAGGAAAATATGATTGTTCTAAATGAGGTTTCCCAGAAGCCTGACTCTGAGGAGAGGTTCTCTCATGTTGCCATAAACACTGAAGTCCAGGGAGAGGTTGTGAGTCAGCTCCTAGTGCCTGAACTATATAGAAGTATAGTGCTGGGGTTGTCACATAGTCACATACTTGAGGGACCAGATGGTGAAGTTAATGTTGTGGATGACATGTTAACTAAGGTTCCAGATCAAGATGTGAATGAAAATGAATTGTATAACCCTGACAGTGAGCAGGATGTGAATGAAAATGAATTGTATAACCCTAACAGTGAGCAGGATATGAATGAAAATGAATTGTATAACCCTGACAGTGAGCAGGATGTGAATGAAAATGAAGTGTATAGCCCTGACAGTGAGCCAGATGTGGCTGAGAAAAAGGGGTCAGATAGTGATAGTGAATTATCTGATGACCATAAAGCAACCAGTGCAAATGAGGAAGGCATGGTAGCAGAGGAGGTTGAGAGTCCTGAGAAGAAAGCTGATGCTGACCTTACAGCCAGACAGAAGATGGCATCTGGAGATGTTTTACAGTTGGCCGGTTCCCTGGCGAAGACTAAGGTGAAAGGAGGAGAGCTGAGCTTTAAAGGCAGGACTCTGAAACTGAACACAGCACAAGTGGATGCTGTTGAAGATGAGAAGTTGTCAGTGTGTGGTGTGGATCTGCATCATGCCAAGGACTCGGAAGGTGATGCTGCAGAGGTGGAGAAAGCCATGGAAGTGGTGGACACCAGGCCAGGTGCCTCACCAGAGGCTGATGTCTCAAGTGAAGATGTGAGGAACAAGACTGAAGATGTGGGGAATGACTCTGCCCCGGAATATGTTTCTGTTGGAGACAGCGGCGTGGACGGTGTACTGTCCGGATCCGTGGCTGCGACTCGCGAAGCTCGGGCCGGAAGTTCGGCGCCCGGTGCGCCATCGGAGTTCTCGAGCGACCCAAAGGATCTGGATAAATCCCAAGATGAGATTTTGAGACCTCGGGTTGGCCTTGGTGAGCTCAGGCGCATTTTCATGGAGTCTACACTTGAACCACGTCCCAGTGAGTGGGAGGGGCGATGTGTCGCTCCGTTGCCGCTGCAGATACACGGGAGCTCAGATGGGATGCAGAACGTGGTGGAAAAGAAGACTGATGGTAGGGCTTCTGAGCATGTCCTACCAGAAGAGCCTGAAGAAAGGGCCGAAGACGTAAAGGACGTCCAACAACTACAGGAGAAGATGCGTAGCCATGAGGATCTCCTGGAGAAAGAAGTAAGAGCTCTGAGTCTTATGCAAAGTGAGCCTGTACCAGAAGAGGATAAATTATGTGTACCGACCAAGAAAAACGATCAGCTCCCTCTACAGTGCCAATCGTTTGAACAGTGTGGCTCGGAATGGTCAGAGACCATGACAGAGGCGCTTGGGTTCTGTGAGGTAGAATTTATGAATCAACTGATATTTAAGAAAGTAGATGTGCTAAAGAAAGTTCAGGGGGAATTAGAGAAAACCCCTATACCTCCTGTGACAGTTGGTGACACAGGGTCAGTGCCCCAAAAACAGGAGGTACGAAAGTTTCTGAGGAAGAATCAGCAGAGCTGTTCTGACGTGCCTGGTCGTACTTATCTGGTGAGCCACTATACCGAGACTGAGGCTGGCACTAAAGTCAAGATGAAACAGTGCAGGATACCCGAGGCCCGCAGAGAGTATAGGCCTGGGAGGGTACAGGGTAGTGCGGATGCTTCAGATGAAGAGAAAACTGATGTTGGCTATGACAGTGGTGAGGATGAAGCTGATGAGGGCCATGACTGGTCCAGAGTTCACTGTCTCTGTTGGATTGTTGACCAGCCCTCCGGTCTGGATGACCAGCCCTCCGGTCTGGAGAAGAGGGAGGGGATATGTGAGACAGTGAAGGAATATGTGGTGAATGAGGTGTATATTTCACCTAAGTACCTTGCTGACTGGTATGAGCGAAATGTGTGGCTTTGTAAACCTGGTGGTAAAGAAAGGTCACTACACCTGCCATTCAGTACACGCTTGCAGCTCAGACCTGAATCCACTCAGGTGTTGATTAGGAAGCCAGAAGTAGGTGCTTGTGAGCACAGTCAGGGAGCTCATTCAGTCTGGACAAGGGGTCCAGGCACAGAAGGTGTCTCTAAGAGTGTGGGAGCTGTCTTTAGCCCGGACACAGGGAGGTGTCCTGGCACAAGGAAGCAGTCTCTAAGAGTGTGAGCTATCTCAGTCTGGGTGCAGGAAGTACCCCGGACACAGGAGTAGTCGCAGTGAGAATCCGTGCGAATCGCGACTGAATAGGAGGTGACCTCTCTCAAGTCTGGACATTGGAGTTGCCTTCGGACATAAAGAGGAGTGTCTGTGAAACTCCATACTGGTAACATATGTGATATGTGTTGTTTTGGGCACAGACTGGTAGAGTCTGGGTCCCGGATAGAGAGGGCCATCTATCTAAGTGTAATTTAGTGGCTAGACAAGCCCAGGTTTTCTGTTTATGATTTGTTTTTATCTGTGTGCTGTGGACTTTAATAAAACTGGTTGCGGCCAGTTTTCACCAAACTGCTGTCTGAATGAACTGTTTCCGTGCCATTCTGTCTACCCAGACAGCGATCCTAGAGCTAAACCCCCCGGAAAGGCTACAATATATATATATATATGTGTTCTATGTGTATATATCTATTCTTTCTTTTGTGATTGAAATACTATTCTTTTGGATCCATTATATGTCAGTTTTGCAAGCCTGCGAGAAATTCTCGCAAGTCGGATGAAAATCGGGTGTTACAAGGTACACACACATGCGACTAAATCGCATCTTTGAAGGAAAATCGGATGACAGAAGGATGTGTGATGTTTGCATTTTGATCCGACAATCGACCGACTAAAACGGACCGATTTTTTGTAGTTGTGTGTGACGCCGGCCTTAGGGAACTTATCTAGATGGGTATTGAGCACCTTGAACCCCCAGGTGCTTCACAGAAGTTTATAACGTTAAGCCGTGAAAATAAAAAAAAAATCAAATTTTTCCCAGATAAATCTTTTTTAGCTCCTAATTTTGCATTTTCATAAGGGTAACAAGAGAAATTGCTCCATACAATTTGTTGTGCAATTTTTCCTGAGTGTGCAGATACCCAATATGTGGCAGAAAACAACTGTGGGTGCACAGCAGGGCTTGGAAGGAAATGAGCGCCATATGACTTTTTGAATGTAAAATATGCTGTAATAATTAGCGGTTGCCATGTCGCGTTTGGAGAGTCTCTGATGTGCCTAAACAGTGGAAACCCCCCACAAGTGACCCCATTTTGGAAACTAGACCCCTTAGGGAACTTATCAACATGTGCATTGAGCACCTTGAATCCCCATGTGCTTCACAGAAGTTTATAACGTTAAGCCGTGAAAATAAAAAAATCACTTTTTTCCCAGCCATTGCTCTAACTTGGCCTGGACAGCTGTGCACAACTCTTGAGCTGTGTGACTGCAATATCCAAGGTATATTAATTTGAACACTGCCTGATTGTGGTGAGCCATGGCTCCACAGTATGGCAATGGGGGTGAGTCTATCTGCCCTGTTGGAACTCATGTCGGATTAAGGGAGAGGTTGAGGGCACAGGTAGAGGTCCTAGACGAAGTGGAGGAGCCAGAAGCAGTGGAGGAAGTGTTAGAAACAGAGGTTTGTCCAGCAAGCCTTGGGGATTCAAAGATTTGTGGGAGTAGCCTTTGACCACCTGCCCCCACAGCCACCATTGTCACTCAGTGCCCAGTCAGTGCGATGTTTACTTGTCCAGGTGTCAGTGGTAAAATGCACCCTGGCAGACATTATTTTTTTCAGGGAACAGGTGATGTTGTCAGCGACATGCTGGTGAAGAGCAGGCACAGCTTTCTTAGAGAAGTAATGGCGACTGGGCAGCTAGTACTGAGGGACTGCGATGGATATGAACTTTCTGAAACCATCTGTATCCACCAGGCGGAAAAGCATAATTTCCGTTGCCAACAGATTGGATATGGTGGAGTTCAAGCTCTTATCCTTGGCATAAGTAGGAGGAAGCATTCTTTTACGTGACCACAACTGCGGGACCAAGGGTTGGCTGATGTGCTAAGAGAGGTTGGAGTGTGGAGAACAGGACAAACTTCTTGACTGTGAGTGAGGTGCAGGGGGAGATATTATGGTGGATTGAGAAAGATGTGTTCTACTAGGTGACACAAAAGCAGCAGCCATGTCCACTTCTGTAACAGCTGAGGGGCTGTCACTCATCCAGATAGTAGGGAACAAGGAGTGGAGTTTCTGCGGCCGGAGACCTGTGTGAGAATACTTGGCATGGTGACGAAGGAGGAAGAAGCAACAGATGGGACTGCCGGTGGTTGATGAGGCCTACTAGCCCGCATTGTAGGGCAATGATATTCCCACACTAAGGCATGTTGATCACGCATGTGCCAGTTCTTGCATGTAGTTATCAAATTATTGCAATTATTGTCTCTACTGAGTGTGTTGAGTCATCCTTAGAGATCTCAAAAAAGCACAGGCTAGGCAAAACTCTTGCTACCCCTGAAAACTGCACACTCGCAACTGGTGCTGGCCACAGCTAGAGTTGGGGCGGAGGATGCAGTGCTTGTCGTGGTTGCATGACTTCATGTCTGTGTAGGAAGACGCAACATAACCTCCTCGTCTTCCTCCTCCTCCACCTCCTCTGCTGAGTTACTCAGCTGCATACTTCTGGGTTCACACCAAGTAGGATCTACAACCTCATCATCATTCTCACTGTTCTCAAACTCGTCACCCTTCTCCTTTTCCTGCCCTGACACCATAGTACAGTCCGCGTGCATCTCTGGTACCTGAATCTCATCAGGTCACCTCCACTCTCAGTGGTTAATGTCTGGTGATGAGGGTCTGGATTTTGCTCTGGCCCTACTTCGTCCGGCCCCGGATCCAACAGGGAAAAATTTTTGGCTTCGGTGCAGATGCTTTCCATCTCTAGATTCTATGATTCTTTGAAGTAGACCTATGATGCCCATTGAATAGAATATGTGAACAACTCTGTAGAATGACCCATCTGTGGTTCCCCACACTCAGTTGGATGTTTGGAAATTTGAGACACGGGGGGAAGCAAGGAAAATTGGGGTGCCACCTCTGAGGATTGTATTGTGTGTGATGTTAAGGTGAAGGAAGAGGAGGAGAGGCCATTTGATGCAGCGCTTGCTATCTACTGGAGCACATGCTCTATTTAAGCCTCATCTACAAGGCGTAAATGCTTTGTGGCTGCCAAAGAAAGGAGTCGAGTAGACCATCCAGTAACAGATGTTGTCAATGGTCTTTGGATAAAATAAGATGGTGTTTGTTCAGTTGAGCTTTCATTAACATTAGCACCTAACCCACGTACACGTTGATCACCAAGCCTATTCCCCCTTCCACCACGTCCTCGCTTTTTCCCACCCATGTTTTAATTAGAATAAGCAGAAAGGTGACCAAATAGGTTTAGGGGCACTTCCAAATGCTATAAGAATCCTATGATGAAAGGAAGTTGAAAGCCCAATAAATTAATAACAGATATTCTTTATAAGTACAAAAAACATGTTAAAACACAATAAAAAATCAGGGAAAACATATACAGAAACTACCAAAGGTCTAAGGAGCGTAGCAAATGGCGATTCAAAGATAGGCTTGACAAAGACAATAATGTGCTTATGGCGCTACTATTCATACTAGTAATAATATGGTATGAATTACAAATAACAAGTGGTAGAGAGATAACAGGGTTGTACTTGTAAATCAGTCTTGAATTTTAAATAACAATAGCGGTCCACAAAAGAAGACAATAAGAGTTACATAAAAGGGTACCCAGCATGAATCCCCCAAAAGACCATAGATGAAAAAATGAATATGTTACCACATTAAAGTGCCTAGTAGCTCCAATGTACGCTTCGCAGGTGGCTTTCTCAAGGAGTGTGAGGGAATGGTATAAGCAAGGGGAACATATCACCAGCCAATCACAGAAAGTGATTTATTTGAAAATCATTACTGAGTACTTTCACCAATACTGATTGTATTCTAATACAGCTTTGCCCCACAGATTCCACTGAAATGGACACTGTGTCCTTACATCCCCTTACTAAAGTTGAGCGATACTTTCCGATATCCAAAAGTATCAGAATCGGAATGGTATCGCCGATACCCAAAAAATATCGGCGATACCCGATACCGATACCGGAAATCCAATGTAAGTCTATGGGAACAAAATATCGGAATTAAAAAAAACCCATTCTTGCCTTGTTGGTTAATTGTACATGAAGGAAAACAACAAAGAGTAATGTACAATGTATTGGGGAAGGTTGAGGAGACATTAAATGCATAGATGTTTAACCCAATCAATGGAATAGCATAAATATTTTTTTTTTTAAAGATGTTCGGATTGACGAAGAAATTGACAATGTTGTTAACGTTTTTTCTATTTTGGCAAATATGTATATTTCACAACTTCCATGCTCTTCACCTTTTTAATTTTTGACACACTTTCTCCTTCATAATCTTCAGCAGCATCATCTTTTTCATCAAATTATTCTTCATCTTCACCTTCTTTATCTTCTTCTTAAACTTCTTGCTATTCATCTTTTTGTTAACATTACTCATATTCTTCTTATTAAACTATTATTCTTCTTCATATTGTACTTCATCTTCTTCATCATATTCTTATTTGTGACAGAGATTCCTGTACTTGTAATCTGTCAAAGTATGAATTTTTCATCCTTCCGTTCTTGCTGTCACAAAAGATTTAAATTACAACAGTATTTGTCGGTGTTCAGTTTAGTCTGCAGCAGCAGGCATTTTCCAGGGGCACCACGAGGAGGAACGGACTCACCCCCATACACTGCTTAGTCTTCTTCTGCTTATAATTTAGAGCATATATTTTGCTCTTCATTTTGTCTTATACTTAATGTTCTTCTGCTTTTTGATCTTCTGCTTATTGTTCTTCTGTCTCTTTTTCTGTATCTTGTAGTTTGTCTTAACTTTCTTTGTCCTGTTGGTGATGTTCTTCTGGGTAATCTTTTATTTCTTCTTTGTGATGGTGTTCAGGCTGGTTGGCTTGATGCTCGTCGTCCTTGTGGTCGTCATCTTCTTCGGGGTGGTCATCAGGGTCGTCGTCTTCATTGTTGGAGATCCAGAGTGATTACCCAAAAAAACATTTAAAAAATCTTCAATTTGTAAATGTAGCTGTCACGCTGTCTAATGATATGTATACAATGTCAGTAAACTATTAATACAGGAACAACACTCTATACAACAACTAGTATAGCAACATCAGCATGTAAGTATAGAATAGATTTACCTGACACGATATCTGCTGAACTCAGGGTTAATCTTGAGGACTTGATGAGCTGAAACAGGAAAGAGGTGGACTGGGATCTAACCTGACCCTAAACTGGGGTCCTAACTAATCCCTCACCTTGGAGGTACTGACAATGGTTCAGAGGTCCAAGTCTCCAACCTAACCCTGTCTCCTATCAGACCCCGAACCCTGTAATCAGTCCTAAGAAGGATCCTGACTACCACCAAAGGGATATGGGCTGATCTCAGCTAAATACACAGATTAGACATATAAGACAGACAGGATAACACTCACTTGCATACACACTCAAACACCAAAGGAACATAAATGGTCTGGGAAATAAACTCCAACCAAGTTGAGCTTAGAACAACTAAGGAGCTACAACTAAAGTCTATACAGATTCATTCCTATCTGTGGTCTGCATGAAGGTTTCACTGGCAACTCCCCAAGCAGACAACCAGGAATTTAAAGGAAACCAATCAACAAATAATTGCAGCCGGGAGAAACTGCACCCAGTCCCAGCACCGAGCACAGACAGAATTAACTCCCTAGCTGCCAAACACAAAGAAACAGCAGATCAGCTGTGAGAAGTCAAAATGTGCAACCGCGACGATCTTCGTGGCAATGCACACATGACAGTACCCCCCCTTCTACGAGGGGCCTCCGGACCCTCAGGGCCAGGCCTGCCCGGGTGAGTTCTGTGGAAGGTCCGAACAAACGATCTGCGTTAACATCAGACGCAGGGACCCACGTCCTCTCCTCTGGACCATACCCCTTCCAATGCACCAAGTACTGAAGGGACCGGCGATTCAGACGTGAGTCAATGATCTTTGATACTTGAAATTCCAAGTTACCATTGACCAACACAGGAGGAGGAGGTAGAGGTGACGGTATGACTGGTGCCACATACCTTTTAAGTAATGACTTGTGGAACACATTATGAATTTTAAACGTAGGAGGGAGGTCCAGACGAAATGCCACAGGATTAATTATGGAACTGATCCTGTACGGCCCGATGAATCTGGGACCCAGTTTCCAGGAGGGCACCTTAAGTTTTATATTCCTGGTAGACAACCATACCAGATCGTTCACATTCAGATCTGGACCAGAAACTCTCCTCCTATCAGCCATACGTTTGTAACGGTTCCCCATCGCACTCAGATTATTCAATACACCTCTCCACACAGAAGAAAGTGACGACGAGAAACGCTCCTCCTCAGGAACCCCAGAAGGGCCCCCCCCATTGAAAGTACAAAACTGGGGATGGAAACCATATGCCCCAAAAAACGGGGACTTACCAGTGGACTCGCTCCGCCTGTTGTTAAGAGCGAACTCTGCCAGAGGCAAGAAAGAAGACCAGTCCTCTTGGTTCTCTGAAACAAAACACCGGAGATATGTCTCTAAGCTCTGATTCAGACGCTCTGTCTGACCATTGTTCTGCGGATGAAAAGCCGAGGAAAATGACAATTGCATCCCCCGACGTAAACAAAATGCCCTCCAAAATTTGGACACAAACTGAGACCCCCTATCTGACACCACATCAGAAGGCAACCCATGAAGTCTAACGATCTCCCTAATGAACACCTGCGCCAGAGTTTTAGCATTAGGGAGTGCAGGAAGAGCAACGAAATGTGCCATCTTACTGAACCTGTCAACAACCACCAGTATGACAGTATTCCCTGACGACGGAGGAAGGTCCGTAATGAAGTCCATAGATAAATGAGTCCATGGACGCTCCGGAAGTTTCAAGGGTAAAAGGGTCCCAGACGGACGGGTATGAGGGGTTTTAGAGCGAGCACACACCCACATGACGCGACAAAAGTTATAACATCTTTATTAGCATTAGGCCACCAAAACCGGCGAGAAAGGAGATCTAAAGTAGCCTTACTCCCTGGATGTCCTGCTAGAGCAGAATTATGATGTGCCTCAATAACCTTTTGTCTCAACAGATTTGGGACAAACAGTCTCCCTGGAGGTCCTGCAGGGGCGTCCCCCTGAGCCTCTAACACCTCCTCCTCAAGCTCAGAAAATACAGCCGACACTACCACCCCCTCCTGAAGGATAGGACTCGGGTCATCCGTTTTCCCGGCCCCTGGGAAACTGCGAGACAAGGCATCAGCCTTTACATTCTTAGACCCCGGGCGATAAGTGACGACAAAATTAAACCTGGTAAAAAACAACGACCATCGAGCTTGTCTGGAATTCAGACGCTTAGCGGATTCCAAATACAACAGGTTCTTGTGATCAGTAATAACGGTAACCGGGTGGACTGCCCCCTCCAAAAAGTGACGCCATTCTTCAAAAGCTAACTTAATGGCCAAAAGTTCCCTATTGCCGATATCATAATTCCTTTCGGCGGACGACAATTTCTTAGAAAAGAAAGCGCACGGATGCCATTTACCAGGGGACGGACCCTGGGACAATATAGCACCCACCCCTACGTCAGACGCATCCACCTCCACAATGAACGGCTGAGATGCATCTGGTTGGATGAGAACGGGTGCCGAAGCAAAACATTTCTTCAAAGAGGAAAAGGCTTGGCAAGCTTTGTCCGACCATTTAGAAAAATCCGTCCCTTTTCTTGTCATGTCAGTGAGAGGTTTGACGACAGATGAGAAATTACAAATAAATTTCCGGTAGTAGTTAGCAAACCCCAAAAAACGCTGCAGAGCCTTAAGATCCCCTGGCTGATCCCATTCAAACACTGCTCTCACCTTTTCAGGGTCCATACGGAAACCGGAGGCTGACACCAAAAAACCCAAAAACTGAAGTTCCTGTACGGCAAATACACACTTCTCCAGTTTGGCGTATAGTTTATTGTCTCGCAAGATCTGCAACACCTGTCTCACATGCTCCTGATGAGACACAAGATCTGGCGAGTAAATTAAAATGTCGTCCAAATATACAACCACAAACAGCCCCACAAGGTGACGAAAAATGTCATTAACAAAATGTTGGAATACTGCTGGTGCAGTAGTCAGACCAAAAGGCATGACTAGGTTCTCATAATGTCCCTCCGGCGTGTTAAATGCCGTTTTCCACTCATCCCCTCTTTTATCCTAATCAGATTATACGCCCCCCTGAGATCCAATTTAGAGAACCATTTGGCGCCAACAATTTGATTGAAGAGATCAGGAATAAGAGGGAGTGGATGGATCTCGAACAGTAATCCGATTAAGTTCGCGGAAATCCAAGCAAGGGCGTAGGCCTCCATCTTTCTTCTTCACAAAGAAGAACCCCGCGGCTACTGGGGAAGATGAAGGTCTAATATGCCCTTTGGCCAGACTTTCAGAAATATAATCTTTCATAGCCTGCCTCTCAGGACCAGAAAGATTATACAACCTAGCTTTAGGCAACTTAGCATCAGGAAGGAGATTAATAGAGCAGTCATACACGCGATGAGGAGGCAACTCCTGACACCCCTCCTCAGAGAAAACATCCCCAAAATCCTCCAAAAAAGGAGGCAATGTACTAGGCACGACCGCACTGATGACTGTGTTCATGCAGTTGCTTTTGCAAAACTCACCCCATTGGCTTATTTCTCTGGACTGCCAATTAATCACAGGGTTATGTTTAACCAACCAAGGAAGTCCCAACACAATGGAAGTAGGTAGACCCTCCAACACATAAGATAATTGTTCCCTATGTATTGCCCCTACCCGAAGGTCAATGTTATGAACCTCATGAACAAAGCTACCTTGGCCGAGAGGCCTGGCGTCAATGGAGAATATAGGGATCGGTTTGACCAATACACTCAGATGCATACCTTGAGCCTGAGCAAACTGAGCGTCAACCAGATTAGCCCCGGAACCACTATCAAGAAGAACAGACAATCTCCACTCTCGTACCAACCACCACCTCCACTGGTACAAGGAACTGAGAAGAACTGGCGGATGAAATACATACTCCCAGGTTGTCGTCCACCACACAACCTGGGATTAACAGTTTTCCGGCGACATTTGGCTCAACAAGGCACGGGATGGACATTCTCCAACAAAATGTCCCTCTTTCCCGCAGAAAAAACATCTTCTAGTCCTGCGGCGTACCGCCAATCCCCTCCTACGAAATGATGTCCCTCCCAACTGCATAGGCTCATCCGAACAGACAAGGGGAACCTCAACATAAGGGACTTTAGTGGTAGGTGGAGAAACAACAGGGAGTGGGGTTACCTCACCCCTCTCCCGAAGCCGTCTATCAGTACGGATAGCTAAGGCCATAGCAGCCTCCAGTGAATGAGGAGACTCATACTGAGCCAAAACGTCTTTTAATTTATCAGAAAGCCCATGACAAAACTGGCTCCTAAGAGCTGGGTCATTCCACTGAGTATCTGTGGCCCATCTACGAAACTCAGAAGCAAATTCCTCTGCAGGACGATCTCCCTGCTGTATCTTACGTAATTTTGTCTCAGCAAGAGAGACCCGATCTGGGTCATCATATACCAATCCCAGGGCAGTAAAATATTGATCTACAGACAGTAGAGCCGGGGATCCCGGAGGAAGGGAAAATGCCCAGGATTGAGGGTCCCCTTGCAGAAGTGAGATAACAATTCCCACTCTCTGCTCATCACTCCCTGATGATCGAGGCCGAAGCCGAAAATACAATTTACATGCCTCCCGGAAGGTGAAAAATTTGTCTCGCCCACCAGTGAACCTGTCCGGGAGAGCTACTTTAGGTTCAACTCTGGTTTGCTCCAGGGGAGACAAAACTTTGTACTTAATGTCCGTCAGCTCCATGGATAATCCCTGCAACTGCAGACCCCGCTGGGCTACTGGATCCATGGTAACTGGAGATAATTTTTATGGCCAGTGAAAATGTCACGCTGTCTAATGATATGTATACAATGTCAGTAAACTATTAATACAGGAACAACACTCTATACAACAACTAGTATAGCAACATCAGCATGTAAGTATAGAATAGATTTACCTGACACGATATCTGCTGAACTCAGGGTTAATCTTGAGGACTTGATGAGCTGAAACAGGAAAGAGGTGGACCGGGATCTAACCTGACCCTAAACTGGGGTCCTAACTAATCCCTCACCTTGGAGGTACTGACAATGGTTCAGAGGTCCAAGTCTCCAACCTAACCCTGTCTCCTATCAGACCCCGAACCCTGTAATCAGTCCTAAGAAGGATCCTGACTACCACCAAAGGGATATGGGCTGATCTCAGCTAAATACACAGATTAGACATATAAGACAGACAGGATAACACTCACTTGCATACACACTCAAACACCAAAGGAACATAAATGGTCTGGGAAATAAACTCCAACCAAGTTGAGCTTAGAACAGCTAAGGAGCTCACAACTAAAGTCTATACAGATTCATTCCTATCTGTGGTCTGCATGAAGGTTTCACTGGCAACTCCCCAAGCAGACAACCAGGAATTTAAAGGAAACCAATCAACAAATAATCAATTGCAGCCGGGAGAAACTGCACCCAGTCCCAGCACCGAGCACAGACAGAATTAACTCCCTAGCTGCCAAACACAAAGAAACAGCAGATCAGCTGTGAGAAGTCAAAATGTGCAACCGCGACGATCTTCGTGGCAATGCACACATGACAGTAGCTGAAGGTACAAGAAGGCTGACTAACTTCCGAGAACCAGCTGACGTTACTGGAACCCGGACGGGTATCAGATGGTACAAGAGACAATGGAAGTAACGAGGACCAGCTGACTGTGCTGGAACCCGGAGGGGCAGCAGAAGGAAAAGAGCCAATGGCACAACCGAGGACCAGCTGACGTTACTGGGACACGGTTACTAAGCAGGAGGTAACTGTGCTCCAAAGCACTACCAAGGACCAGCAGACGTTGCTGGAACTCGGATACCGAGATGGAGGCACCTAGGCCAAAGGCACTGCGGAGAACCAGCTGACGGTACTGGAACCCGGACGGGTAGCAGAAGGTACAAGAGCCAATGCAAGTAACGAGGACCAGCTGACTGTGCTGGAACCCGGAGGGGCAGCAGAAGGAAAAGAGCCAATGGCACAACCGAGGACCAGCTGACGTTACTGGGACACGGTTACTAAGCAGGAGGTACCTGTGCTCCAAAGCACTACCAAGGACCAGCAGACGTTGCTGGAACTCAGATACCGAGATGGAGGCACCTAGGCCAAAGGCACTGCGGAGAACCAGCTGACGGTACTGGAACCCGGACGGGTAGCAGAAGGTACCCATGGAAATATAAGTTGACAGGCCGCAAGCAGGCCGCAGTTACCGAATCCCACAGTACTACAGTGGGTGATTGTCCTATTGTCACAACAGGAAACAGCCTTTATTTGCATATCCCTCAGCACACATAGAAAGCATCTAAACTCCAGGCACCATAGAGTCGGCTAACCCGACCGCAACATGACAGGACAACTTATTGGAGGCTAAGTGACGTTTACACTGACAGGAAACAGATGGCGTGCTGTAACCAGTCTGGGCAGGAGTGAGTACCCGTGCCAATGACACTTCCGAGCAACAACTGTCGGTGTTGGAGCCCAGGGATGAGAAGAGAACCGGTTGGAGGCAGCAGGACTTTTTGCCGTTCACACAGCAGGGGAACAGCTGACATTACTGAACCCCAGTAACACAGGAGCAAGTGTTGACTGTGCTAACAGCACTTCCGAGCAACAACTGGCGGTGTTGGAGCCCAGGGTCAAGGAGGATGTTTAAATACTAGATCAAGTATTTTCCTTGTTACGTGTCAATTAAAAATGTCTATACTCCAAACAAGAGAAATATAACCTTTAGTACCATAAGATGATGATTTTACTTTAAAAAATATATGTAAATTAATAATTGACAAACATAAATGCATACATTAACATGTTGAAAAGCAATGCAAACCACAATAAAAATAGGTTAAATAATCTGCTATACGGTTTTAAATAAAAGCATACAAGTACATATCAGAATCCATTAATGATGGATAAGTAACAGTATGTACACCATTTTTATTGTATAGACAATGAATGGCTGACTTAAAAACATAATCAGCATTACAAGTTATCTGTGACATTCATAAAACTTTACATTTGCTGAATTATATCACTAAAAAGTTTTTAAAAATATCTAAAATTTCCATCATGTAATACTGATAATATGTGCCAATCATTTATATTAACAAACAAAACCTTTAAAAAGTGCATAGTGCATAGTGAAAACAGCTATTTATGCCTGACTGTGGACTTGCAAGCATGACAACGGATAGATAAGGTATATATAGATGAGACTGCATAGCCACAGATGGTGAATGGCGATGTAATACTGTATCTCAATAAAGTGTGCGTTACTACTACATCCTTTTTTTTATATAGCTTTATAAAAGGGTACGTGCATGTATGCTTGCGCCTTTGTTTGGACGCACAGACTGGCTTCCTGCTGTGACGCGTTGGGTATTGGAGCGTCTGTGCGTCTTATGACGCAGACTAACATTCACGGTGCGCATCGTTCATCATCGCAAGCGTACCGACAACACAAAGGCGTTGTCATGACTGCTTTACTCAGTAAACATGCACCTATGATGAAACATACACGCATGTGCCCTATTACATAACAAGCTACAAGAAAAACGCGTGTGAGGTGTGACACAGCTGTTTTGTTAAGGTACAGTATTATATCGACATTGTACAGGTGTCCATATTCAGTCTGATAAATAGATATCATTCACCTATTCTATCAGTTGTCGTTCTTTCAGCACCACTTACAGGTATATATTTTGCTATTGTGACTATGCACTATTGACTTTAACAAGGTAATGCCTGATTTTTGTTACCGATTATCATGTTTACATGAAGGACCTTTATGATATGGGCTGTTAACTTTCTAATTAAATATGTATTTTTTAAAATGACACAAATATAAGTAATGTTGAAGAGGACTATTCCTACATGCATTGTTTGCACAATATTACAGGTGTACATCACGTCCCTTAATCAACATTGGATTATTATATTTACTTGTATGATTTTATTTAAAAGCCAAGAACACTGAAGTCTAACCTTCGCACTGCAGCTGTTGTCAAAGTTCAACCCACATTATGCACTTCCAACATTGCAGCATTTGAGTCATGATGTGAGTTGGATTTGTCTAATGGAGTCACTATGGAGTGACAAGGTTGACCATCAGTATCCTATAGCATAACTAGGCTTTTGTGTTAGCATTTGTTTTCGACATGTGCATATCTGAAATAATATGTCACAATTATTTTGTTACAGATTTGTGACAAAGACTAATCATTTTATGGTTTTAAAGCTGACGTTTCAATTGTTTACAGCTTAGAAATCAGGGTGTAGCCTCATATCTATGTGTAGCACTAGACACTTTGACATGTCATGTTTTTTTCACCATGTGTAGGTAGCTAGCAGTAATTTTTGCCGGACACACAGCAGGGGAACAGCAGGCGTTACTGAACCCCACAAACACATCAGCAATTGTTTTCATCTGTGCATCTAACACTTCTGAGCAGCAACTGGCGGTGTTGAAGCCCAGGGTCAAGGAGGGTGTAGGCAGAGGCCTAGTATGAGATGTTTGAAGTTGAATTTGTAGTTAGAAGTAGTAATTTTTGCCAGACACACAGCAGGGGAACAGCAGGCGTTACTGAACCCCACAAACACATCAGCGATTGTTTTCATCTGTGCATCTAACACTTCTGAGCAGCAACTGGCGGTGTTGAAGCCCAGGGTCAAGGAGGGTGTAGGCAGAGGCCTAGTATGAAATGTTTGAAGTTGAATTTGTAGTTAGAAGCAGTAATTTTTGCCAGACATACAGCAGGGGAACAGCAGGCGTTACTGAACCCCACAAACACATCAGCGATTGTTTTCATCTGTGCATCTAACACTTCTGAGCAGCAACTGGCGGTGTTGAAGCCCAGGGTCAAGGAGGGTGTAGGCAGAGGCCTAGTATGAGATGTTTGAAGTTGAATTTGTAGTTAGAAGCAGTAATTTTTGCCAGACACACAGCAGGGGAACAGCAGGCGTTACTGAACCCACAAATACATCAGCGATTGTTTTCATCTGTGCATCTAACACTTCTGAGCAGCAACTGGCGGTGTTGAAGCCCAGGGTCAAGGAGGGTTTTGAAATAAAATATTGAGTTATTGCCTTGTTACGTGGCCATTGCAAATGTATGTACTTCAAACAAGAATAAATGAAGTTTTACTAGGACAATAAAATGATGAATTTCAATTCCAAGAATAGAAAAATATTTATACTTGAGAGTCCTCAGTGGTTGATACCGTTTAATTGCTAACTGAAAAGATGTTAACAAATTCCAAGCTTTCGAGACTACTCAGGTCTCTTCATCAGGCTAAGACTAAAACAAAAAATGAAGAATCACATATTTCTACACACAACAGGACACAGGAATAGTGCAATAGGTAAGACAAGTGACGTGAAGCAGAACTGTCATTATGGCAGAGGGATGATCATAAATATTGGAACAGTTCATAGATAAGGAGAGAAAGTTTTATTGCCCTCTGATTGGGGTCTGGTGTTCTGTTTTGATGCCCCTAGAAGGTCAGAGACGCAGATTCCTTAATTGATATAGAATGACATGAATCCGAGTGATCTATTCATTCCAGCACTAAGAGTGTCAAAGGTCATCATGAGATTATATTCCCAAACCTTTCTATCTTTCTCAGATTTGAAGTTATATTTTAATACCAGTAATTCCATATCCATCATGCTATGACCGGGCATACAAAAGTGTTTTGACACAGGTAAATCCATTATTTTTTCTCTTATTGTGTGGCGATGATAATTCATCCTTGTTCTCAGTTTTTGGCCGGTCTTCCCCACATACAGACCCCCAGTTGGACATTTTGTACATATAATTAGGTACACCACATTAGATGTGATGCAGCTGAAAGTACCTTTGATCTTGTAGTCCTGATGGGAGTAGGGGATCTTTATCTTGTCCGTGGTCATTATAGATGCACAGGTTTTACATTTCTTCTTGTTGCAAGGAAAGGTTCCTGCAGCTGTTGGGGAGGACAGGGAGCTTCTGACAATGATGCTTCTTCGATTTGGGGGCTGCCTAAAACACAGTAGTGGGGGGTCGCCTCAGAAAGACTTTTTTGAACCAGGGATACCATCCAAGAACAATTGAAAACCAAATTTCAAGAGCCAACAGAATATCAAGGAATCACCTGCTACATTACAAAGGTAAAGAAGAAAATAACCGGGTGCCTCTAGTGGTCACCTACAATCCAAATCTGGAGGTGCTAAGGGGAGCTACACGGAAACTACAACCTTTACTACAAAAAGATGCCCGATATTACAATCCATATTTCCAGACCCCCCACTACTGTGTTTTAGGCAGCCCCCAAATCTAAGAAGCATCATTGTCAGAAGCTCCCTGTCCTCCCCAACAGCTGCAGGAACCTTTCCTTGCAACAAGAAGAAATGTAAAAGCTGTGCATCTATAATGACCACGGACAAGATAAAGATCCCCAACTCCCATCACGACTACAAGATCCCAGCTACTTTCAGCTGCATCACATCTAATGTGGTGTACCTAATTATATGTACTAAATGTCCAAATGGGGGTCTGTATGTGGGGGAGACCGGCCAAAAACTGAGAACAAGGATGAATTATCATCGCCACACAATAAGAGAAAAAATAATAGATTTACCTGTGCAAAAAACTTTGGTATGCCCGGTCATAGCATGATGGATATGGAATTACTGGTATTAAAATCTAACTTCAAATCTGAGAAAGATAGAAAGGTTTTGGAATATAAGCTCATCATGACCTTTGACACTCTTAGTGCTGGAATGAATAGATCACACGGATTCATGTCATTCTATATCAATTAAGGAATCTGCGTCTCTGCCCTTCCAGGGGCATGAAAACACAAAACCAGACCACAATCAGAGGGCAATAAAACTTTCTATCCTTATCTAGGAACTGTTCCAATATTTATGTTCATCCCTCTGGCATAATGACAGTTCAGCTGCACGTCACTTGTCTTACCTATTGCACTATTCCTGTGTCCTGTTGTGTATAGAAATATGTGATTCTTCATTTTTTGTTTTAGTCTTTGCCTGATGAAGAGACGTGAGTAGCCTCGAAAGCTTGCAATTTGTTACCATCTTTTCAGTTATCCATTAAAAGGTATCAACCACTGAGGACTCTCAAGTCTAAATATTTTTCTATCTACTGGCTAACACGGTACGAAGATACACATCTTTCCTAATTTCAAGACTAAAAATAAAGACCCTGCAAATATAAACGCATATATGCACATGGCAACAAGAAATGGAACAACACACCACCCAAAAATTAGTTTACAAAATATAGTGTTGTAAATTTAAGAATAAAAGTCCATTTTTGTATTTATGAATAATGCTTAAGGAACGCTATGTTAAACCATAACATAGTGAAGACAATGGATTTTGTAATAGTCACTCATCATCATCATTGCAATTTATATGTGACAGTCACAGACATTTCAATTATTTAAGTTAATAAAATCGTTACTTTGTACAGCATGTATGACATGTCCAGCATGGACTCATCAATGTGATGACGCAATAATGTACGATAAAAAATAACCATTTAAAAAAACATTATGCATTGTCACAATTTAAGTGTGTGCCTGCAAGTGTAGGTGAAACAAAGGCTACGGATAGCAAAGGTATATTCTATGTCTGTATCAGACAGTGGACAGCCTCTGATGGGTAATGGCGATGTTATACTGTACGTCAATAAAGTCTGCGGCTGCAATCATTCATTTTTTGCTTGTACAGTGTTGATGAGGGTAAAAGCATGTCTGGTTGCGCAAGGCTTTATCCGTCAACACTACCTTCCTACTGTCACGCGTAGGGTAGGGTAGCGTGTGTCTATTAGATGACTCTCTATAAAATGTGACCTTACGCAGCGTTATTCTGCCCTAGGGACGCCAAAAATACGACAGCAGTAATCATTTACTGTCTAATACTCCACCTATGACCAACAAAAAAAGCACGTTCCCTCTTTAACAATCTACAAGACTAACAAGCATAATGGTTGAAACTGACTTTATTGAGGTACAGTATTACATCGACATTGTCCATGAGTAACTATGCACTGTGATACCTATATACCATTATTAATTTATATCTGTTGTGGTTGTTTCAACAGCACTTGCAGGTATAACTACCTATTGTCAGTATGCATGATGCACTTTCTAGATGTAATAATTTAGTATTGCACATTATTACCAGGTTTAGATGCTGGCCATTTCATATATGGTGTGTGAAGTTACAGTTGGCATCAGTATGTGTATTTTATAATGTCTGTCATAAATATAACTCGTGATGATGATGATGAGGATGTTTATGATTTGTACATCCATTGACTGCATTATCTTACAGGTACAGATAAAGTTCCTTAAAAAGCATTAATTGATAAGTATGAAATGTACTTTTATGCATTAATTTAAAAAAGTGAACACTATGTTTTAGTTTTTGTTACCATTTCTAATAGACATGTGCAGATATGCGCTGTGATGACAAATTATTATTTGTCCATATTTGTTATAAAAATTTATCATTCTAGGCCTGGAAAACTTCACAATTTCCTGTTTTAAGCATAACAATCAGGGTGACGGCTCTTCCCTATTTGGAGCATGTTCGACATGGGTTTTTCTGTGCATGTGTAGGGAACAGGAGACTTCTTGCCGGACACACAGCAGGGGAACAGCTGGCATTACTGAACCCCACTAACACTATAGCTTGTGTATTGGTCTGTGGACACGACACTTCTGAGCAGCAACTGGCAGTGTTGTAGCCCAGGGAGTAGAGTTCAGGTGGTAGAAAGATGAACATAACAGGAGACATGGATAACGTTGCGAACCAGTTATTTAATCTGAAAACGGACAGACAAATTCAGGCGAGATCCATGCCTTGTTCATTTTCAGAAAAGTAAGCCGGTCTACATTATCGGAGGATAGTCGCATGCGACGGTCTGTTAGTACACCACCTGCAGCACTAAAGACGCTCTCCGATAATACACTGGCAGCAGGGCAAGCCAGCACCTCCAATGCATACTGGCTAAGCTCTGGCCATGTATCCAGCTTAGAGACCCAAAACTTGAATGGGGAAGAGCCATCTGGGAGTACACTGAGAGGGAAAGACATGTAGTCTGTTACTATCTTACGGAAACGTTGCCTCCTGCTGACTGGAGCCGTCTCGGATGGTGTAGACATTTGTGGCGCTGCCACAAAACTTTGCCACATTTGGAACATACTGGTCTTGCCCTGTGCAGAGGCGCTGCTTGTGCTCCCTCTTGTTGCAGAGCTGTCTCCACTGCCTCGACGCACAGAGCTGCTTTGTAAAGCATAGCAGCAGCAGTGCTCTCGGCTGGAATGGAGAACATTATGGATTGCACCAGTGTGTCTTGGTACTCCCGCATTTTACGCTCCCGGTTCAACGGTGTGATGAGGCTTTGTAAGTTGTCCCGGTAGCGAGGGTCTAGGAGGGTGTACACCCAATAATCAGACGTGGTGAGAATGTGGGCGATGCGGCGGTCGTTTCTCAGGCACTGCAGCATGAAATCAACCATGTGCTGCAGACTCCCAACTGGCCAAGAAACGCTGTCCCCTGCAAGAGGCGTCATCTCTGCTGCTCTGCATCACCCCACCCTCGCTCTACATACTGACTAGAGCGTTGTGTACCTCCCTCTGGAGCGATGTCTTCCTCCTCCATTGACTCCTCCTCATCCTCCTCACAAAGTGAGCCCTGCCCAGCTCTTTGTGAGGAACCACGTTGCGCTGACTGTCCAGAAGGTGATGGAATTTGTGACTCCTCATCCTCCACCTCTTCCAAAACCTCATCCCTTAGTGCTTGCAGTGTTTTTTGAAGCAGGCAGATAAGGGGGACAGTCAGGCTGACTAGTGCATCATCTGCACTCGCCATCCGCGTTGACTCATCAAACGCACGCAAAACGTGGCAGATGTCCTTCATAGAGGCCCACTCAGTAGTGGTGAAGTGTGAACGGCGCAAATTGCGAGTTGATTGCGCCTGATGCAGCTGATACTCCATTACTGCTGGCTGCTGCTCACACAACCGCTCCAACATATGTAACGTGGAGTTCCACCTAGTGGGTACGTCACATATGATGCGATGTTCAGGAAGGCGAAATCTGCGTTGCAGAGCTGCAATGCGCGATCTGGCCATGCTGGAACGTCGCAAGTGAGCGCACTCTAGGCGGACCTTGTGCAGCAGTGCATCAAGATCCGGATAGTCCCTCAAAAAACTCTGCACGACCAAGGTGAGCACATGTGCCAGACATGGTATGTGAGTGAGGTTGCCAAGGCCCAGAGCTGCCACCAGATTTCGGCCATTGTCACACACTACCAAGCCTGGCTGGAGATTCGCTGGCAAAAACCACACGTCGCTCTCCTGCTTGATGGCATTCCAGACCTCCTGCGCTGTGTGGCTTCGATTCCCATGGAAATTAATTTCAGGACGGCCTGTTGACGTTTGGCCACGGCTGTGCTCATATCGGTCGCAACAGGTAAGCGTTCACAGGTCCATGTGGAGGTAGACCGTGACGGCTCCTGCAGCGATGATTCTGAGGAACTGGAGTAGGAGGAGGAGTCAATGTGGACAGACTGGATTCCTGCAATCCTTGGAGTTGGCAGAACACGTACAGCGCCACTCGCAAGATCTGTACCCGGCTCCACAACATTGACCCAATGGGCAGTGAGGGAAAGGTATCGTCCCTGGCCATGGGTACTGGTCCACGCATCGGTGGTCAGGTGGACCTTGCTACTGACGGCGTTTAGTAGCGCATGTTTAATTTTTCCCTCAACATGCTTTTGCAGACCAGGGACGGCTTGCCTGCTGAAATAAAATCGGCTGGGCACATTGTATTGTGGGACTGCCAATGCCATTAAGTTACGGAAACTGTCAGTCTCCACCAGCCTGAATGACAGCATTTCAAGGGACAGGAGTTTTGCAATGCCAGCATTCAGAGCCTGTGCTCGTGGATGGTTTGCCGAGTATGGCCGTCTTTTATCCCATGCCTGTGCTACCGATGGCTGTTTTGTGGCCTGGGAGTGTGAGGATGACAGGGAACTTGCAGCTGTGGGTGGAATAACACTGGGTCTCTGGACAACAGTGACAGAGGTTCTTCCATGGCGATCCTGTGAGGAAGCCGAACCAGCTGTGTGTGAGCTGGAGGAAGAGGCTCCAACACGAGCTGAAGATGTAGGTGCTGCTGTAGGTTGGCCTACATCTCCAGTGTGTCTTTGTAACTCAACCACGTGCTTTGTCCGCACATGTTTCCACATATTTGTGGTATTAAGGTTACTGACACTTTTACCTCTTTTTACTTTTTGATTACACAGCTTGCATTTGACATAGCAAATATCATCTGCAAGTGTGTCAAAAAAGGACCACGCAGTGCAAGTCCTGGGAGCGCCCATTTTGGCTGTTGTAAGAGAACTGCTACGAACGGGTGCCAAACTGGAGGCTACAGGCAACCGAGTCTGCAGCCTACCTCTCCCTACTGTTTGGACCGTTGGGGCAATCTCTTCCTCAGAGCTGCTCCCACCACCTTCCTGTTCCTCACGCCATGTTGGGTCTTGGACCTCATCATCTCCACTACCCTCTTCCAACACCTGCTGCTGTTGGGTGGTCTGGCCAGCTCCATGCTCAACAGAAACTGGCACCTGAGTCTCATCATCATCAGATACGTTCTGCGGTGTGCTGACCATCGGCACTGGCTCACCCGCCTCTTCAGATTCAGAGAGACACAGCTGTTGCGCATCACTGCATACTCCCTCTTCTTCACATTCCAGAATGCTGCTTGGCTGGGCCCCTGTTTGCAAGCCAACAGATTCTGAGAACAGAAGGAGAGACTCAGCTGGCTCCTTTACAGAGCTCTCTGACTGCCTGGGCAATTTGGCAAGCGGTGAAGAGACAGATGGTTGTTCAACAGTGCTGTGGTCCTGAGAGGAGGTGGAAGCAATTGAAGTCGATGCATTGGCTGACATCCAACCAACAACGGCTTCAATTTGTTCTTCCCGCAGCAGGGGGGTACGCCGACCTCCTACAAAAGTGCGCATAAAGGAACGCTCACGGGGAAAACTGGTGGATGCTGTGTCACTGGGTGCGGCAGCAGCCACAGAATCCCCACGTCCTCTCCCTGCTGAAACTCCACGGCCACGACCACGTGCCTTACTCCCTGCCTTCTTCATCTTGGTAGATTGATAAAGAAAGTCAGAAAAGTTATAAGGCCTAAGTGTGGTTATTCCTCAGAGACTGCAGTGAACACTGCAGACAACTGTTCAGTAGCTGTGAAAGGCCCCTTTGTGTACTTCTATAGTGTTTGCAACCAATGTATTGTATACGGATGGAAGCGCGTCACACTAATAGATTAGATTTTTTTAAAATAGAATGGAGCAGCACCAATTAGAGAAAAATGTGAAGGAGGAGGCAGTGACACACGCTCAGCAGACTACAACCAGCAGTGGCTGAAGAACTAACTGGAGCGTAATCTGCACTCAAAAAATGAAAAGCTCACAGACTACAGTCAACACTGCAGACAACTGTTCAGTAGCTGTGAAAGGCCCCTTTGTGTACTTCTATAGTGTTTGCAACCAATGTATTGTATACGGATGGAAGCGCGTCACACTAATAGATTAGATTTTTTTAAAATAGAATGGAGCAGCACCAATTAGAGAAAAATGTCAAGGATGAGGCAGTGACACACGCTCAGCAGACTACAACCAGCAGTGGTTGAAGAACTAACTGGAGCGTAATCTGCACTCAAAAAATGAAAAGCTCACAGACTACTGTGAACACTGAAACAACTGTTCAGTAGCTGTGAAAGGCCCCTTTGTGTATTTCTATAGTGTTTGCAACCAATGTATTGTATACGGATGGAAGCGCGTCACACTAATAGATCACTGTTAATTTCAATTGAATGGAGCTGCACCAATTCCACAAAATAAAATAAAAAAAAGAGTCAGTGAGTGACACGTGCAGATGCCTACAAACAGCGGTGGATGCAGAGCAAACTGCAGCGTCACCTGCACTCTCACACACACACCTTGCACAGAGCTGTTAGAACAACACTGCAAGGCAAAAGGAAGCTTTACATAGCGATTGGTAAACTAGCCTGCCTAAAGCACAGTACACAAAATCGCAATCTCTAACTGTCCCTCAGAGTCAGCAGAGCAGCGTTCTGTCCCTAACTGAGTTCACAGCACAGTGACGCTAAAATGGCGGCGGCGCCTTTTATAGTGCATTCTGACATCATTTCAGCAGCCAATCACAGCCATGCCATTAGTTAAGATGAACGCAGCATTACAGGATGTGCCCACACTTCGTAGGATTCCTCATTGGCTGACTAAAATCACAGTGCCTCTCAAAGAATTATGGGAACTTCCGATTCCGGTATACGATATATGAAAAATATCGGAACGAAGTATCGGAATTCCGATACAGCGAATATCGGCCGATACCCGATACTTGCGGTATCGGAATGCTCAACACTACCCCTTACTTTTCTAACATGACTTAAAGCAGTTGGGTAGGTTCCTTTCCTTATTTCCTTTACCACCTACCTTCCCCCTTTGACAATATGAAGAGATTTGTCACATATGAAATTGGTTACTTATTTTTATAGCCTAGGGACCTCAATGTTATTTATTATTTTGCGTTCCTTTCCCTAATGACCCATCATGATTGATTTTCATGTTTCTGGATGTAGATACTTTAGTTACTTTTTGTATTTTCTTTTGTCATAGTACACTAGTCTTCTTGACCGAAACATCTGTTGTATTTTGCAATATTGTGGACAGCATTAAAATTATCTTCAAAGCATCCATTTGAGTGCCAGGTTTATTCTACCTGAGCACCTCATTAAGTAGTGTCACAGTTTACTTCTATATGAAAGAAATTAAGGGGTGCCAATGTGAGAGGCAGAGCCAGAGCCGTAGTCGTGGCTGAGGCTAGTGGCTTTGGCGTACCCTGGCTCCCAATCACAGGAAAACACTGTCCCTGTCATGCTGTACATTACAGGGTCTTACCGCCGCTTACGGTAACTCAGCATCCTCCTTGTCCAGACTCACTGCGTTTGGGAGTTCCCTCGCCCGTTTCGACCCGGATACAAGGGCATCAGCCCATGCGATGACCTGTCACATGGTGAGTGACCTGAGTCCCTTGTACTGTTCTAGAATCTCTTCTCAAGCTTCTCTTCCCATCTGCTGTAGTACTGCTGCTTCTGCTGCGCCTCTGCCCATCCAGACTCTGAATGGCTGGGTAGCTTGCTTAAATGTTACAGAGCTGATCGCTGCACATGGGCACTAGGCCCTGACTGAATACAAACAGGAAGACTTCTATACTTAGCCACGGTCAGCCCCTCCTAAATTAACTATTTACAGTACTGTCTCAATCTAACTAATGTGCGCCCATCTAGTGGCCTATCTTAACATTATACACACAGTCTACACAACAATATATGTACATATACATAGCAACAGCAAGTGAAAATATATACATTCAAGCAACAATAAACATCTATCGATAAATTACATACAATACAGACCAAAAGTTTGGACACACCTTCTCATTCAAAGATTTTTCCGTATTTCATGACTATGAAAATTGTAGAATCACACTGAAGGCATCAAAACTATGAATTAACACATGCGGAATTATACATTACACTTTACAAAAAAGTGTGAAACAACTGAAAATATGTCTTATATTCTAGGTCCTTCAAAGTAGCCACCTTTTGCTTTGATTACTGCTTTTCACACAGAAAAGGTGAACTGCCGGACTCTACATGCCTAGTTCCCACCGTGAAGCATGGAGGAGGTGGTGTGATGGTGTGGGGGTGCTTTGCTAGTGACACTGTTGGGGATTTATTCAAAATTGAAGCGGTGAGCGGTCCAGCTCACCCCAAACCATCTCGATTGGGTTCAGGTCTGGTGACTGTGGAAGCCAGGTCATCTGGTGTAGCCCCCCAACACTCTCCTTCTTGGTCAAATAGCCCTTACACAGTCTGGAGGTGTGTTTGGGGTCATTGTCCTGTTGAAAAATAAATGATGGTCCAACTAAACGCAAACCAGATGGAATAGCATGCTGCTGCAAGATTCTGTGGTAGCCATGCTGGTTAAGTATGCCTTCAATTTTGAATAAATCCCCAACAGTGTCACCAGCAAAGCACCCCCACACCATCACACCACCTCCTCCATGCTTCACGGTGGGAAGAAGGCATGTAGAATCCATCTGATCACCTTTTCTGCGTGCAAAGCAGTAATCAAAGCAAAAGGTGGTTACTTTGAAGAACCTAGAATATAAGACATATTTTCAGTTGTTTCACACTTTTTTGTAAAGTGTAATGTATAATTCCACATGTGTTAATGTATAGTTTTGATGCCTTCAGAGTGATTCTACAATTTTCATAGTCGTGAAAATACAGAAAAATCGTTGAATGAGAAGGTGTGTCCAAACTTTTGGTCTGTACTGTATATACATTGAGGGAGAGAGTGGAGTATCACACGGTACACCCCTTAAACCAATAATGATGATCAGTACTGTATTTACTAAGAAAACTGGTGATGTATTCAATACTTTTTTGACCTTTTACTGTATGTGTGGACATTACAAAGGACTGGCACACGAGTTATTCATTCTAAAGACCACACTTAGGATCAGGGGGTACTCATTATGGGTGGAAGAATGGTGATTCCGGCAGCTAAAAAGGAAAGGTTTCTTTACAGTTATAGCAGTCAGAATGTAGAATGCCCTAAAACAAGAGGTAGTAATGGCAGACACTATAACAGCTTTTAAAAAAGAGCTTGATGATTTCTTCAAATAGCATAACATTGTGGGTTATAGTTAATTTAGTGACAAAATGTACAATTGGTGAAGAAAGATTTAACTTGATGGGCCTAGGTCTTTGTTAAACCTATGTAGCTATGTAACTATGTAACAATTATCATAGGCTGGGAATTTTTGTTGTTTTGGGACTTGTGGGGGCACAGGAAAGGCCTCAGTTGCTCAGATAAGGGACAAGTTCGCACTAAAGAAGTATCACCACACCCAGACAAGAGCAAAGGAATAGGAGTCCGCAGGGGTGCCATGGGAAAACCACAACGTTTGGCAAAGTCGAAATCAATCAGGTTCAGGGCTGCTCCTGAATCGACAAAAGCCTGAGCAGAAAATGAGGACAAGGAGCAGATCAAGGTAACAGTCAAGAGAAATTTAGGCTGTACATTGCCCAAAACAAATGAGCGCACAAAACGTCTTCCCTACTTAGGGCAGATGGAAATAGTATGAGAAGTGTCCCTACAATAGTAGCACAACTTATTACGCTTCCGAAATTCTTGACGCTGAGCCATAGAAACAACCATATCACACTGCATGGGTTCAGAGGCCTGTTCGAAAGGCAACACCACCTCTCGCATAGTTTTACTTTCATGCAAGCGTCTGTCAATTTGAATGGCTAATGACATAGAATCATTGAGACCCGAGAGGGACAGGAAATCCCACCATGACATCTTTTACGGTCTCTGCCAGCCATTTCCAAAAAAGAGCCACTAGGGCATAATCGTTCCATTTAGTAAGGACTGCCCACTTTCGGAATTTCTGACAATATAACTCTGCCACTTCATGACCCTGGTTCAACGCCAATAAGGTTTTCTCAGCTTGATCAATCACATTAGGTTCATCATACAATAACCTCAGAGCCTGAAAAAACGCATCAACATTAGCCAAAACAGGATCCCCAGGTGTCAGTGAAAACGCCCAATCCTGAGGGTCGCCGCGCAACAGGGAGATGACAATTTTAACCTGCTGCGCCGAGTACCCTGAGGAATTAGGTTTCCAGGCAAAAAACAATTTACAATTATTCTTAAAGTTCAAGAATTTAGACCGATCCCCAAAAAATAAATCAGGAATAGGGATCTTAGGTTTTACAGCAGACAACCGGGTGAGATAGGTAGAAATACTCCGAACTTCAGCAGCATGCTGATCGGACAAATGCTTAATTTCCATTGAAGACAAAATCCTCCTACGGCCCCAGAGAAAAAGAGGAAAAAAATATTAAAAAATTCAGACAATTTTTTTTTTTTTTTACTGTTCTTTCCTTCTTTTGAGTACCATAGAATTTACAGTCTGGCCGGTGATTCTGTTATGATTCGGTAGCCAAGGAGGACAGCAGCAAAAATAGACAGGCAACCAGATACCGGAGAGGTTGGTAACTAGCGGATTGCAGACCCCTAAACTGACAGCACAACTAGAAGCAGCCGTTGGACGTGCCTACGGTGCCCTAGACACCTTGACACAGCCAGAGAGATAACTAAGCCTAAAGACAGAAAAGGGAAAGCTAACTGCCCCGGAGTAGAGCCCCCGAAGGAATAGGTAGCCCCCAAACATATATTGGCGGTGAGACAAGATGAAATACAAACACAGGCAGAAAATAAAGTGAGCAAATGCTGGGGCCCAATCTGTCTAGATAGCACAGGACAGGAAAGAATACTGTCTGCAATCCGGCAAAAACGAAGAAAAACTCCAACACGTTCTGATATACAAAAAGACTGAGACCACACGATCTCTCCCCGCTAGATCAGAACTCCGGTGTAACTGGTAGCAAATAAGCGGATACTGATATAACAGGGAACTGAAAATACAAACAATGGCAAATGAGAAACAGAGGCCAGCACAGGCCCCAGCAGGTGAACCTGGCTGTAGAAACTCCAGGAGGGCAGAAAACTGAGATAGACAAAAATGAATGCCACAGAAATAAACAGCAAATAACTTATATGAAAGTTGCAGGACAAGCGTCCGTATTCCTCCTTAGTGTGACGCCGGCCATATATGGAGGAAAACTATTGTTTGGGTGTACGACAGGGCTTGGAAGGGATGGAGCGCCATTTGACTTTTCGAATGCAAAATTGGCTTGAATCAATAGCCGAAGCCATGTCACGTTTGGAGAGCCCTGAAGTGCCTAAACAGTAGAAACCCCCCTACAAATGACCCCATTTTGGAAACTAGACCCCTCAAAGACTTTATCTAGATGTATGTTGAGCACCTTGAGACCTCAGCGGCTTCACAGAATTTTATAATGTTGAGACGTGAAAATTGAAAAAACACATTTTCCCAACAAAAATGTTTCAGCCCCATTTTATTTTAATTTTCACAATGGTAACAGGAGAAAAGGGATGCCAAAATTTGTTGTGTAGTTTTTCCAAAGTATGCAGGTACCCTATATTTGTTGAAAAACGACTGCTTGGGCGCATGGTAGGGCTGGAAACAGAATGAATGCTATTTTGGCTTCAATAGGTTGCGGATACCTTGTCACATTTGTAGTGCCCCTGACATGCCAAAACTGCAGAAACCCCCACAGGTGATGCAATTTTGTAAACTACACCTCTCAAGTAATTCATCTAGAGGAGTAGTGAGTATGTTTAACTCTAATCACCCTCAGGCGATTCACAAACTTGTATAAAATTGGGCTGAGTAAATGAAATATTACTATTTCTTCCACTAAAATGTCGCTTTGCAAGTTTGCAATTTTCAAAAGGGGTAATAGGAGAAAACGAACAGTACAATTTGTTATGCAATTTCTCCTGAGTACATCAATAACCCATAAGTGGTCAAAAACTACTTTGGAGGCACAGTCCAAAGAGTTTGCTGCACTGGTTTGAGGGGGTCACGTCACATTGGCAGAGGCCCTGAGGTGCCAGAAAAGGAAAAACCCCCATAAGTGATCTTATTTTACAAACTAATCCTCTCAATGAGTTAATCTAGGGTGCAGTGATCATATTGACACCACAAGTGTGTCACAGAATTTCATAACATTGGGCAGTGAAGAAAAAATAATTACATTTTTACCACAAAAAAATGTTTTAGCCCCAGATTTTACATTTTCACACTGGGAAATGGTTAAAAATTATGCCAAAATGTGTCACACAAATTCTGCTGAACGTGGCAGTACCCCATTAGTGGCTGTTCAGCACTGTTTAGCCACCCAGCGAGACTCAGGAGGGATGGAGCGTTATTTGACTCTTGGAGAACAAATTATTCTAGAATAGTTTCCAGACTCCATATAAAGAGCCCCTAAATGCCAGAAATGCAGAATCCCCCCTCAAGTGACCCCAGTTTGGAAATTACAACACTTTGTGAATTTATTTACAGGTGTAGTGATGATTTTGACTCCATAAGTGTTTTCCAGAAACAAGCAGCAGTGGATGTTGCTGAGTGAAAATTGCAAGCAGCCATTGTAGTGACCATAATGCCGTAGTGACAAATACGTTGCAGTCACCAGTACATTACGTCCAGCACGTGCTTCTGGAGACATGCACCCGTAAATTAGGCGGTCACTCATCACTATCGAAATGCCAAACATGTGGATGTTATAAGTGGTTTAGACACACTGGGGCTCAGAAGGGAGGGGGCATTTGAATTTGGGAGTGCAAAATTTCTTTAGGGGAGTGAGGCACCATAACGCTTTTCCAAAGCTTTTGTACTAGCAGTAACTTGGAAGCTCCCTATATTTCCATTAATAGATGATGGACCTGAGCCAGGGTTTGTTTTTTTGTGGATTGGGTTGAAGCTTTTATTGGGAATATTTTACATAACGTTAGGGATCACATTTATCTGGTGCTCTAAGCTCAGCCCTTACTTTAAGATTTCCATTGAAATTTCAGAGTGATGTGATTCAGATGAAACCCCCAAGCGATCCATTCACTATAATGAGGCAGTAGAGTTACACTGGACTCCATCTGGCCTCTGTTCAGCGGAGTCCTTCTTTTCAGAGGAGCACACAACTGGCGGACTGCACTTTTATGTATGACTAAAAAGACAGACAACGGGGGATAACAGGTCCTATGGCGGCCACAGTGCCTCCATCTGCCTCATTATAGGGAATCTTCCATTGGGAGTTCCATCTGAATCATGTATTTCCGATATTCACATGGAAACACCGGTGTAAGCGCTCAGAGCAGAGCGCAGGATAAATGTCCGCCGAGCCTTACTGCAATCTTTGGGTGGCAGAATGAAAAAATCAACAGCAGGTTGATTTTACCTCGTGCGGTATAAGTGATTAGGCAAATTTATTCTTTGGGTCGGTGTGATTACAAGAATACCAGATTTATATCGGGTTTTTATGTTTGGCTGCTTTCACACACTAAGGCTAAGTGCACACGTTGCGGATTTTTCACGTTTTTTTTCCGCGTTTTTGCCGCGATTTTCAGCATGAAGCATCCTAATATTAGAATGCATTCCGCAATTTTTGTGCACATGATGCGTTTTTTTCCGCAAAAATAATGCATCGCGAAAAAAAACGCAGCATGTTCTATAATTTCGCAGAAAATTTCGGATTTCCCGGTATATTATTGACCCTGGGATGTTCAGGAAAAAAACGTGCAAAATCCGCAAAAAAACGCACAAAAAACACGTAAAAAATGAGCAAAAACTTGAATTAAATACATCCGGATTTCCTGGGAAAAAGTCCGGTTTTTCTCAGGAAATTTCTGCAAACATTCCGCAACGTGTGCACATAGCTTAAAAGTCACTTTTTATTGTAAAAACAAGTGTTTGCATCAACATATTTTGAGAGCTATAATCTTTCCATATTTCGGCCAACGACTTATGTGAGGGTTTGTTTTTTGCGGGTCAAGCTGACGTTTTTATTGGTACCATTTTCGGGCACATGATATTTTTTGACCGCTTTCTATTCTAATTTTTGGGAGACAGAATGATCAAACACCAGGAATTATATTTTGTTTTTTTTTTAAATGTCATTCCGCGTATAGTAAAATTGATAAGGCAGCTTTATTCTTTGGGTCAGTACGATCACAATGATGCAATATTTATATATTGCTTTTTTATGTTTTGCCACTTTTTCACAATAAAAACTATTTTATAGAAAAGATAATTGTTTTTGCATCACTTTATTCTGAGACCTATAACTTTTTTATTTTTCTGCTGTTGGATCTGTATGGCAGCTTGTTTTTTGTTTTTGCGGGACAAGATAACGTTTTCATCGCTACCATTTTTATTTTGATTTGACTTTTTTATTTGATCGCATTTTATTCTACATTTTGTTTGGCGGCATGATGAAAAAGCAAAGGTTTTTACAGGTTTTTTTTTAACGGTGTGCGCTGAAGATTAACAAGTGTGACAATTTTAGAGATCGGCTCGTTCTGGATGCGGCGATACCAAATATGTGTACTTTTTTGTTTTTACATAATTATATGTATTTATTGGTTTAATATTTATTCTTTTTTATTTATTTTGTGAGTTATTTTATGCAAAATTGAAGCGGTGAGCGGTCCAGCTCACCCCAAACCATCTCGATTGGGTTCAGGTCTGGTGACTGTGGAGGCCAGGTCATCTGGTGTAGCACCCCAACACTCTCCTTCTTGGTCAAATAGCCCTTACACCGCCTGGAGGTGTGTTTGGGGTCATTGTCCTGTTGAAAAATAAATAATGGTCCAACTAAACGCAAACCGGATGGAATAGCATGCTGCTGCAAAATGCTGTGGTAGCCATGCTGGTTCAGTATGCCTTCAATTTTGAATAAATCCCCAGCGGTGTCACCAGCAAAGCACCCCCACACCCATCACATCACCTCCTCCATGCTTCACGTGGGAACTAGGCATGTAGAGTCCAGCCGTTCACCTTTTCTGCGTGCAAAGCAGTAATCAAAGCAAAAGGTGGCTACTTTGAAGAATCTAGAATATAAAACATATTTTCAGTTGTTTCACACTTTTTTTGTAAAGTGTAATGTATAATTCCACATGTGTTAATTCATAGTTTTGATGCCTTCAGTGTGATTCTACAATTTTCACAGTCATGAAAATACAGAAAAATCATTGAATGAGAAGGTGTGTCCAAACTTTTGGTCTGTACTGTATATATGATTATTTGCTTTTTAAAATGATGTGTACAGTTTTTTTTACAATGTTATTTTAACATGAATTTTTACATAGAGAGAACTGCTCTATGTAAAACCTCATGTTAAAATCGCATTGCATATGGATGGAAAACGGATGGTGCGATTAAAAATCGCATGACAATCGCATGCCAATTGCATAGAATTGGACTGTTTTTTCCATCCAGAAAACGGACCATTTTTTTTTCTTGCAAATGGGTATGTACCCTATATATGTGTCACAATGACATGTATATACATATATATATATATATATATATATATATGTGTGTATTCTATGCGTACAGTATATATCTATTCTTTCTTTTGTGATTTTAAAACTGTCATTTGGATCCATTATATGTCGGTTTTGCAAGCCGGCAAGAAAATCTCGCCGTACGGATGCCATACGGATGACACACGGATATTTTGATGCGAGGAAATTGCATCCTCGCATTGCACATGGATGACATACGGATCACTATTCAGGGTACTTTTCTGCGATTTTTATACAGTGTGTGTGACTCCGGCCATAGACAGACAGATAGATAGATAGATAGATAGATAGATAGATAGATAGATAGATAGATAGATAGATAGATAGATAGATAGATAGATAGATAGATAGATAGATAGATAGATAAAGATAGATAGATAGATAGAGATAGATAGATAGATAGATAAGATAGATAATAGATAATAGATAGATAGATAGATAGATATGATAGATAGATAGATAGATAGATAGATAGATAGATAATAGATAGATAGATAGATAGAAGTAGAAATAGATAGATAGATAGATAGATAGATAGATAGATAGATAGATAGATAAATAGATAGATAGATAGATAATATAGATAGATAGATAGATAGATAGATAGAAGATAGACAGATAGAAGAATAGATAGATAGATAATAGATAGCTAGATAAAGATAGGTAGATAGATAGATAGATAGATAGATAGATAGATAGATAGATAGATAGATAGATAGATAGATAGATAGATAAATGATAATAGATTAGATAGATAATAGATAGATAGATAGATAGATAGATAGATAGATAGATAGATAGATAGATAGATAATAGATGATAGATAGAAAGATAGATGATAGATAGATAATAGATAGATAGATAGATAGATAGATAGATAGATAGAATAGATAGATAGATAGATAGATAGATAGATAGATAGATAGATAGATAGATAGATAATAGAATAGATAGATAGATAGATAGATAGATAGATAGATAGATAGATAGATAGATAGATAGATAGATAGATAATAGATAGATAGATGATAATAGATAGAGTAGATAGATAGATAGATAGATAGATAATAGATAGATAGATAGATAGATAGATAGATTAGATAGATAGATAGATATAGATAGATAGATAGATAGAGATAGATAAGATAGATAGATAGAATAGATAGTAGATAATAGATAGATAGATAGATAATAAATAGATAGATAGATAGATCAGAATAGATAGATAGATAGATAGATAGATAGATAGATAGATAGATAGATAGATAGATAGATAATAGATAGATAATAATAGATAGATAGATAGATAGATAGATAGATAGATAGATAGATAGATAGATAGATAGAATAGATAATAGATAGATAGATAAGATAGATGATAAAGATAGATAGATGAAGATAGATAATGACAGATAGATAGACAGATAGATAGACAGATAATATATATGAAAGATAGATAGATAGATAGATAGATAGATAGATAGATAGAGATAGATAGATAGATAAAAAATAGATAGATAATAGACAGATAGATATTACATAGATAATAGATAGATAGAATGGTACATAAATAGTTAAAGACACACGCGCACACACACACACAAAAATCTTCATGCAATAGCGTTAATTTAAAAAAAAATGGGAAAAAAATGGCGTGGGCTCCCGCGCAATTTTCTGCGCCAGAGGGGGAAAGCCGATGGCTCAGGCCAATATTTCTAGCCTGGAAAGGGGTTAATACCCATGGAGCTTCCAGGCTATGAATATCAGCCCGCAGCTAGCCATTACTGGCTATTAAAATAGGGGGACCCCAAAAAAAAATTACGTGGGTTCCCCCAGTAATTTATAGCCAGAAAGGCTACGCAGACAGCTGCGGGCTGATATTCATAGCCTAGGAAGGGGCCATGGATATTGGCACACCCCCCTGGCTAAAAATACCAGCATCCAGCCGCCCCAGAATTGGCACATCTGTACGATGCGCCAATTCCGGAACTTAGCCCCTCTCTTCCCACTCCCTGTAGTGGTGGGATATGGGGTAATAAGGGTTTAATATCACCTTGCTATTGTAAGGTGACATTAAGCCCGGTTAATAATAGAGAGGTGTCAATAAGACGCCTATCCATTATTAATCTTATATTAATAAAGGGTTAAAAAAACAACACACGCATAAGAATAAAGTATTTTAATGAAATAAAACACAACACAGTTTTCATATCTTTATTATACGCTCAGATCCAAACGATGCCCTCGATCTTCTGTAACAAAACGTAAAAAAATAAAACAACCGTATACTCCCTGTCTGACGCAGTCCAATTAATAACAAATGTCCCACGACGGTCTCCCCTATAGAACAGTGACATCAGGTGATGCCACTGCTCTGTAGGACCTCCCAGTGATGCACTGACAGGAGACAATGGCTCCTGCAGTGCATCACTGAGTTCAGTCTCTTACTTTATGGCAATGCTGCATGGGAATTTTCTCACCCGGCATTGCCAGAACGGAAGTGACATCATTCTCTCCAGGCATCTGAGCGATACACACAGCGGAGGATTACCTCCGCTGTCAGTGGATCGCAGAGGCGGTGTAGAGCGCTGGCATCACCCGATGTCAGCGTTCTATACTGGAGATCGTCGTGGGACACTCTTATTATCTGGACTACGGTGGACAGGTGATGTATAGGTTGCTTTATTATTTTATTTTTATTACATGAGACAATGGCATCGGGGAATGGGTGATTGGTGAGTATGTACTCTACGTTATGTGTTGTATGTTATGTGTATGTTCTGTATGTTATATGTTATGTGTATGTTCTGTATGTTATGTGTTGTATGTTATGTGTATGTACTGTATGTTATGTCTTGTATGTTATGTGTATGTTCTGTATGTTTTTGTGTTATATGTATGTTCTGTATGTTATGTGTTGCATGTTATATGTATGTTCTGTATGTTATGTGTTGTATGTTATACACTGTGTTCCAAATTATTATGCAAATAATATTTTCTCAGATTTTCCCAAATTACCTATATGAATTTCAGTCATTGTAATTTTCCAGTCAAATAACTATTAGAGTACAATTGAAAGGTTTTTGTACAAACTGCCTATGATAATAGTATTTTTTTTTTAAATAAAACACTCAAACTGCACTCAAAATGCATGTTCCAAATTATTATGCACATGAGTTTTCAACCTTTTTATTTTAATAAAGAACAAAAAAATGGTCATTTTTGAAATTATAAGCATTAGCAGGTTATTACAAACTGAAATCAAACAGTTTTCAACTCAAAACTTTATTCTAGGTGATGTTACATTTGCACATAGGACCCCTTGTTCGAAAGGAGCTTTTGAACTCTCTCGTCCATTGAATTTGTCAGGTTTTGGATGGTTTCTGCTTCAATTGTTTTGCATGAGGACAGAATACCCTCCCAGAGCTGTTGCTTAGATGTGAACTACCTCCTGCCATCATAGACACTCCTTCTGATGATGCTCCAGAGGTTCTCAATGGGGTTGAGGTCAGGGGAGCATGGGGGCCACACCATAAGTTTGTCCCCTTTTATGCCCATAGCAGCCGAGATGCAGATGTGTTATGTGCAGAATGAGACGGTGCATTATCATGCATGAAAATGATCTTGCTGCGGAATGTACGGTTCTTCTTCTTGAACCATGGCAGGAAGTGCTGTTTGAGAAACTCAACATACACTATGGAGTTCATCTTTACCCCTTCAGGGATCCTAAAGGGGCTGACAATCTCTCTCCCCATGATTCCAGCCCAAAACATTGCTCCACCTCCTCCTTGTTGGCGCCGTAGCCGTGTTTGCATGGGGTGTCCATTAACCAGGCATCCTCCACTCCATCCATCTGGCCATCTAGCGTTGCACGGCACTCATCGGTGAACAGAACAGTTTTGAAGTCAGTCTTCATGAATTGTTTGGCCCACTGGAGCCGTTTCTGCTTGTGTGCGGTGGATAGAGGAGATCGACAGGATGGCTTAAGCACAGCTGCAAACCTCTGAAGGACCCTGCATCTTGTTGTTCAGGGGACGTTGGAGGCACCAGCAGCTTCAAAAACTTGTCTGCTGCTATGACAAGGCTTTTTTGCCGCTGCTCTTTTAACCTGACGTAATTGCCTGTAGGAAAGAGTCCTCAATTTTCCCTTATCAGCATGCACACATGTGTACTGTGAATCAGCTACATACTTCTTGATTGTGCGATGATCACGATGAAGTGTCTTGGCAATGTTGATTGTAGTCATGCCTTGACCTAAACACTCCACAATTTGTTGCTTCTCAGCAGCCGACACATCCTTTTTCTTTCCCATTTTGGCAGAAAATGTAGGCTGCTTAATAATGTGGGACAGCCTTCTTAAGTAGTCTTGCCTTTCATTGGATACACCTGCCAAACTAATTAGCACAGGTGTCTGCAATTGCTTACAGTGATATAAAGAGCCCTGACACACATCACCATCAATGAGTTTAACTCACAAGCAAAAAAATTCTTACCTTATCACTTCTAAACAATTTTTGCATAATAATTTGGAACACATTGTATGTATGTTATGTGTTGTATGTTATATGTATGTTACGTGTTGTGTGTTATATGTATGTACTGTATGTTATGTGTTATATGTATGTTACGTGTTGTATGTTGTATGTATGTACTGTATGTTATGTGTTATATGTATAACATCCAAAAAAAGGCTGCACTCAAGCATACTAAAGCATGACAACATAGAATACATGAAATTTTGAATAGCAATATGGCTTTGGAATATAAGGAAAATTTTGAGACGCTTAGTATAAACATTTGGCCAAACATTTTAAAGCCCAACAACCATCGTCAATTTAAATTTAAAATTTCATGTATTCTATATTGTCATGCTTTAGTATGCTTGAGTGCAGCTTTTTTTTGGATGTTTTACATGAGGGTAGCTCCCTTTGGTTTGCACCTAGTTCACATTAGTCTGGAAGTGCCAGTCAGGTTTTTTGTCTTTTGAATGTTAGCTTGCTGACCGAGCACTCCGCCCCCACCAGGTGGTGATTTTAATTACACCAGCTCCCTACTTTACCCATAAATGCAGGCATTACTGACAGAGGTGCATATTCACCCAGAAATTCAGATATCAGCCTAATAGAGGTATGTTCACATTTGGTTAGGGACTCAACAGAATTGAGACCACCTTGACGATGGTTGTTGGGCTTTAAAATGTTTGGCCAAATGTTTATACTAAGCATCTCAAATTTTTCCTTATATTCCAAAGCCATATTGCTATTCAAAATTTCATGTATTCTATGTTGTCATGCTTTAGTATGCTTGAGTGCAGCCTTTTTTTGGATGTTTTACATGAGGGTAGCTCCCTTTGGTTTGCACCTAGTTCACATTAGTCTGGAAGTGCCAGTCAGGTTTTTTGTCTTTTGAATGTTAGCTTGCTGACCGAGCACTCCGCCCCCACCAGGTGGTGATTTTAATTACACCAGCTCCCTACTTTACCCATAAATGCAGGCATTACTGACAGAGGTGCATATTCACCCAGAAATTCAGATATCAGCCTAATAGAGGTATGTTCACATTAGGTTAGGGACTCAACAGAATTGAGACCACCTTGACGATGGTTGTTGGGCTTTAAAATGTTTGGCCAAATGTTTATACTAAGCGTCTCAAATTTTTCCTTATATTCCAAAGCCATATTGCTATTCAAAATTTCATGTATTCTATGTTGTCATGCTTTAGTATGCTTGAGTGCAGCCTTTTTTTGGATGTTTTACATGAGGGTAGCTTCCCTTTGGTTTGCACCTAGTTCACATTAGTCTGGAAGTGCCAGTCAGGTTTTTTGTCTTTTTTATGTGTTATATGTATGTTATGTGTTGTATGTTATATGTATGCACTGTATGTTATGTGTTATATGTACAGTACAGACCAAAAGTTTGGACACACCTTCTCATTCAAAGATTTTTCTGTATTTTCATGGCTTTGAAAATTGTAGAATCACACTGAAGGCATCAAAACTATGAATTAACACATGTGGAATTATACATTACACTTTACAAAAAAGTGTGAAACAACTGAAAATATGTCTTATATTCTAGGTTCTTCAAAGTAGCCACCTTTTGCTTTGATTACTGCTTTGCACGCAGAAAAGGTGAACAGATGGACTCTGCATGCCTGGTTCCCACCGTGAAGCATGGAGGAGGTGGTGTGATGGTGTGGGGGTGCTTTGCTGGTGACACTGTTGGGGATTTATTCAAAATTGAAGGCATACTGAACCAGCATGGCTACTACAGCATCTTGCAGCAGCATGCTATTCCATCCGGTTTGCGTTTAGTTGGACTATCATTTATTTTTCAACAGGACAATGACCCCAAACACACCTCCAGACTGTGTAAGGGCTATTTGACCAAGAAGGAGAGTGTTGGGGTGCTATGCCAGATGACCTGGCCTCCACAGTCACCAGACCTGAACCCAATCGAGATGGTTTGGGGTGAGCTGGACCGTTCACCGCTTCAATTTTGAAATAAATCCCCAACAGTTTCACCAGCAAAGCACCCCACACCATCACACTACCTTCTCCATGCTTCACGGTGGGAACTAGGCATGTAGAGTCCATCCGTTCACCTTTTCTGCGTGCAAAGCAGTAATAAACGCAAAAGGTGGCTACTTTGAAGAACCTAGAATATAAGACATATTTTCAGTTGTTTCACACTTTTTTGTAAAGTGTAATGTATAATTCCACATGTGTTAATTCATAGTTTTGATGCCTTCAGTGTGATTCTACAATTTTCATAGTCATGAAAATACAGAAAAATCTTTGAATGAGAAGGTATGTACAAACTTTTGGTCTGTACTGTATGTACTGTATGTTATGTGTTATATGTATGTTATGTGTTGTATGTTATATGTATGTTCTGTATGTTATGTGTTGTATGTTATATATATATGTTCTGTGTTATATGTTGTGTGTTCTGTATGTTGTATATGTATAATATGCTTTTTTTACATTCAACAAATTAGCCAGATGATGGGACTACTACTGTCCCATCATCCCATCATTGGCTAATGTGTCACTCACTGACAGTGTAGCAGGCATAGCCGGATGGGACTTGTAGTCCCATCGGACGATGCCTGTATATACACACATACACAAAGCCGGGCGGCACCGCTCAGCCAATGGCGGGGGATTTGAATCTCGCGCCGCTCAAAGCCGCGCGGCACCGCTGCACACGTCATCTCGTTGCCCACAGTGTATGTCCTTGCTCATTGGTGAAAAAAAGGCGCCTGCAAGCGGCGAAACCCGACTTTGGCGCTCGGGTCGCCGAACTCTCGGCCGATTGCACTCTGTGGTCGGGTTTCGCTCTGCGAAACCAGACTTTGGCGAAAGTCTGTCTTTTTTTAATCTGACCGATCTGTTTCGCTCAACCCTACACTGGAGACATTGGGGATAGCGGACAAAGTGGAATCATGGGAATCAGAAGGAACAGACAGAGACAAAAGTGAAGGTTGTGACATATTGGTAGGTGAGGGTGGAGGTGGTGGGTTCAAGGTGGGAACAAATTTCTCACTCCTGGTTTTGGTCCTGAGGCCCATATGTATTTTTTAATTTTCTTTTTCTTGGGAGACTCTGACTTGTGTCCTCTGGAGCTGTATCCTGGCATGGTGCTGGACTGGGCCGCCTTGGGGGTGCTGGAGTGGGTAGGAGTGCTGGTCTGGGCAGCGGTGCTGTAGTGACTAGGGTGATAGACTGGGCAGGGGTGAGGGACTGGGCATGGGTGTGGGACTGGCCAGCATCGAAGATCCTGATGATGGTGCTGTCCTCTGGAGCATGGTGGATGGTGCCGGCTTCAGGGTGGAAGCACTTGGCAGCGTGGTCGCTGGGTGAACTGGAGGCGGTTGTGGTGGCAGGTAGTTCGGTGCTGTGGGAGCTGGATAGTAGATGGGCTGCTGGTAGTATCCTCCGGCCTGTTGACTGTAGTCTTGTGAGTTCTGCTGGGACAGCTGCTGCTGTAATGCATGGCTGTAAGCAACCTGGCAGGCCTGCATGACGTTGAGCTGGAGTTGAGGTGTAAGGTTTTCCGACACGCTCCGCTTAATTGAAGAAAAAAAATGTTGCGCCGGTCTATTAAGGTCGGCTTCCAGGCAGTCTAGGTGATTGTTGACTTCCTTGAACCCACTCTTCACTCTGTCAGCAATCAATCTAATACCATCCTGGAAGACCAAGCTTAATTGAAGAAATTTGGGCATGCCTGACCTCTTCCAGGCCCTCTGCCGCTGACGATAAGACCCAGCAAAAGCAGAGGTAGAGGGCTGGGAGTGGGGAAAACCTAATGGCCCAGCTGCCTCTCCCCCACCCTATGAAGCCTGCAAGGTTGCTCCATCGATGGTGGATGACTGGGACTGAGTCTGTTCAGTGGCTCGTGGATGAGGGGCCGCTTCAACCGAGGCGGCTCCGGATTGTGTGGTGCTGCACCAGGTTCTGTGAAAAAAAGAGAAAAATGTTAGTGAACAAATGAAGTTTGTGTTGTGCTGCTCCAGGTTCTGTGTGTGGGAAAAAAATTAAACATTATTCAACAGAGGAAAAAAAACAAACAAAAAATATATATATACTTACGTTCGCTGAGCAAGCGCAGGCCTCAGAAAGGCAAGGTCATGGTGGTACTTGTATTTTTTAAACCTTGCAGCAGAACCACTTCGAACCCGAACCTCCTCTCTCAAGTCCTTGTTGAAGCGGTCCTTCATCGAGCGCCAACGGATTTTGAGTCGCTTCACTGTGAAGGAGGAAAAAACATAAATTAACATTAAACAATACACATCCATTCACAGGTTCACAGCTGTTTCAGACCACATTGCAACACTTACCAAGATCAGTTCTTGCTTGCAGCGTGGCACGGTCCCAACCGGGCAGCAGCGATGTTGCCACTTCTTCCCAGAGTCGTCAAATCATCACATTGTCAGAGTGCTGACGGTCACGGGTGTCCCACAATGGTCCTCGCTCATGCACTAGGTGGATGAGTTGGTCATTATCTATATCCAACGTGACTTGGTCCCGTTGTGAAACCTATAGCTAAAATAGAAAAATAAAATTTTAAGTGAAACTGCACAGATTGTAATCCAACTCTGATGAAACAAATACTTACATCCCGTCTTTCCTCCTGAAACACATGAGCCCGACGACCCTGGGAAGGATCCAAAGCTTCTATACTTACATATAGACAGTCTTGTCCTCACCACGACAGAAAGCAGCACCAGGAACCAACCAGGAGCCAAACAGGAGCCAACCAGGAGCCAGACAGGAGCCAAACAGGAGCCAACCAGGAGCCAGACAGGAGCCAGACCAAGCAACAAGTCTAAAATTAATCAGAAAAAAAGTTAATAGAAACTAAAAAAAACAGTGAGAGAGACAGACATTTTCGGTTGTATACTTACATAGCCAGTGTTGTGTTTTCATCCAGAGTCCAGAGAGTTATGGCCTTGTTGTGTACACACTTCCTTATATATAGCTCTCAATTATCAGATGGATGAATCACTTCCTGGTGCAACTCATTTAATAAGCGCAAGCGCATACAAAGCATGTTTATACGCATTTCGAAGTGCACGAATGCGTACTCAGACTGCAATGCGGTTATTTTCCGCAGTCCTGCGCATGCGCATGAATGCGCATATTTGCTGGATTTTTACCGCTACAAAAAAACGAACATGTTGTGTTAACCTGACCCTGACACACACAGAAAATCAACGCATACATACGCAGACGCGTGCGAACTGATGCAAAAGCATGAACCTGCGTACATCATGTTAAAGATAGAGAAAGATGACGCATGCTGATTACTGCGGATGAAACGCTGCGCAAACTAACGCTAATGTGAAACCAGCCTAAACATTGTGAGAGAAGACTCTCTTGCTATGGCTTCCCTGTCTCTTGTGCTGCTTTGAGCATTTTTATTTTTATTGTCCCATTTAACCTCTCAACCTTGCCACTGCTCTGTGGATGGTATGGAGAGTGTAGGGCTAACTCTGTCCCTAAGGCCTCCCAGATCTCTTGTCAGATTGGCTGTGAATGCAGGCCCTTGGTTACTTTCTATGGTCTCTGGGAGCCCATATCTGCACAGTATCTCGGAGAGAAGTACTTCTGCAGTTGTTTTGACTGACTAGTTTTTCACTGGCAAATCTTCTGGCCACCCTGAGAATATGTACCACCACTAAGGCATACTCAAACCCCCCTGAATGTGGCATTTCTATGTGATCTCTCTGTATGCGCTGGAAAGGGTATAGGGGTTTTGGCATGCACTTCTGAGGTGTCTTTTCTGTTTTCCCTGGATTGCAGTGGGCACAGACAAGACATCCCTTTGTGACATTTGTGGCTACTGTTGAGAAGCCTGGTACATGGTAGTACTGCTTCACAAGGTTGTGCATCTTTATTTTTGATTGGTGGGTCGTGCTGTGAGCCCATTTGGCTATCATGTGGTAGAGGACTCTTGGGATGCAGGGTTTTCCTCTGTGCAGTATCAAGTATCTTTCATCTGTGTAGCTCCATCTTGGGTCCATTTCTCTTTTTCTTCTTTGGATGCTTGCTTTTGGAGGGCCAAAAGCATCTTCTCCCAGGATTGTCAATCAGTTCCATTTTTCTCTGTTTGTGGATCCATTAAAGAGTATAGATGAAATGTTTCTGTGTCAAGTGGTAGCATTGCTACATCTTTTGCTGTTACATCAGCCAATCTATTGCCCACTGCTTCCCTTAAGGTTCCTCCAGTGTGTGCCTTAACCTTTACCACTGCAGCTCTTTCTGGCATCAATAAGGACTCCATCAGTTCTTGTATGGCTTTGTGGTGTCTCACAGGAGTTCCATTAGCCGTGATGAAGTCTCTTGCCCTCCAAACTGGTCCATAGTCATGACAAACACCATATCCGTAGTGAGAGTCTGTATAAATGGTGACTTTTTGTTGGGCAGACATCTTGTATGCTTCTGTAAAAGCCCGCCGTTCTGCCTCCTGTGCAGATAAGTATGCAGGCAGTGACTGAGCTAGAAGCACAGTGTCTTCTGTGACCACTGCTATACCTGTGTGGAAACAGCTTTCTTGGTCTGCATATCTTGATCCATCCACAAAAAGAGTCAGGTCAGGGTCTTCTAAAGGTACATCAGAAACAGAATCAAATCCGGAGGTTTCTTGCCTCATGAGAGTGAGACAATCGTGTTGAGCCATCTTAGAGTCAACTACCTCTTCCACTAGTGAGTCAGAGATTTGATCTTCATCCTTCCCCTCCTCCTTGGCAGAGGTAGTAGAATAGCTGGGTTAAGGACAGCATATCTGGAGATGGCGACATTGTCTGGGAGCAGAAGGGAGCATTGTAGACGTAGATGACGGGCAGCTGATAGGTCTTTTGGCTGTGTCTGGGCAAGAATGGCAGTAATGTCATGGGTGCCATTATCTTCAGCTGGTGGCCCAGATTGATGTCTGAAGTTTTTATCCAGCAATACGTAGGTTGCAAACACGGCTCTCATGCAGGTTGGTGCTCCATGGGCAACTGGGTCTAGTTAGTCTGGCAGAGTAGTACCAAAGAGGGCATTGTCTTCCTCCATGAAGTTGTGTCAGTACTCCAGTTGCATGGCCATTCTTCACCATGACAAACAGGCAGAACAGTTTGTGGCAGTCTGGCAGTCCTAGAACAGGAGAGGATGTGATTGCAGCCTTTAGCATGTGGAGTCCGTCAATGGCTTCCTTGATTAGAATGAAAGGAGTGTCCTTGAGACAGTCATATAAGGGTTGTGTCACAGTTCCTAGAGTGGACCCACTCAATCGCGGTATCGACCGAGCCCGGGCGAGCTGACCAGGTGAAACCGACCCCTATGCAGTGAGCGTTAGGGGTAGGCCCAGGGGAAGGTATACCGCAATGGCTAGTACCAGGGACCGGCTCGTAGGAGATGAGAGACCAAGACGGAGCAGATTGCGCACTGGGAAATGCACAAGGGACCAGAGCTGAGAAGGGCACGCACTAAGTAATATACAGGGAACCAGGGCAGAGCGGAGCGCGCACTGGGTAAAGTACAGGAGACCAGGGCAGGGCAGAGCGCGCATCGGGTAATGTATAGGAGATCAGGGCAGAGCAGAGCATGCACCGGGTAATGTACAGGGGACCAGGGCAGAGCAGAGCGTGCGCTGGGTAAAGTACAGTAGACCAGGGCAGAACAGAGCGCGCACCAGCTAATGTACAAGAGATCAGGGCAGAGCAGAGCGCGCACTGGGTAATGTACAGGAGATTCAAGGTTAGACAAAGAGTGGGGAGAGTGCTGGGACCTGAGACACACCAGAGCAGAGCATGCACAAGAGGGAATCACTAGGCGCTGATATGAGGGAGAGAGTGCCAGAAATACTGATGCCAGACACAGAGGAGGAGGGCACTTCCGGGTCAGGACAACCTGAAACTGAATAAAGGAATCCAGCAAGCGTGTGCCCACAGCCTAAGGAGGCACACTGCGCAGGCGCAGACCGCTGATGCCTCGGGAGGCACGCAAGCCCGGGGACATCCGGCGCAACACCACACTGGAGGCACAAGGAGCCGCAGCGGTAACAGTACCCCATCCCTTACGCCCCTCCTTCTTAAGACCGGCAAGAAACTTTCCGAGGATGTGAAGAGCATGAATGTTTTCTTGGTGCTCCCATGACCTCACCTCAGGACCAAAACCCTTCTAATCAATCAAAAAGAAAGTTCTCCCTCTAACCTTCTTCATGGCAAGAATATCTCTTACCTCAAAGACATCTCCAGTGTTAACGGATGGCGGGGTATCACTGGATATGGTATGGAAGCAGTTGAGCACCACGGATTTAAGAAGCCTCTCACTTATTTAAACTATACAGACATATAAAAAACAGACAATTAATAATCTGACCGGTTCAAAGGCTCAGGACTTGTCAATTGTGATCAATTATTGTCTGGAGACGACAGCAGGCTATCTCTATCCCAGTACGCACACACAATAGAGGGTCATTAGGCAGGATGACATATTTTCCTACCTCTTTAGGAGCTGCGTGATCTCCGGCCCTCAGGTGTGGTTCCAAACTTAAAAACCTTAGCAGAAAAAATAATTATTTTTGTATTACTTTATTCTGAGAGCTATAACTTTTTTATTTTTCTGCAGATGGAGCTGTATGGCAGATTGTTCTTTGGAGGACAAGATGACGTTTCCAACTATACCATTTTTATTTATATTTCTCTTTTTGATAATGTTTTATCTATTTTTTGTTCAGAGGTTTGATGAAAAAAACATCCTTTTTGCCTAGCTTTTTATTAAATTTTTTCACTGTGTTCACTGAAGGGGTTAACTATTGTGACAGTTTTATAGATCACCATGGCACCGTTTGGGCCCTTGCTATGATGTTGTGTAGGCATTGATTAGAGGGGTGAGGGAGCCCCCTCACTCTCCCTGCTTTGTAAATGCTGCAATATCGATCACAGCACTTAATGGGTTAAACTGTGGGCACCGCTCCTGGCAGTGAGAGTCGGTGTCAGTTGTGATGTTAGCTGAACACCCGGTGGTGATTGCCCGTGCGCAGCTCCTGTGTGCGGGCAATCACCATGACATATATATATAAGCCATCTTTCACGATTCCACCTTTTAGCATGTCTGAACGCAGTGAATTACTGTCTGCCATTCAATCTAGATCATTGGTGTGCTGAGCTTTTAGTATTTAATGGACAGCTCAACTGCCCAATTGGATGATGGGGTGTGCTGACCTGTCAATGCTTCTTTCAGGTGTCTCCATCTTTCCGGGGTTTCGGCTGCGAGGGGTAGCCGAGACCCCGGAGAACATGACAGTTTTTACCGTCCCCAGTGTTGCAATCGCCGTAAAAAAAAGCCGGTTTCCCAATTATTTCTCTCTCCTCTGATATGACAAAGCACATCAGAAAGAGAGAAATGAGGTCCCCCAAGCCCACTCCAGTACCTCCGATGTCCCACAGCCCCTCCGGCTCTGTCCCCTGGCCCTCAGCATCTTCTTCCGAGATCTGTCAGCCAATACCCGGCAACAATAGGAGATTTTTCCTATTGGTTCTTTTTGATCACTGTAATATACCCTATCACAATGATCAAAAAAAAATAGTAAATCAAACCCCCCTTATCACCCCCTTAGTTAGGTAAAAAAGTAATAAGATAAAAAAAAGTATTTATTTCCATTTTTCTGTTAGGGTTGGTGCTAGGGTAAGGGTTGGGGTTAGAGCTAGGGTTAGGGTTTGGCTAGGGTTAGGGTTGGGGCTAGGGTTAGGGTTGAGACTAGACCTAGAGTTGGGGTTGGGCTATAATTAGGGTTGGGGCTAGGGTTAGAGCTAGTTGGGTAGGGTTAGGGTTAGGGTTGGGGCTAGGGTTGGGCTTAGGGTTGTGTTGGGGTTAGGCTTTTGGTATTGGGGTTAGGGTTGTGGTGTTCGGTTTATGGTTGGGATTACGGTTAGGGTTGGGATTAGGGTTGGAGTGTGTTATGGTTAGGGGTGTATTTGGGTTAGGATTGTGGTTAGTGTTAGGGGAGTGTTGGGGTTAGGGTTGTGGCTAGGATTATGTTTAGAGTTGGGATTGGTGTTAATGGTGTTTTGGGGTTGGAGTTATAATTGAGGTTTCCACTGTTTAAATCAATCACGGGGTCTCCAAAGGCGACATGGTGCCCACCAGTGATTCCAGCCAACTTTGCGCTCAAAAAGTCAAACAGTGCTCCCTCCCTGCTGAGCCCTGCCATGTGCCCAAACAGTGGCTTACCCCCACATACGAGGTATCGGCATACTCAGGAGAAATTGCACAACAAATGTTGTCATCCATTTTTTCCTGATACCCCTGTGAAAATAAAAAAGTTTGGTTCCAAAGTAATTTTTTATGAAAAAGTAAAATGTTCATTTTTTCCTTCCACATTGCTTTAGTTCTCATGAAGCACCTGAAGGGTAAATAAACTTCTTGAATATGCTTTTGAGTACCTTGAGGGGTGTAATTTTTAGAATGATGTCACTTTTGGGTATTTTCTGTTATATTGACCCCCCAAACTCAGTTCAAATGTGAGGTGATCTCTAAAAAAATGGTTTTGAAAATTTTGTTGGAAAAATGAGAAATCGCTGGTCAAATTTTAACCCTTATAACGTCCTAACAAAAAAATGATGTTCCAAAATTGTGCTGATGTAAAGTTGACATGTGGAAAATGTTATTTATTAGCTATTTTGTGTGACACAACTCTGTGATTTAAGGGTATAAAAATTAAAAGTTTGAAAATTGCAAATTTTCAACATTTTTGTCAAATTTCCATTTTTTCATGAATAAACACAAATCATATTGATGAAATTTTACCACTAACATGAAGTACAATATGTCATGAAAAAACATTCTCAGAATTGGTGGGATACGTTGAAGCGTTCCAGAGCTATAACTTTATGAAGTGACAGTTGTCAGAATTGTAAAAATTGGCTTAGTCATTAAGTACCAAATTGGCTCTGTCAATAAGGGGTTAAAGATCCAACCCTGGACCATAAACAGAGACAAGACTAGTCTGGCTCCACCTTTGGCTGCAGGCATTTGAAAGATCTCTCTTGTAACAAAATCACCTAGAATGGCATTGGGAAAAGCCATCTGGGGATGGAGCTGCACTAGTTTTGTCTATGGTCTCTGACCAGATTTTTATGTATATTTTCTCTAAAACACCAGAGTATCTTAAAGGAAAATGTACCTGGCTGCAATCTTGCAGCCAGGCTCTGATTCATGCTGCCTGCATTTTGAGCAGCATGAATTAGGTGATTAGTTCTCATTAAGGAGTAAAACAAAAATAAAGTAAAAATATGGCTTTATATAAATTTTGACCACTTCAGTCTGATTTTTCTAGCTTTATATTCAATTATGTTTTAAATATCTGTTCTGCAAATAAAAACAGTATGTTTGCAAATAACTTATATTTTAACCCCTCTCTGACATTAGACGTACTATCCCGTCCATAAAACCCGTGCCATTCTGCCCATGGACGAGATAGTACGTCATAGGCGATCAGCTGCGCTCCGGAGGGGAGCGCAGCTAATCGCCGCCGGGTGTCAGCTGATTATCACAGCTGACACCCGTGACTGTGTGTCAGGAGCGGTCACGGACCGCTCCCGGCACATTAAGCCCTAGCACACCGCGATCAAACATGATCGCGGTGTACTGGGGGCACAGGGGAGGATCGCGCAGGGTGGGGGCTCCCTGCGCGCCCCCCTGAGACCCTCAGACCAGCGCGATGTGATCGCGCTGTTCTGAGGGCTTCCTCCCTCCCAGGACCTGGATCCAAGATGGCGCCGGGGTCCTGGAGGGAGGCGGCTTCCTCAGTGACTGCTGAGAGCAGGCACTGAGAAGCCTGCTGCACTGCCTGAGCGATCGCTGGTGTGACAGAGTGCTGTGCACACTGTCACACCAGCGATTTGATAAAATACAGTGATGTCCCACCCTGGGACAAAGTAAAAAAGTTAAAAAAATAAAAATAAACGTTATAAAAAAAAATCCAAAATAAATAAAAAAATATATATATATCCCCAATAAATTCATTTCTTCCTGTAAATAAAAAAAACAAAACAATAAAAGTACACATATTTGGTATCGCCGCGTCCGTAACGACCCCCCTATAAAACTGTCCCACTAGTTAACCCCTTTAGTGAACCCCTTAAAAAAAAAAAAACGAAGCAAAAAATCAATGCTTTATCATCATACTGCCGAACAAAAAGTGGAATAACGCGCGATCAAAAAGACCGATATAAATAAACATGGTACCGCTGAAAACGTCATCTTGTCCCGCAAAAAACGAGCTGCCATACAGCATCATCAGCGAAAAAATAAAAAAGTTATAGCTCGCAGAATAAAGCGATGCAAAAATAATTATTTTTTATATAAAATTGTTTTTATTCTATAAAAGCGCCAAAACATAAAAAAATGATATAAATGAGGTATCGCCATAATCGACTGACCCGAAGAATAAAACTGCTTTATCAATTTTACCACACGCGGAACAATAAAAACGCCTCCCCCAAAAGAAATTCATGAATTGCTGATTTTTGTTCATTCTAACCTCCCAAAAATCGAAATAAAAAGCGATCAAAAAATGTCACCTGCTCAAAAATGGTACAAATAAAAACGTCAACTCGTACCGCAAAAAATAAGACCTCACATGACTCTGTGAGCCAAAATATGCAAAAATTATAGCTCTCAAAATGTGGTGATGCAAAAAACTATTTTTGCAATAAAATGCATCTTTTAGCGTGACAGCTGCCAATCATAAAAACCCGCTATAAATAGTAAATCAAACACCCTTTATCACCCACTTAGTTAGGGAAAAATAATAAAATTAAAAAAATGTATTTATTTCCATTTTCCCATTAGAGTTAGGGTTAGGGTTGCGGCTAAAGTTAGGGTTAGGGTTGGCGCTAAAGTTAGGATTAGGTTTGGGTTGGGATTAGGGGTGTGTTAGGGTTAGGTTTGTGGTTAGGGTTGGGACTAGGGTTAGGGGTGTGTTGGGGTTAGGGTTGGAGTTAGAATTGGGGGGTTTCCGCTGTTTAGGCACATCAGGGGCTCTCCAAATGTGACATGGCGTCTGATCTCAATTCCAGCCAATTCTGCGTTGAAAAAGTCAAACGGTGCTCCTTCACTTCTGAGCTCTGCCATGCGTCCAAACAGTAGTTTATCCCCACATATGGGGTATCAGCGTACTTTGGACCCCAAGAGTTATTGTGCAATTTGTCCTATTTCTTCTGTTACCCTTGGGAAAATAAAAAACTGGGGGCGAAAATATCATTTTTGTACAAAAAAAATTATTTTTTTGTTTTTACGGCTGTACATTATAAACTTCTGTGAAGCACTTGGGGCTTCATAGCGCTCACCACACACCTAGATAAGTTCCTTGTGGGGTCTATTTTCCAAAATGGGGTCACTTGTTGGGGATTTCCACTGTTTAGGTGCATCAGGGGCTCTCCAAATGCGACATGACGCCCCCAGACCATTCCATCAAAGTCTGCAATCCAAAACGTCACTATTTCCCTTCCGAGCCCCAACGTGTACCCATACAGTAGTTTTCTCCCACATATTGGGTATCAGCGTACTCAGGACAAATTGGGCAACAACTTTTGGGGTCCAATTTCTCCTGTTACCCTTGTAAAAATAAAATATTGGGGCGAAAAAATCATTTTTGCAAAAAAAAAAAAGATTTTTTATTTTTACGGCTGTGCGTTATAAACTTCTGTGAAGCACTTCGGGGTTCAAAGTGCTCACCACACATCTAGATAAGTTCCTTGTGGGGTGTATTTTCCAAAATGGGGTCACTTGTGGGGGGTTTCCACTGTTTAGGCGCATCAGGGGCTCTCCAAATGCGACATGACGCACCCAGACCATTCCATCAAAGTCTGCAATCCAAAACGTCACTACTTCCCTTCCGAGCCCTGACGTGCGCCCATACAGTAGTTTTCTCCCACATATTGGGTATCAGCGTACTCAGGACAAATTGGACAACAACTTTTGGGGTCCAATTTCTCCTGTTACCCTTGTAAAAATAAAATATTGGGGGCGAAAAAATCATTTTTGTAAAAAAAAAAAAGATTTTTTATTTTTACGGCTGTGCGTTATAAACTTCTGTGAAGCACTTCGGGGTTCAAAGTGCTCACCACACATCTAGATAAGTTCCTTGTGGGGTCTATTTGCCAAAATGGGGTCACTTGTGGGGGTTTCCACTGTTTAGGTGCATCAGGGGCTCTCCAAATGTGACATGACGCCCCCAGACCATTCCATCAAAGTCTGCAATCCAAAACGTCACTACTTCCCTTCCGAGCCCCGACGTGTGCCCATACAGTAGTTTTCGCCCACATATTGGGTATCAATGTACTCAGGACAAATTGGACAACAACTTTTGCGTTCCAATTTCTTCTGTTACCCTTGTGAAAATAAAATATTGGGGGCGAAAAAATCATTTTTGTAAAAAAAAAAAAAAGATTTTTTATTTTACGGCTGTACGTTATAAACTTTAGTGAAACACCTGGGGTTCAAAGTTCTCACCACACATCTAGATAAGTTCCTTGAGGGGTCTAGTTTCCAAAATGGTGTCATTTATGGGGGTTTCCACTGTTTAGGCAGATCAGGAGCTCTCCAAACACGACATGGCGTCCAGCCAATTCTGCGTTGAAAAAGTCAGACGGCGCTCCTTCCCTTCCAAACTCTGCCATGCACCCAAACAGTGGTTTACCCCCACATATGGGGTATCAGCGCACTCAGGACAAATTGCAAATAACTTTTGGAGTCTTGTTACCCTTGGAAAAATAAAAATTGGGATGGAAAGATCATTTTTGTGGAAAAAATATGATTTTTAAATTTTACGGCTCTACGTTATAAGCTTGTGTGAAGCACTTGGGGGTTCAAATTGCTCATCAAAAATCTAGATAAGTACCTTAGGGGTCTAGTTTCCAAAATGGTGTCACTTGTGGGGGTTTCCACTGTTTAGGCGCATCAGGGGCTCTCCAAATGCAACATGGCATCCAAACTCAATTCCAGCCAATTTTGGTTTGAAAAAGTCAAACGTCGCTCCTTCCCTTACGAGCTCTGCCGTGTGCCCAAACAGTGGTTTTCCCCCACATATGGGGTATTGGCGTACTCAGGAGAAATTGCATAACAACCTTATCTGTCCATTTTCTCCTTTTACCCTTGTGAAAATAAAAAAAAAGTTTGTAAAAGATCATTTTTGTGGCTAAAAAGTAAAATATTCATTTTTTCCTTCCACGTTGCTTTAGTTACTGTGAAGCACCTGAAGGGTTAATAAACTTCTTGAATGTGGTTTTGAGTACCTTGAGGGGTGCAGTTTTTAGAATGGTGTCACTTTTGGGTATTTTCTGCCATATAGACCCCTCAAAGTGACTTCAAATGTGAGGTGGTCCCTAAAAAAAATGGCTTTGTAAATTTTGTTGTAAAAATGAGAAATCGCTGGTCAACTTTTAACCCTTATAACTTCCTAACAAAAAAAAATTTTGGTTCCAAAATTGTGCTGATGTAAAGTAGACATGTGGGAAATGTTATTTCTTAACTATTTTGTGTGATATATTTCTCTGTTTTAAGGGAATAAAAATTCAAAGTTTGAAAATTGCAAAATTTTAAAAATTTTCGCCATATTTTCGTTTTTTTCAAAAATAAACGCAAGTTATATCGAAGAAATTTTACCACTAACATGAAGTACAATATGTCACGAGAAAACAATCTCAGAATCGCGAAGATCCGTTGAAGCGTTCCAGAGTTATAACCTCATAAAAAGACAGTGGTCAGAATTGTAAAAATTGGCCCGGTCATTAACGTGCAAACCACCCTTGGGGGTGAAGGGGTTAAAATATAATTTCAGAGCTGACAAATTTTTATAATAGTTCTTTGAGATTTTGCTTAACAATTTTATATAAAAAAAGATAAAAAAAGAAAAGTCCGAAACTAAAATTAAACAGTTAACTACATTGTTTAGTTACTGTCCTTTATACTGCAAATTTTGCCTCCTACACAGTGATACTCTAATAAAGTATAAAACTGTCAGCTGTCTATGAAAGCAATTCCCATAGATGATTTGGAATTTTGCTTTTCATCTTGCCTTTTTTGTTCGTAAGTCAGTAATTATAATCTGACAAGTATGTGATGACATCAATGATAAATATCATGTGATGCTACATATATTAAGATAAATTCATTTTTTAGCTTGGATCAACAAACTGTAATGATATTAAATGAGAAAATTCAGTTTGTGAACCAGGCTTAGTGACTAATTTCAGGATGCATTGCAGACCTCTCATACATCTCTTTAAATGTCCATCCTTCATTGTCTCTTTTTGATTATTTAATAGTGCTGCAATGTCGAGCTTAGAAGCTTACAAAGGAAATGACAAAAATTGAAAGATATCAACTAAGATAATTCTGGTATGTAAAGCCATGTTTAATTCTTTCCACTTACTCCAGAGAGACATGGCATTCTTCCAATCACATGGTTTGTATAAATTCTAAATCAATTTTGCATTTTCTTTGGTGTAGAGGTAAAAAAAAAATTGTGCTGTAAGAATATTAAATATATTACAAAATAATAATACAGAAACAAGCATTTGATTATCTTTGTTTGATTATAAGCAATATAATAAAATATATATGTCTTGCTAATAAAATATATATTGCAAGTTACAAATCCTGCAGCAAGTTCAAACTTTTACAACCCTATTTACTTATCTGTAGAATGTTCTTATACAGTGCTCACACCCATGAGTACAGGCATTGCTGAGAGAGGTGTCCACATTCACCCAGGAATTCAGATATCAGCCTAAGAGAGGTATTCACATTGGATAGGAACCCATCAGTTTTTTCTGAGACCACTTTAACGTTGGTAGATGGGCAGACATAACTTGGCCAAATTGTGTGTAAAGAGTCTCATTTTTTTCTAGTATTCAGAAGTCGTATACAGTGGGTACGGTAAGTATTCAGACTCCTTTAAAATTTTTCATTGTTGGTTTCATTGCAGCCGTTTGGTAAATTAAAAAAAGTTCATTTTTTTCTCATTAATGTACTCTCTGCACCCCATCTTGATTAAAAAAAAAACAGAAAAGTAGACATTTTTGCAAATTTATTGAAAAAGAAAAACTGAAATATCACATCATCATAAGTATTCAGACCCTTTGCTTAGACACTCATATTTAAGTCACATGCTGTCCATTTCCTTGTGATCCTCTTTGAGATGGTGCTACACCTTCATTGCAGTCCAGCTGTCTTTAAACTGATAGGACTTGATTTGTAAAGGTACACACCTGTCTATATAAGACCTCACAACTCACAGAGCATGTCAGACCAAATGAGAATTATGAGGTCAAAGGAACTGGCCAAGGAGCTCAGAGACAGAATTGTGGTAAGGCACACATCTGGCCAAGGTTACAAAAGAATTTCTGCAATACCCAAGGTTCCTAAGAGCACAGTGACCTCCATAATCCTTAAATGGAAGAAGTTTGGGACCACCAGAAGTCTTCCTAGACCCGGCCGTCCAGCCAAACTGAGCAATCGTGGGAGAAGAGCCTTGGTGAGAGAGGTAAAGAAGAACCCCAAGATCTATGTGGCTGACCTCCACAGATGCAGTAGGGAGATGGGAGAAAATGCCACAAAGTCAACTATCACTGCAGCCCTCCACCAATTGGGCCTTTATGGCAGAGTGGAGCAACGGAAGCCTCTCTTCAGTGCAAGACATATGAAAACTCGCATAGAGTTTGCTAAAAAACACATGAAGGACTCCCAGACTATGAGAAAAAGGATTCTCTGTTTAATGAGACGAAGATAAAACTTTTTGGTCATAATTCTAAGAGGTATGTGTGGAGATACAATGCAATCCCAACAGTGAAACATGGTGGTGGCAGCATCATGCTATGAGGTCTTTTTCAGCTGTAGGGACAGAACAACTGGTTGCAATTGAAGGAAACATGAATGTGGCAAAGTACAGAGACATCCTGTATGAAAACCTCTTCCAGAGTGCTCTGGACCTCAGACTTGGCCGAAGGTTCACCTTCCAACAAGACAATGACCCTAAGCACACAGCTAAAATAACAAAGGAGTGGCTTCAGAATAACTCTGTGACCATTCTTGACTGGCTCAGCCAGAGCCCAGACCTAAACCCAATTGAGCATCTCTGAAGAGACCTGAAAATGGCTGTCCACCAACATTCACCATCCAACCTGATGGAACTGGAGAGGATCTGCAAGCAAGAATGGCATCATTCCCAAGAAGATTAATGGCTGTACTAGCTCAAAAGGGTGCTTCTACTCAATACTGAGCAAAGGATCTGAATACTTATGACCATGTGACATTTCAGTTTTTCTTTCTTAATAAATTTGTACAAATTTCTACATTTATGGGGTTTTTTTCAGTCAAGATGGGGTGCAAAGAGTACATTAAAGAGAAAAAAAATGAACTTTTTTTAAATTTACCAAATGGCTGCAATGAAACAAAGAGTGATAATGCAAAGGGGTCTGAATACTTTCCCTACCCACTGTATCACCAAGTGGGTTCCTTAGACATTACAGACGTGCGTCCTATGCAGTGAGTGCTGCCAGCCACTTTGTTTGTTGTGACAGCTTCAAGATGTCTCTTATGGAGAAATTAGTCACATGCATTGCTCAGGTTTGATTTTGGCCCATTCTTCCATACAAACACTCTTCAATAATGAAGGTTTAGTGGGCTCCCACTATGACCTCTGAACTTTAGTTCCTTCCTTACATTTTCTATTGGATTAAGGTCAGGTGGTTGGCTGAGCCATTCTAGCAGCTTTATTTTGAGAGTTTCCATGCCTGTGTGTTTGGGATCGATGTCTTACGTAAATGTCCACCCACATTTTATCTTCATATCCTGGTAGATGACAGCAGATATTTTTTCAAGAATGTCTCTGTACATTTGTCTACTCATCCTTCTTTCAATTATATGAAGTTTGCCAGTGCCATATACTGAAAAACAGCCTCACACCATGATGTTTCCACCTCCAAACTTCTCTGTTGCTTTGGTTTTCTTGGGTTAATATGTAGTGCCGCTTGGCCTCCAAATATGGTGCGTATTATGTCATACAAAAAGTTCACTTTTTGTCTCATCTGACCAGACTACATTCTCCTAGAATTTCACAGGCTTGCCTAAATGTTGTTGAACTTAAACATGCATGAACTTTTTGTTCAGTAACACTGTCTTCTGTGGTGAGTGTACATACAGGCCATGGAGGTTGAGTGCATTGCTTATGATTTACAATTGTACCTGCTGATTCCAAGTCTTTATGTAGCTTTTCACACATGATCCTTGGCTCTTGGACAACTCTTCTGATATAGTTATAATGGCGCTCCCACCTGATGTACTGCACTACTGCTGCAATGAGCGGCAGAAAATCTGTTGCAAATTTTGCCTTGTACAAAAAGAATGAGTAAAATGTTAAAATTGTAAACTGCACGGTAGTGCAATAAAAGTTGCATAAGTAAATGTTTCCTACCTATAGATGCAGTAATAAAAGCCACAAATATCATGTCCACTGGTTCTGTTGCTTGTCCAAAATGTCCATCCTTTAATGGATAAGGAATAAAGATCATCTGTGGATAATCCTTTAAATGTTGTTTCTTACTTCCGTGCAAGTGTTTAGCAGTATCTCTAATGGTAAGATAATCTAAAAATTCCTTCAGTGATTTGGGCGGTAGTGCTGCAGCCAGCTGATCAGTTTGTAAGCGGCCTGCTCTAGGCAATGTGACATCACTCACTAATGGAAAGGTCCGCATTTTGAAGGCATAATTAAAAGACAGATATATTGCTATCTGGGATCCCAGAGTAATGAGTAAATAAAGATATACGGATAACTTACCAGTTGTATGTGCTACTAGATGTCCTTGCATCTACGCATTTCCCCATCTTGTAGGTTCATCAAGAGGCTTGATGTGACACAGTAAAGAGATGAGTTTCACAGGTCCATTTGAGTGTGCCTGGCCATAAAGTTTGTAGGCTTTAAATATCCCTCCATGTCAGGGATAGAAATAAAGCGAAGGCCCATTTGGTAATATTCCCTCCCATCTCATCTCTTTACTGTGTCAAACTGATTGCGATGCATACAGTCTGACGGAATCAGTGACACCAGTACAGATGGGTCGGCCGGAATATGGGCTGGGGAAGGGGTGAATATTAATTTGCTATTTATATATGCTTGACTTGCCAGCGCAATACAATAAATTTGTCCGGGTCTTATAGGAACACAACAGGGCCACGTAGAGAAATAAAAGTTACATATCCTGGAAGGGCTGCCCAAGTTCTATTTCATAATACTCTTAAGATACTACAATAAATGGCCTGATAGATTCCCTTTAAAAGCTATCATGTTACAGACCAAGATGGAATTGGAGTCTGTAATATAGGTATATCTTCTTCAGAGATGAGTCATGCTGTTTTCTTGAATGCAATGATAGTTGGAGATTATTTGGGTGAACATTTGGGAACAGCCATGAAGAGGCCTTCACAAGAGAATGTGAAAGTATCCCAAGGGCTATTTTTCAACACAATAATGCCAGGTCATATGTTGCTTATGTTGTAGCTGTTTTTGTTCTGACCCAAAGTCAGATTACCCGATCACTAGTGATGAGGCCCTTTAAAATAACATGTGCTCAGAGAAAAGAATGCACACTTGTGAGCAAAATCAGTTCTGTTTATTCATATGCAAATACTTCTTCTTATACCATTTACAAACAATGTAACTCATTTACCCCCATGTACCCATAACACAGCTTTTGCAGAACCTCAAAACATTGCATATGAGAAATGAAATCCTTCAACTATGAGACTATAAGGCATAGTAGGAAAATGTAGAAAAAACATTAATCTTTCTAAGGCTGTGTGCACATGTTGCGGATTTATTGCGGATCTGCAAGTAATTTACAGTACAATGTTAAATAATGGAAAAAAAAAATTACTGTGCACATGCTGCGGAAAAATCCACGCGGAATCGCAGCGTTTTTACACCCATTCCATTATAGAAATCTGCAGGTGTAAAAACGCATGCTAAATCCGCAGTAAATCCATAGGAAATCTGCATAAAAAATGCACGGATTTAGACCTGCCGATTCTGCCAAGAGATGCAGATTCCACACAGAAAATTCCGCACAGCAATCTGCAACGTGTGCACATACCCTAAATCAACTTCCCCTTTTGTAAATAGTATAACATTTGCCTCATGTTTAGTTCGTGTCCACAAAGGAGTTGCTGTGTCATAAGTCTAGTACTCATAAGAGGAGTTTTTTTTGTGTATGCAGTGTGGTGTTAATATTTCCCGTGACTCCAGAAGAAAGGCTAAGTACGGCAAAGTCCTTGGAGAAACTGGGCTGTGTGTACAGATTCAACAGTTCTTTGGCTTTTCTCCTTCCATGTCCTTTCTAAGAAAAGCATGATGTCAAAGAAGCTTGTTGTGCCAAACCATATTTAAAAGTTTATCCATTGTCTCTGTAGGGTGCAATAACCCTGCTGCTCCCAACAAGATGATTAGTAGAACAGTCATTCTGTCGATTAAGTGACCTTTTTGCAGTAACTGCCATGGATCCAGATGGGCTTTCTCTCAAGTTTCACTGAGGTGGGTGTGGTCAGCTGTACTTGCAAAGGGCTATCAAACCATTCATCTATGATATAGGAAAGATGTGTATCTTCGTACCGTGTTAGCCACTAGATTCATCTATGCTCATTCTCATGTGTGTGACCACTCAATAAGCTGGATTCAGCTGAAGCACATCTTCACTTGCATTAGGATCTTGAATGGATGAAAACATATGTTTATACACCACGTTAAGTCTTTTCTGCAAGGCCTGGACATAGGCTGTCACAGTACTGTGTTGCATTTTTAACAACTCTGGGAAGTACAGACCCATTTTGGGGCACTACCACACAGGACTTCAAAAAAGAGACAAGCCTGACTTTCTATTTGGAGTGTCTGACTGAAAAGAGTGCAACGGACAAGCACTCTACCCACTTCTTTCTTATGTGCGCCATGGCCTTTTGAATTTTTAGTTTTTAGTGTTCCATTTAATCTCTCCACTTTCCAACTGCTTTTTTGATGATACAGGGTATGAAATGCTTGCTCTATTCCCAGAGCCTGCATAATTTGTTTCATTATTTCTCCAGTGAAATGTGCACCCTTGACCCTTTCTATGGTTTTCGGGACATCATTTCTGCAGATTAGTTCCTTCATTAGTTTGTCTGCCATTGTTTTAGCATTCCGGCCAATCAAAGAAGAGATCTACATATACCAGGATGTATTCATACATTCCTACCTTGGGTAGTTGTATGCAAAGAGGAGCGAACTTGTTCAGAAAATGTTTGCCAATCTCAAATTCAGCACAAGCATTGCACATTTGGATTCATGTTCGGATTCCAGAGTATTTTTCCTAAAAATCGGCAAAATTTGGCCACAGCACAGTAAATGATCAAGTTTCCACTAATGTATTTGTTAGGACTTTGGCTAGGATAGTAGTGCTGTATGATAAGCAGGGGGGACATGTTTGATGAGGGGAGGGGGTGGGGAGAAGTCAGAGTAGTGGAGAACTGTATTTTCTTTTTTATTAACTTAATGTGTGGAGATTCCGGCAGCCATTCAGGGCGCAGAAACCATCTGCAACGTTCAGACACAAGAGTTTTTGTTACTGGCTGCCAAAGTCACATGTCCCTCTCCATATGAAAAACAGACAAGTTGTTTTTTCACCATTTTGTCAGTGTAACAGTGCAGAGAGGCTGCTCCTGCTGCTGCAACTAGTCAGATAGTTAGGCTACATCAGCTAGATAGAATCCTGTGTCAAATTTACCTTCCATCATCTAAATCATTTGTGATAATAGTGTGGTGCAGGCAGGAGTCCATATTTCAGAATCTAAATCGTTTGTACTAATACTGTGATGCAGGCAGGAGTCCACATTTCAGAATCTAAACTGTTTGTGCTAATATTGTGGTGCAGCCAAGAGTCCACATTTCAGAATCTAAATTGTTTGTGCTAATACTGTTGTGCAGGCAGGAGTACACATTTCAGAATCTAAACTGTTTGTGCTAATACTGTGGTGCAGCTAGGAGTTCACATTTCAGAATCTAATTAATTTTTGCTAACACTGTGGTGCAGGCATGTGTTCACATTTCAGAATCTAAATTGTTTGTGCTAATACTGTGGTGCAGGCAGGAGTCAACATTTCAGAATCTAAATTGTTTGTGCTAATGTGTGGTGCAGGCAGGAGTCCACATTTCAGAATCTAAATAGTTTGTACTAATAGTGTGGTGCAGCCAGGAGTCCACATTTTAGAATCTTAACCCTTTCTGCTAATAGTTTGGTCCAGACACCAGGTCACATTTCAGAATCTGAAACCTTTCTGCTAATAGTGTGGTCCAGATAACAGGCCATATTTCTGAATCTAAATACTTTCAGCTAATAGTGTGGTGCAACCAGGAGTCCACATTTCTGAATCTAAATTCTTTGTGCTAATAGTGTGGTGCTTTCAGGAGTCCACATTTCAGAATCTAAATTGTTTGTGCTAATGTGTGGTGCAGCCAGAAGTTCACATTTCAGGATCTAAATTGTTTGTGCTAATAGTGTGGTGCAGCCAGGAGTCCACATTTCAGAATCTAAATCCTTTCTCATAATAGTGTGGTCCAGACACAAGGACACATTTCTGAATCTAAATCCTTTCAGCTATTAGTGTGGTCCTGACACGAGGCTACATTTTTAAATTTAAATCCTTTCTGCTAATAGTGTGGTCCAGACACCAGGCCACATTTCAGAATCTAAATCCATTCTGCTAACAGTGTAGTGCATCCAGGAGTCAACATTTCATATCCTGAATCCTTTGTGCAAATTGTGTGGTCCAGTCAGCAGTCCACATTTCATATCCTAAATCCTTTGTGCAAATTGTGTAGTCCAGTCAGCAGTATACATTTCAGCATCCAAATCTTTTGTGCTAATTGTGTTGTCCATCCAGGAGGCCACATTTCAGCATGTAAATCATTTGTGCTAATTGTGTGGTCCAGGCATCAGTCCACATTTCAGCATCTAAATCTTTTGTGCTAATTCTGTGGTACAGTCACACTTTCACAGCAAATAAATACAGATTATTAATTTACTGACAGGTGACTGACAGGTGTGGACCTAAGGCTGTGAAACAGCTAGTTAAAAGAGGCAAAGGGTACATCCAACATGAGTTGGAAAAAGTGAGGTTGTGGTGGAAGGGGGAGTAGGCTTGATGTTCAAGATGTACCTGGGATAGATGGTTATGTTACTGAAAGTTCTATTGAACAAATACTGGCTCGTTCTATCCAAAAACAACTGCAACTTCTGTTACTAGACTGGCTACTCGACTCCCTTTTTTGCAGCAGCAGCACAGTGGTACACTTTGTGGATGAGCGCCAGAAAGAGCATGTGCTCCAGTGGATGGCAAGTGGTGCATCAATTAGCCTCTCCTCCTCTTAATCCACCCTAACACCACCCACAGTTCACCTCAATTACGCTTGTTTCCCCTTGCGTCACAAGTCTCAAACCGCCTAACTGACCCAGAGTACAAATAGTGTAAGTGCACAGCATGGATGCATGGAACAGGACCTTGGACAGGGCTTGGACCAGCATTTATAGCTTAAACATTGATCAATAACAGGTGGAAGATTGACAGGTGTAGGCCTGGTGCTCTGAGAGCATGCCAAATTCAGGCAACAAACATGGTGGAAACCCAACTTGGAGTCCAAACATTTCCAAAGCTTAGAGAAAGACTCCACTAAAGTGGCATCAATTTCCCCAGATTAGAAATAGTATAAAGGGGCTCTGACACCCTTTCCACTGCAGGCAAAATGCCAGATGGAGACACAACTTAAAGCGTCCATATTTCAAAAAATTGTTATTAAAATCAGCAGTAGTAGCAACAGCGGGCACAGAAACCATGACAAAGGTGTTATAGACTGCAATAACGTGAGATCAATGCAGCACACTAAAAACTACACCATCGCCTAATCTGCCCAGTCTGCAACTAGAGTGCAAAAATCATTGAAGATCCATGACTTGTTCATCTTGATGAAAGTTAGGTGGTCTACACTTTCAAGGAACAGCCGGATGTGCTTACCCGTCAGGTCACAGCAGCAGCTCTGAAGTCACATTCTGAGAGAACGCTGGCTGATGGGCATGACAAAACCTCCAAGGCACGACAGGCGAGCTCCGGACATTCTTCCATTTTTGAAGACCAAAATGCCAAAGGGTCCAAACCCCCCTGATGGCATTGTTATTGAGCTTGAGATACTCCTGCACTATCCTCTCCAGTCGTTCACAATGTCAGACTTGTACTCTGTTCTGCTGGTGCACAAGTTGTCTACAAGTGTGTTTCGATACTCCAACCTTTCGAGACTACTCAGGTCTCTTCATCAGTTTAAACTAATACAAAATCTGAAGAATCACATATTTATACACCACACAGCACAGAAAAAATGCAATAGGTAAGACAAGTGACGTAAAGCAGAACTGTCATTATGGGAGATAGAGATGAACATAAATATTGGAACAGTTCATAGTGTGAAAGTTTTATTGCCCTCTGATTGGGGTCTGGTAATGTTTTGTGATGTTTTCACGGGGTCTTTGGAGTAAATTCCTTAATTGATGTAAAAAGTGATAAATCCGTGTGACAGGTTCATTCCAGCATTAAGAGTGTCAAAGGTCACCATCAGTTTGTATTCGCAAACTCTCCTCTGTCTCTGAGATGTGAAGCTACCTTTCAATACAAGTAATTTCATATCCCACATGCTATGACCAGGGGAAGAAAAATGTTTTGCCACAGGTAGATCCATTCTTTTTTCTCTTATTGTGTGGTGATGAGAATTCATCCTTGTTCTCAGTTTTTGCCCAGTCTCTCCCACATACAGACCCCCAGTTGGACATTTATTACCCCAATCAGAGGGAAATAAAACTTTCACACTATGAACTGTTCCAATATTTATGTTCATCTCTATCTCCCATAATGACAGTTCTGCTTTACGTCACTTGTCTTACCTATTGCATTTTTTCTGTGCTGTGTGGTGTATAAATATGTGATTCTTCAGATTTTGTATTAGTTTAGCCTGATGAAGAGACCTGAGTAGTCTCGAAAGTTTGCAATTTGTTACCATCTTTTCAGTTAGCCATTAAAAGGTATCAACCACTGAGGACTCTCAACTCTAAATATTTTTCTATCTACTGGCTAACACGGTACAAAGATATACATCTTTACTGTTTCGATACTCCAGCATGCACGTGTGCATTTCCAGGAGGGAAGCATCTGGCAAAAGGTACTCTTTTACCGTGGATCTAACAGAGTGTTAACCCAGTAGTCAGAGAAATTTCTAATCCTAGCAATACGGGTATCACGTGCAGCAAGAAGGCGCTCATGTGTTGGGCGCTTCAATGAGGTCCAAGTCCATGGTGTTTTTTATTGGCAGGGTAAAATTCAAGCTTGCCTCATCCATCCCCTCTCACTAACCATGGACAACAGAAAGGGGAGCAATATCCTCTTCATCTCCTGACTGTTGCATGCCCATCACTTCTTTCTCCTCATTCTCCTCCATTTGTTCCTCAGCTCCTGCACCTTCACTAAAAGTTTATCTGGTAACATGAGCCATCCTTGATCGCTGCTAACCACCCTCCCATGACACCCACCTGTGCGACGACAGTCCGGAACTTAGAGATATTGTTATCCCTTCTGCATCCTCCTCTTCTTTCTCCTCTTTCTCTGGGACCACCACCTCCTAACGCAAACTGCTCAAAATGTGCTCCATCATGTATATGTCCGGAATAGTGATGCTGATGATGACATCATCAGTGCTAACCATCTTAGTAGCCATTTCAAAAGTGTGCAGAAGGTTGCGGAGGTTTTTCATCTGAGCCCACTCCGCAAGCGTGATTTGCACCACATCCATACTGCGATTTCCCAGGTTATGCAAAAGAACATACTGCACCAGGGCTCGTCGCTGCTGCCACAGTCGCTGCAACATGTGCAGAGTGGACTTCCCACCTGTCGGCACATCACATATCGACCGGAAGTCCATGACCCGTGGGGTGCAAATAGCAGAAGTGAGCACACAGAGACCGTACTTTCTGCAGCAGTGCATCCAGGCTGGGAAATTGTTATAATACCATGTTGAGGACGTGAACCTTGCAATGCAAGTATGTAAGGTTGCGCCGGCATAGGGCCACCATCAGGTTAGCACCATTATCGCACAGGCCTTACCTGCCTACAGGTTCAGTGGAGACAGCCATTTGCTCAAACTCAGCCTGGATAGCTGTCCACAACACTTGAGCTGTATGAGCTGTATTAATTTAAACACTGCCTGATTGCAGTGAGACTTGACTGCGCAGCACAGAGGTGGGTTTCTCCCTGCACTGTTGTCACACGTGTCTCATTAAAGGAGAGGTTGAGGGCGCAAGTAGAGTTTCTAGAGGAGGTGGAGGAGGCAGAAGCAGTTGCGGAAGTATTAGATACAGAGGTTTGTGCTGAAAGCCTTGGGGATTCCAAGGCTTGGTATCTAGTGGTTTAGTTCACCATCCCCTGTTGTGTAGTGGTTTAGTTCTCCATCTTCCATGCGTCCTGCAAGCCTTGGGGATTCCAAGACTTGTGCAGCAGACCCTTCCCCACTTGTCCCCTCAACCACCAGAGTCACCCAGTGCCCAGTCACAGAGATGTAACGCTCCTGGCCATGCTTGCTTGTCCAAGTGTCAGTGGTGAAATGCATCCTAGCAGTCAGATTTTTTTCAAGAAATGGGTGATGTTGTCTGCTACATGGTGGTGTAGCGCGGACACATCTTTCTTAGAGAAGTATTGGCAAATGGGCAAGTGGTACTGCTTGACTGTGATGGGTATCAGCTTTTGGAAAGCATCAGTATACACCAGTTGGAAAGGCAGCATTTCCATTGATAACAGATTGAAGATGGTGAAGTTCTGCAGGACCAAGGGCTGGCTGCTGTGCTGAGAGAGGATAATGAAGGATGAACAAGACAAACTGCTGGACTGTGAGTGAGGTGCAGGCGGAGATGTTATGATGAATTGAGAAAAATGTGATTTGCGCTGTGTCTGAGATTGTTCAAAAACAGCAGTCATGTCCACTTCCATAACAGCTGACAGGCTCTCACTCACCCCGACTGTAGTGGGTAAATAAGCGGAGGTTCTGTGAACGGAGACCTATGTGAGAACACGTGTCACAGTGACGGAGGAGGAAGAAACAGCAGATGCAGTTGATGGCGCAACTGGTGGTTGGCGAGGCCTGCTTTGCCACATTTTAGATTCCCAGACTAACGCATCTTAAACACGCATGCATGTAGTAGTCAAATTATTGGACTTTTTGCCTCTAGTGAGTCTTTTTTTACAAAGTTGGCAGATAATGTGAGTTGGGTCATCCTGTTCAGTTTCAAAACTGCTTTTCGGGGTTGCAGTGCAGTGCTTTTTGTGGTTGCATCACTCTGTGTCTGTGGTGCCAGCCACATCGTAACCTCCTCGTCTTCCTCCTCCTCCACCTCCTCTGCTGAGCTACTCAGCTGCATGCCTCTGGGTTTACACCAAGTGGGATCTATAACCTCATCGTCATCCTCTCTGTTCTCCCACTTCTCTCCTTGAGAGTTACGCTCCTTCTCTTCCTGCCCTGATAGCACAGTACAGTCCAAGTCTCATCAGGATCACCTCCACTGCCAGGAGATAATGTTTTGTGACTAGGGTCTGGATTCTGCTCGGACCCTACTTTGCCAGATCCAGATACAACTGAAAAAAATGTTGGGCATCAATGCAGATGATTTCCTTCTCTTGAGTCTGTGAATCTTTGAAGCATAACTATGATGCCCATGGAATAGAATGGGTGACCAGCTCTGCAGACTCGCCCATCTATTGTTCGCCACAGTCAGTTGGGCAGTTGGAGAGTTGTGATGTGGGGGAAACAAGGGTAATTGGGGTGCCACCTCTGAGGACTGTACTGTGTGTGATGTTAAGGTAGGGAAAGAGATGGAGAGGACACTTGATGTAGCGCTTTCCATCCACTGCACCACATGCTCTTTCTGGTCCTCGTCTACAAGGTTTAGATGAAGGTGTCCCGCAAGCTCACTGCCTGGGGGTAACCCTGGACTCTGATTTCTCCTTCAAAACACATATCCATGCCCTTTCCACTTACTAATGACTACAACTTAAACATATTTTCCGGATCCCTACATTCTTTAATCAAGAATCTGCAAAAATCCTAGTCCATGCACTCATCTCCTGCCTCGACTAGGCCCTTCAAAATAATAAGCGCTCGGAGAAAAGAATGCACACTTGTTGTTAGCAAAATAATTCTGTTTATTCGAATGCGAATACTTCTTCCTATACCATTTACAAACAATGTAACTCATGTAGCCCCCCGTTACCCATTTCATGATGATTTTATAATTTACTTTCATAGAAAATATTAAAATCTTTGGGCTTTCACCCCCCTCCCTCCTTCCCTCTTACACATATTTCCAGTAAGGAAACAAATAGCTGACAGTCAGTCTCTTAGACATGCACTGGTACAATGGACAGAAAGGAATAAGAAATTAGGTATAGTTGTGAAGTGACCATTCTAATTAAAATGCAGGCAGCTACCTTAAACCAAAAGACACCTTTAAAACCAATGAGGACATCTATTGTACATAGACAAAGGTATATAGATTGGACAGGTAATTTAAGGCAGGAAAGGTCTTTACAGAGGGCTGGATAACAAAGGTACACGTGTTAAAAAAAATGACAGTCTCCTTTGTCCCCAGGAAATACTTTATTCCTTCAGAGGAAATGTTATACATTGACCCCAGACTTATGTTTTTAAAAGTAAATTATGAATATTGAAGTTTCCATAGATCCAATAGGGATGGGACATACATTTTCAGCTTCAAGATGTATTGGGGAAGAAGATGCATGTTTTTTCATAACTGTAACCCCTGCCAATAAGCCACAAATCAATAATGGGCAGAGCTCTGACAACAGTCATGTCATGTTTGGTGCCTGGAGAAAGGTAAAACCCTTCTAAAAATATGGCAGCAATCTGGAACTGTAGCGATCAGCAGTAGCAAAGATATTGCGTAAGTTGGCAATTTCTTTAAATCCTGAAGGGATGAGGACATCCCACAACAGGTCATCATGGGAGAGGCATGTGGATGTTACTCAGATGCTAATAAAAGATCAAGACAAATTATGATCTGGGTTCATGTAGAGAGATACATATCAGTATATGCATGATTCCCGTTTGCTGGACGTTTTTCAAACGAAGCGCTCTCCTTTGCTAGGCCAAATCATATCTGTGATCAGCGTAGTAAGTTTCTTTTGTTTTTATCTATTTTATTTTATGTAACTGTATATGCTGTATTGTTTTATCTACTTTGTATAATCTTTTGTATATTTTTTATAAAAATTGCCTATCGTTTTGGAATAAATATAAAATTTAATAGTTCTGTTCCTTTTGTTCTGTAACCCGCACCCCAGAGCCATAAGCTACATACACATATCCCATGCGTTGGACTCGGAGGTGTATATACCATATGCTCAGTTAGTTTTCCAATAACTGGCCTATTTGTGGAAACAGCCTGCCGTCTCCTCCGTTAATCGTTGGTTAATTGCATAATTGTACGATAGGGGGCAGCAGAGAGCTGTTTGTTACAAAGATAACGGCGGGTGGATCTGTGCGACCTCTCAGGCTGCAATCTTTGACAATTGGTGGCAGCGATGAGATTCTGAATGACCCCTCCAGTGTTTTTTCCTTGACATTTACCCATCACACAGTTTTTGCAGAACCTCAAAACGTTGCATATGAGATCAGAAAGTATGAAATCCTTGACTATGAGACTATAAGGCTTTGTAACACTAAACAAAATGTAGAAAAAAGAGGAAGCACGTTATCCTTCTATATCACTTAGGCTACTTTGAGCAGCCTTCGTGGCCCAAATGTGCTACTATGGTATGCAACGTTACCAGGCTTGTCTCTCATTGTGTATATCTTGGATGACATTGATCGTCAATTGCAAAGGGAGCTGCCAGCAGAGTTCTTGATGATTTGTGTGTCCAAGTGCATTCAGTGTGACTGAACATTCCACAGACATCCGTTAATAATGTCATTGATAGAATGCCAATTGTGTGTATTTATTTGTGCGTCTCTCATACTAGATACTGAATAAATCAAGTTGTCTTGAAAAGGGTGTTTTCATTTTTTCATCATTTGCATAACATTTCTATTGATACTGTGATTTTTACCAATCCACGACTTATTATTATTATTATTATTATATATTTATATAGCGCCATTTATTCCATGGCGCTTTACATATGAAAAGGGGAAAAATATAGACAGATACAATAAACATGTGCTAGACAAGGGACGCATAAGTACAGAAGGAAAGAGGACCCTGCCCGCGAGGGCTCACAGTCTACAGGGATGGGTGAGAATACACTAGGAGAGGGTAGAGCTGGTTGTGCGATGGTTCAGTACACTGAGGATCATTGCAGGTTGTAGGCTTGTCGGAACAGGTGGGTCTTCAGGTTTTTCTTGAAGGTCTCCGTTGTTGGTGAAAGTCTGATGTTTTGCGGCAGAGAGTTCCAGAGTATTGGGGAAGCCCGGGAGAAGTCTTGTATGCGGTTGTGGGAAGAAGAGATGAGGGGGGAGTCGAGAAGGAGCTCTTGAGAGGATCGAAGGTTGCGTGTGGGTAGGTAGCGGGAGACCATGTCACAGATGTATGGAGGAGAAAGGTTGTGGATGGCTTTGTATGTCATGGTTAAGGTTTTGAACTGGAGCCTCTGGGCAATAGGAAGCCAGTGAAGGGCCTGGCATAGTGGGGAGGCAGGGGAATAGCGGGAAGACAGGTGGATTAGTCGTGCAGCAGAGTGTAGGATGGACTAGAGTGGTGCCAGAGTGCTAGAGGGGAGGCCAGACAGTAGGAGGTTGCAGTAGTCGAGGCGGGAGATGATAAGGGCGTGCACTAGTGTTTTTGTGGTTTCATGGTTGAGGAATGAGCGGATCCGGGAAATATTTTTGAGTTTGAGGCGGCAGGAGGTGGCGAGGGCTTGGATATGTGGTTTGAAAGAGAGGGCAGAGTCGATGATCACCCAAAGGCACCGAGCATGTGGGACTGGGGAAAGCGAGCAGCCATTGACATTGATGGATAGGCCTGGTGGAGGGGTAGAATGAGGTGGGGGAAAGATGATGAATTCTGTTTTGTCCATGTTCAGTTTGAGAAAGCGAGCAGAAAAGAAGGCTGAGATAGCAGACAGACACTGTGGGATTTTGGTCAGTAGGGAGGTGAGGTCAGGTCCAGATAGGTAGATCTGCGTGTCATCGGCGTAGAGGTGATACTGCAAGCCGTGGGATTCTATGAGCTGTCCCAGGCCGAAGGTGTAGATGGAGAAGAGTAGGGGTCCTAGGACTGAGCCTTGGGGAACACCGACAGACAGGGGGCGAGGTGAGGAGGTGGTGTGTGAGAGGGAGACACTAAATGTTCGGTCTGTTAGGTATGATGAGATCCAGGATAGGGCCAAGTCTGTGAAGCCAAGAGATGAGAGAATCTGTAGGAGGAGGGAATGGTCTACGGTGTCAAAGGCAGAAGACAGGTCCAGGAGAAGGAGGACAGAGTAGTGTCGCTTGCTCTTGGCGGTTAGCAGGTCGTTAGTGACTTTAGTTAGGGCAGTTTCAGTTGAGTGATGCGGTCGAAAGCCTGATTGTAACCGGTCAAAGAGGGAGCAGGAGGAAAGGTGGGAGGACAGTTCAAGATATACATGCTGTTCCAGTAGTTTTGAGGTGAAGGGAGAGAAGAGATATCGGGCGATAGCTAGACGCTGAGGATGGGTCGAGGGAGGGCTTTTTGAGGATCGGGGTGATTGAAGCATGTTTGAAGGATGAAGGAAAGACACCATTTGTAAGTGAAAGGTTGAAGAGGTGTGTGAGAGTAGGGATGAAGACTGTGGCAAGGTTAGGGATGAGGTGGGACGGGAGTGGGTCAAGCGCGCAAGTGGTGAGGTGTGATCTTGACAGGAGAGTGGAGAGCTGATCTTCTGTCATGGTGGTGAAGCTGGTTTTGGAAGAACAGGGCTGAGTGGCTAAGAGGGGCATTGGGGGCTGCGGGCCAAAGCCTTCTCTGATAGTATCAATCTTTTGCTTAAAGAAGGAGGCAAAGTCTTCGACAGAAATGAGAGGAGAGGGAGGAGGTGCTGTGGGATGGAGTAGAGAATTGAAAGTGTTGAAGAGCTGTTTAGGGTTGTGAGACAGGGAGGATATGAGAGATGAGAAGTAAGTTTGTTTTGCGGCAGAGAGCGTGGACTTGAAGCTGGCAAGGGACTGCTTGTATGCGTTGAAGTGCTCGGTGGAGTGGGTTCTCTTCCATCTCCGCTCGGTAACCCTGGAAGCCCGTCTCAGTTCTTTGGTCAGGCCGGTCAGCCAGGGCTGCCTGTTGATTGTACGAGTTTTGCTCTGCATGAGGGGGGCGGCCGAATCAAGTGTGGTTTTTATTGTGGTGTTATAAAATGTGGCAGCAGCATCTGTGTCATGAAGTGAGGCTATGTCTGTAAGAGGGAGGAGGGACTCAGAGCGATTGTAAATTGAGGTGTTTGAGATTTCTGCGAGGGTGGGTGAGTTTGTGGAGTGGGGGATGCGTACTAACAGAGGAGAGGGAAGAGAATGTCAGTAGGTTGTGGTCAGACAGGGGGAGTGGGGAGTTAGTGAGATTAGTGAGGGAACAGAGACGGGTGAAGATAAGGTCCAGCGTGTGACCGCCTTTGTGAGTGGCCGCAGAGGACCATTGAGTGAGGCCAAGGGAAGCTGTGAGCGAAAGAAGTTTAGAGGCCGCCGGGGTGGAAGTGACAATGGGGATGTTGAAATCGCCCATGATGATGGTGGGGATGTCAGCAGAGAGGAAATTGAGTAGCCAGGTGGTGAAGTGGTCGAGAAAGGTGGCGATGGCTAGTTCCGGGGGGCGGTAGATGACAGCCAGTTGGAGGTTGGAGGGGGAATAGATGCGGACGGAGTGCACTTCGAACGAGGGAATAGCAGCGGAGGGTGGAATTTGAATAAGGGTAAAGGAGCAGGTATCAGACAGGAGTAAGCCAACTCCTCCACCACGTTTGTTGCTGGGGCGAGGGGTGTGAGAAAGATGAAATCCGCCATAGGAAAGCGCAGCTGGAGAGGCTGAGTCAGAGGAGTGAGCCAGGTTTCAGTGATGGCAAGGAAGGAGAGTTTGTTGGTGATAAAGAGGTCGTGGACAAATGACAGTTTATTGCAGACGGAGCGTGCGTTCCATAGTGCTCCGGGTAGGGGGACTGGGGGAGGGGTGTGTGGATGGATAGGTATGAGGTTGACAGGGTTGCAAAAACTGTGGAAGATCGTGGCAGGGTGTTAGAAATGAGTGTGGGGATGTGATGAGGAGGGCCAGGATTTGGGGATACATCGCCAGCGATGAGGAGTAGCAGACAGAGCGTTAGAAGGTGGGAGCAGGATAAACCATGGTGTGGCCGTGTGTGTCTTGGTAAAAAGGATTGTATGTGGAGGAACAGTTCTGAGGGAAAGGTGAGATGGCTGGGGAGAATGGAGGGGGAAATGACTAGTTCCTTGCTAGGTGGGGGGATTACAGGGGATAGGAAGAAAGAAAGGAGGATGGGGGTGAAAGTGATAAGAAAATGAAACATAGTGGTTTTATAATCTGTTACCTTGCAGCCAAATTCCAGTCCAATTCTAGTCTAATTCACAGTAGTGTAATTAGAAATCTGTAATTTGAAATATGGGATTTGAAATATATGAAGCAGACTACGTCTGGAGCAGACCCATTGCACTGGTTATATCTGCAGCTAATGCCAATCAGGTGTGAGTGGAAAGTGGGCTGAGACTGCTCAGGCCAGATGCAGAGTTAAGGAAAGGTCATAAAAGGGGGTAGGAATTACACAGACCATTCGGATGTGTGGTGAAGATAAGAAGTATGGAGTACAATTATGTACACAGGAAGATGGGTGAGCAAATCATACCATAAAACAAAGCAATATACATGATGCATTCAGGAGCATAGAAAAGCTGGAGTTTTCATACCATTAACAAAGCAATATACATGATGCATTCAGGAGCATAGAAAAGCTTAAGTTTTCATACCATTAACAAAGCAATATACATGATGCATTCAGGAGCATAGAAAAGCTGGAGTTTTCATACCATTAACAAAGCAATATACATGATGCATTCAGGAGCATAGAAAAGCTGGAGTTTTCATACCATTAACAAAGCAATATACATGATGCATTCAGGAGCATAGAAAAGCTGGAGTTTTCATACCATTAACAAAGCAATATACATGATGCATTCAGGAGCATAGAAAAGCTGGAGTTTTCATACCATTAACAAAGCAATATACATGATGCATTCAGGAGCATAGAAAAGCTGGAGTTTTCATACCATTAACAAAGCAATATACATGATGCATTCAGGAGCATAGAAAAGCTGGAGTTTTCATACCATTAACAAAGCAATATACATGATGCATTCAGGAGCATAGAAAAGCTGGAGTTTTCATACCATTAACAAAGCAATATACATGATGCATTCAGGAGCATAGAAAAGCTGGAGTTTTCATACCATTAACAAAGCAATATACATGATGCATTCAGGAGCATAGAAAAGCTGGAGTTTTCATACCATTAACAAAGCAATATACATGATGCATTCAGGAGCATAGAAAAGCTGGAGTTTTCATACCATTAACAAAGCAATATACATGATGCATTCAGGAG
>JARQOD010000002.1:238764434-238894434 GCA_033576555.1 Oophaga sylvatica
ACACTGTGGGATTTTGGTCAGTAGGGAGTGAGGTCAGGTCCAGATAGGTAGATCTGCGTGTCATCGGCGTAGAGGTGATACTGCAAGCCGTGGGATTCTATGAGCTGTCCCAGGCCGAAGGTGTAGATGGAGAAGAGTAGGGGTCCTAGGACTGAGCCTTGGGGAACACCGACAGACAGGGGGCGAGGTGAGGAGGTGGTGTGTGAGAGGGAGACACTAAATGTTCGGTCTGTTAGGTATGATGAGATCCAGGATAGGGCCAAGTCTGTGAAGCCAAGAGATGAGAGAATCTGTAGGAGGAGGGAATGGTCTACGGTGTCAAAGGCAGAAGACAGGTCCAGGAGAAGGAGGACAGAGTAGTGTCGCTTGCTCTTGGCGGTTAGCAGGTCGTTAGTGACTTTAGTTAGGGCAGTTTCAGTTGAGTGATGCGGTCGAAAGCCTGATTGTAACCGGTCAAAGAGGGAGCAGGAGGAAAGGTGGGAGGACAGTTCAAGATATACATGCTGTTCCAGTAGTTTTGAGGTGAAGGGGAGAAGAGATATCGGGCGATAGCTAGACGCTGAGGATGGGTCGAGGGAGGGCTTTTTGAGGATCGGGGTGATTGAAGCATGTTTGAAGGATGAAGGAAAGACACCATTTGTAAGTGAAAGGTTGAAGAGGTGTGTGAGAGTAGGGATGAAGACTGTGGCAAGGTTAGGGATGAGGTGGGACGGGAGTGGGTCAAGCGCCAAGTGGTGAGGTGTGATCTTGACAGGAGAGTGGAGAGCTGATCTTCTGTCATGGTGGTGAAGCTGGTTTTGGAAGAACAGGGCTGAGTGGCTAAGAGGGGCATTGGGGGCTGCGGGCCAAAGCCTTCTCTGATAGTATCAATCTTTTGCTTAAAGAAGGAGGCAAAGTCTTCGACAGAAATGAGAGGAGAGGGAGGAGGTGCTGTGGGATGGAGTAGAGAATTGAAAGTGTTGAAGAGCTGTTTAGGGTTGTGAGACAGGGAGGATATGAGAGATGAGAAGTAAGTTTGTTTTGCGGCAGAGAGCGTGGACTTGAAGCTGGCAAGGGACTGCTTGTATGCGTTGAAGTGCTCGGTGGAGTGGGTTCTCTTCCATCTCCGCTCGGTAACCCTGGAAGCCCGTCTCAGTTCTTTGGTCAGGCCGGTCAGCCAGGGCTGCCTGTTGATTGTACGAGTTTTGCTCTGCATGAGGGGGGCGGCCGAATCAAGTGTGGTTTTTATTGTGGTGTTATAAAATGTGGCAGCAGCATCTGTGTCATGAAGTGAGGCTATGTCTGTAAGAGGGAGGAGGGACTCAGAGCGATTGTAAATTGAGGTGTTTGAGATTTCTGCGAGGGTGGGTGAGTTTGTGGAGTGGGGGATGCGTACTAACAGAGGAGAGGGAAGAGAATGTCAGTAGGTTGTGGTCAGACAGGGGGAGTGGGGAGTTAGTGAGATTAGTGAGGGAACAGAGACGGGTGAAGATAAGGTCCAGCGTGTGACCGCCTTTGTGAGTGGCCGCAGAGGACCATTGAGTGAGGCCAAGGGAAGCTGTGAGCGAAAGAAGTTTAGAGGCCGCCGGGGTGGAAGTGACAATGGGGATGTTGAAATCGCCCATGATGATGGTGGGGATGTCAGCAGAGAGGAAATTGAGTAGCCAGGTGGTGAAGTGGTCGAGAAAGGTGGCGATGGCTAGTTCCGGGGGCGGTAGATGACAGCCAGTTGGAGGTTGGAGGGGGAATAGATGCGGACGGAGTGCACTTCGAACGAGGGAATAGCAGCGGAGGGTGGAATTTGAATAAGGGTAAAGGAGCAGGTATCAGACAGGAGTAAGCCAACTCCTCCACCACGTTTGTTGCTGGGGCGAGGGGTGTGAGAAAGATGAAATCCGCCATAGGAAAGCGCAGCTGGAGAGGCTGAGTCAGAGGGAGTGAGCCAGGTTTCAGTGATGGCAAGGAAGGAGAGTTTGTTGGTGATAAAGAGGTCGTGGACAAATGACAGTTTATTGCAGACGGAGCGTGCGTTCCATAGTGCTCCGGGTAGGGGGACTGGGGGAGGGGTGTGTGGATGGATAGGTATGAGGTTGACAGGGTTGCAAAAACATGTGGAAGATCGTGGCAGGGTGTTAGAAATGAGTGTGGGGATGTGATGAGGAGGGCCAGGATTTGGGGATACATCGCCAGCGATGAGGAGTAGCAGACAGAGCGTTAGAAGGTGGGAGCAGGATAAACCATGGTGTGGCCGTGTGTGTCTTGGTAAAAAGGATTGTATGTGGAGGAACAGTTCTGAGGGAAAGGTGAGATGGCTGGGGAGAATGGAGGGGGAAATGACTAGTTCCTTGCTAGGTGGGGGATTACAGGGGATAGGAAGAAAGAAAGGAGGATGGGGGTGAAAGTGATAAGAAAATGAAACATAGTGGTTTTATAATCTGTTACCTTGCAGCCAAATTCCAGTCCAATTCTAGTCTAATTCACAGTAGTGTAATTAGAAATCTGTAATTTGAAATATGGGATTTGAAATATATGAAGCAGACTACGTCTGGAGCAGACCCATTGCACTGGTTATATCTGCAGCTAATGCCAATCAGGTGTGAGTGGAAAGTGGGCTGAGACTGCTCAGGCCAGATGCAGAGTTAAGGAAAGGTCATAAAAGGGGGTAGGAATTACACAGACCATTCGGATGTGTGGTGAAGATAAGAAGTATGGAGTACAATTATGTACACAGGAAGATGGGTGAGCAAATCATACCATAAAACAAAGCAATATACATGATGCATTCAGGAGCATAGAAAAGCTGGAGTTTTCATACCATTAACAAAGCAATATACATGATGCATTCAGGAGCATAGAAAAGCTAAGTTTTCATACCATTAACAAAGCAATATACATGATGCATTCAGGAGCATAGAAAAGCTGGAGTTTTCATACCATTAACAAAGCAATATACATGATGCATTCAGGAGCATAGAAAAGCTGGAGTTTTCATACCATTAACAAAGCAATATACATGATGCATTCAGGAGCATAGAAAAGCTGGAGTTTTCATACCATTAACAAAGCAATATACATGATGCATTCAGGAGCATAGAAAAGCTGGAGTTTTCATACCATTAACAAAGCAATATACATGATGCATTCAGGAGCATAGAAAAGCTGGAGTTTTCATACCATTAACAAAGCAATATACATGATGCATTCAGGAGCATAGAAAAGCTGGAGTTTTCATACCATTAACAAAGCAATATACATGATGCATTCAGGAGCATAGAAAAGCTGGAGTTTTCATACCATTAACAAAGCAATATACATGATGCATTCAGGAGCATAGAAAAGCTGGAGTTTTCATACCATTAACAAAGCAATATACATGATGCATTCAGGAGCATAGAAAAGCTGGAGTTTTCATACCATTAACAAAGCAATATACATGATGCATTCAGGAGCATAGAAAAGCTGGAGTTTTCATACCATTAACAAAGCAATATACATGATGCATTCAGGAGCATAGAAAAGCTGGAGTTTTCATACCATTAACAAAGCAATATACATGATGCATTCAGGAGCATAGAAAAGCTGGAGTTTTCATACCATTAACAAAGCAATATACATGATGCATTCAGGAGCATAGAAAAGCTGGAGTTTTCATACCATTAACAAAGCAATATACATGATGCATTCAGGAGCATAGAAAAGCTGGAGTTTTCATACCATTAACAAAGCAATATACATGATGCATTCAGGAGCATAGAAAAGCTGGAGTTTTCATACCATTAACAAAGCAATATACATGATGCATTCAGGAGCATAGAAAAGCTGGAGTTTTCATACCATTAACAAAGCAATATACATGATGCATTCAGGAGCATAGAAAAGCTGGAGTTTTCATACCTGTGGGAACAGAAGAACATCTCAGTCACAAGGTGATGATGACAATGCTGTAGGATTGATGTGTGGCCAAATGCATTCTAGAATTCTAGTCTAATTCACAGTAGTGTAATTAGAAATCTGTAATTTGAAATATGGGATTTGAAATATATGAAGCAGACTACGTCTGGAGCAGACCCATTGCACTGGTTATATCTGCAGCTAATGCCAATCAGACTTATCTTTCTTTGTGTTGGAATTTTTATGTTAAGAAGAGTTTCTTTATTAATTTCTGTTTCCTTTTAGCCGATTCTTCTTGACATGCTATGAACCATATGAGAGAATTATCTAAAAGGGGAAACAAAGCTCTTACTACTAGCAGTACCATGTGCCTAATGCATGTTGGTGGTGGACAAAGCAAGTAGACTGTGACTTATAGGGAATCTGTCATGTCCCCATACACTGCTTTCCGAACTGAACATGGGTCTTCTAATCTGAAATAAACAGCCATATAAGCATATATGAGACTACTGAGTTTGGTTCAGGACACCCCCATTCACTTCTGAGATTGTGGTCCATACTCAGACTGTGATACTCAGACATCCGAATTTGGCCTTTTCTTTGCTATTTTACCATTTTTCTGTGCCTAAGCTGAGTACAACTCATGTCAAAATAATCAGTTGTCAATAAAAAATAGTGTTAAAAAATTTAGATAAAAAAGGGGGTGATAAAAGAGCACTGTCACCAGCAGTAAGAAAAGATATATTATTAAAATTATCAGTGTCTAGGTTTTTAAAAATATTAATGAGCTGAGTGGAGTTTTTAAGATTACATAGGATGGTTAAAACCCAGTTTTGAAGATGAAAGTGTATGTAGTGCAACAGGTTACTGGCTAAAGTCACAAGGGTGTCACGTCCCCCTGGAAGACCTGGAGTTAGACAGTCACATCGGGTAATGAATCACAGGTCTTTAGAGATGGTGTGATTTGTGTCCCATATTAAATGGATTTAGTTTCCTCTGGTGCTGAAGAGTTTAACGTCTCATTCAATGCTGGTCAGAAACATGCAGCTTCATTTCAGCTGCTTCAGATCTGGTCATTGCCTCATCCTATAAAAACTGTCCAGACCTTCATGTCCCTGCCAGTGACAGATTAGTCTTCCTGTGCTGTGTGCTAAAGCTAAGTGGTTGTTGTTGTAGTAGTAATCTGTGATTTGCTGTAGTACATGTGCTTTTATCTCCTGGTCCCTGTTCCCATTTAGTTTATTCCTCCCTGTCCCTATCCTCCTCCCTATTGTTGGTTAGTACTTTTGTATGATAGAGGCTTTCTGTTATCCCTGTTATGTCTCTAATTCACCTTACATTTCTGTCCCATGCCTCATGGTGTGGAGGAGGGGACAGATCAAGGTTATATGCATAGTAAGGTCAGAGACTCGGGCCTCTCTAACTTCAAGAGTACCCCTGCCCTAGTACAAGGATAGTTCGGGTCCCAATTTCAGGGACAGTTTGAGGCCCCACTTCCTTCCCGAAGACCATCACAGCATGACATTTTCACCAGCCTCACATTTTGCATCTTGAACATGTACACTGACTTGTGTGATTGCCTAAAATGTACAGATATACTGTTTTAACCCTGGAATAGGTGATGGAGGGATGATGTTATATAATATGTGTGTACAACATTCTTTTCTTGGGGATGAAGTTATAATATACATACTTAAACTGCTAAAGAGTTTGATAGATAGGGATTGGTTCCTCAGTTAGTACAACCACACCCATCAGCAATGAAAATGGGGTGTAAATAGCTTACAACAAAATCATTTTATTATACACCTGATGAAGGCCTACATAGCCGAAACGCGTTGTGTTTTTTTATAACAAAAAATGTTTCAATGTTTTTATTGTCTTTTATAAAATTTAGCATTTTACCTAGCCAATAAAATATCATCAGATTCAACATCAGAGATAATTACTAGTTCTTCGGCTATATAACCCTCTTACTCCAAATTGGGTTAAGGATCTTCTGAAGGAAGCGCCCTGAAACTTCTTAATTTGCATTAACATTTTGTATCTTGGTATGGATCCAGTTGCAATCATTGCCAAACAATTGCAGGATCTGTTGCTTGGACTGTTAGACCTGCAATCTAGGGTCTCACAGCAGCAGACTGTTGGTCTGTCGAGCAGTCAGGCTGAACTGGAACCTAAGGTGACCCTCCCTGATAGGTTTTCTGGGGGATGGGATAAATTTGTTGTGTTCCATGAAGACTGCAAGCTTTTTTTTTAGGCTTTGTCCTTGTTCATCTGGGAGTGAGGAGCAACAGATTGTGATTATTATTTCTCTCCTTCAAGGAGACCCTCAATCCTGTCCATTTTTACTTCCATCAGACTCACTGTCTCTCCGGTCGGTTGATGTTTTTTTTCAGGCTGTAGGCCTCATGCATGATGATCCAGAACATGTTTCCGCTGCTGAATGTAAGCTATGTAAGCTCCAGCAGGAAGACCGGCCGGCAGAGGAATTCTGCTCAGAAATGCTAGATTTGCTACTGACACCCAGTGGAAAAATCCTGCTCTAAGTCACTTTTGTCAGTGCCTATCTGAAAGATTAAATGATGCACGAGAGCTTTTCGAAACTCCATAACTCAGAGTCGTTGGAGGCAGTCATGGCTCTGGCCATCTGCATAGATAGACCCTTCAGGGATAGACCTTTTGTGACTCCACCCCCAATGGTACTCCCTAAAACCGAGGTTCTCCCTGTGTGCTCTGAAGAACTGATGAAGTTAAGAGGGACCTCTCCTCGGTATCATTCTCTTACTGTTCGCTGCAAAACGGGGTTGTGTTTTTTCTGTGGTGAAAATGGGCATTTCATTTGTCTGTCCTTCTTTACCAAAGCATAAAAAGTCGTCGAAAAACTTCTAACCCAGGTTGTGTGAGAGATAATATAGCAAATAAACTCAGAACTCAACTTCAGTAGAGTGATGATTTTTAATCGTGTCCACAGTAATAACAGAAATGTTTCGGTCCTGAACTTGGACCTTCATCAGTCACATGGACTACTGTGAGTAGATGGACCCAGCAAAAAGAGGGGCTATGCCCGGAATATCAGGTTTAAATTATGTTCGATATAGGTGATCAAATATGGCAGCGGTTACCTGGGGGGTCCCGGTGGAGCAAAAATGTGCATGCGGTGGACGCGGTATCCGCCGCTAGTCCGTGCACGGCGGATACCGCGTCCACCGCAGGCACATTTTTGCTCCACCGGGACCCCCCAGGTAACCGCTGCCATATTTGATCACCTATATCGAACATAATTTAAACCTGATATTCCGGGCATAGCCCCTCTTTTTGCTGGGTCCACCTACTCACAGTAGTCCATGTGACTGATGAAGGTCCAAGTTCAGGACCGAAACGTTTCTGTTATTACTGTGGACACGATTAAAAATCATCACTCTACTGAAGTTGAGTTTTGAGTTTATTTGCTATATTTATATGGTGTGGGAACCTACTCAGATACTCCTATAAGGCTGTGCACATGATTATTCACTTTGTGTGAGAGATAATAACCTGGGTGTATGTTTCTCCTATGCATGTGAATCTCAGTTTTTCATACCAGCAGAAGTGGCTATTGATATGAAAACTGAGAAAATATCTATCCTGTTAAATAGTGGGGTGGGAGCCAATGTGGAGGATGCTCAGTTCACACAGGATCTAAGTTTTCCCTGTAGTACTCTGGAGAAGCCCATTCACATATTTGCTATTGACTCTGCACTGCTCAGTCAGGGAAATTTCACACAAGTAGTGCATAATGTGAACCTTTGCATAGGGGCATTTCACAGGAGCTCCTTTCTTGCTATGTCTTGGAAGGTCTCTCTACTCCTATTGTGTTAGGCCTTCCCTGGCTAACGGTGCATAATCCAGCTATTGACTGGCAGTAGTGATGAGCGAGAATGCTCGTTGCTAGGGTGGTCTCTGAGTATTTGGAAGTACTCGGAGATTTAGTTTATATCGCCGCAGCTACATGATTTGCGATTGCTGGGCAGCCTGAATACATGTCGGGATTCCCTAGCAAACAGGCAATCCCCACATGTATTCAGGCTGTCTAGTGGCCGCAAATCATGCAGCTGCGGTGACAGAATCTAAATCTCCGAGCACTTCCAAATACTCGGAGACCACAAGAGCATGCTTGGGAAAACCTGAGCAACGAGCATACTCGCTCATCACTAACTGGCAGTCAAGAGAAATAGTCAGAGTGTTTTCTGCAAAAATAACTGACCATCATTTCTAATGTTTCCACTAAAACAATACCCTCTTTTCTGTCTGATATTGTGGATTTGTTGTGCGAAAAAGGGTGTCAGGAACTGCCGCCACCATCGTGCGTATGGTTGACCCGTAACCTTTCTCCCTGAAGAGAAATTACCCAAAATCAGATCATACAATCTGGCCCTGAAAGGCAGGCTATGAAGGAATAAATGTCTGAGAGTCTTGTTAAGGGACATATTAGACTGTTATGTTTGGGTAGCTGAGGATAAAAAGCAAAAACAGTAATACACCAGAGAGGCTGGAACCTATTGGATTGCAGTAACCTGAACTAACCACACAACTAGAGGTAGCCGTGGAGCGTTCCTACGTTGATCCTATACGCCTCGTCACAGCCTGAGAGATAACTACACCTAAAGGCAGAAAGAGGAAAGCTATCTGCCCCGGAGCAGATCCCCAAAGAAAATAGGAAGCCCCCAAACATGTAATGGCGGTTAGACAAGAAGAAGCACGGACACAGACAGAAAATAGAATAAGCAAACGCTGGGGCCCAATCTGTCTAGACAGAAAAGTAACATAAATGGAGGCTGAGACTAGGTAGAGGCACACCAAATGAATGGGAAGTCCCTGGATGTGTGCCATCTAGTCTGGACTATATTTGTAAACCCATCACCAATTAAACAGAGAGAGAAGAACGTGATGTAGCCATCACAAAAATGCGATATCGGGTATCAAATGTATATGAAAAATCTTTATTGAATACAAACAAGATCAATACAAACTAGTCAAATACCCGCATATAGATGTGAAATCCAAATATGTCAATATAATAATGTTTGAACCTGTGTAGGCAAAGATACCAGCCCCTATATAAGCATTGGAGGAGATACATGAGCTGAAAGAACAATTCTAAAATGACAAGTGTCATAGATAGCCAATAATTACCTCCAACAACAGAGTGCGGGTGGGAGCCTGGATCGGCACGTCTGCCCCGACGCGCATTTCGGCACGATTACCACGCCCCCTGACGAAGGTAATCGTGCCGAAACGCGCGTATTGATCAGTGACTGTGTTACTCATATGTAAACAATTAACTGGGTCGGCCCGTCTTCCTGTTTTTCTGGACACGCACGTGCCGGTGTGGTCCAATTGCCTGCATTGTTCTTGCCTATTTAACTTTTATATATAACCGTTCTTGTTTGTATTCAATAAAGATTTTTCATATACATTTGATACCCAATATCGCATTTTTGTGATGGCTACATCACGTTCTTCTCTCTAGACAGAAAAGTACAGGAAAGGATTCTTACTACAATCCAAAAAAAACCTAAAAAATACCAACTCTTCTGATTGCAAAAACACCTGAGATCACACGATCGCTACCACCTAAATCAGATCTCTGGTGTAACAAAACTAAGCCGCAGCCACTGAAAAAACAGGAAAAAGCAAATGAAAAAATAACAGTGGCTTCAGATAAACTGAGAGGAGCACAGGCCCCCAGGAGGGGACCCGGCTGACCTCCACAGAAGTGCAGGGAACTATGCAAAAAGCAAGCACAAAAATAAAAGCAGAAAATATCTTATCTGAAAGCAGAAGATGCAGGCAAGACTCAGCAAACTTCCAAATGAACCAGGAACCACAATTGAGACAAGAACAATAGATCGCCGGCGACCATCATGGGAGGGAACCTCCCTTATACCAGTCCAGTCCGTGATCCCAGATTGACATTCCTCGCTGTGAGGTTCTGTACTGTCTGCAACCACCAGAGGGAGCCTCTACTCAGAAACCATCTCCAGCACATTCATAACAGTACCCCCCCCCTTGAGGAGGGGTCACCGAACCCTCACTTGTGCAACCAAGCCGATCAGGATGAGCTTGGTGATAGGCATGGATCAGTCTCCTAGCATGGATGTCAGAAGCAAACACCCAAGAATTGTCCTCCTGACCATAACCTCTCCACTTAACCAAATACTGGAGTTTCCGTCTAGAAAAACGAGAATCCAATATTTTCTCAACCACATACTCCAGATTGCCCTCAACCAAAACAGGGTCAGGAGGAGAAGCCATAGGAACCACTGGCTCGACAAACCTCTTCGATAAGGACTTGTGGAACACGTTATGGATCTTAAATGTCCCTGGAAGAAGCAAACGGAAGGAAACAGGATTAAGAATCTCCATGATCTTCTAAGGTCCAATGAACCTAGGCTTAAACTTTGGAGATGCAACCCTCATAGGGATATGTCTTGAGGACAACCAAACCAAGTCCCCCACTTTAAACCGAGGACCAACAATCTTATGCCGGTTGGCAAACCGTTGGGCCTTCTCTGAGAGAGAGACAACCTCTCCACTACCTGGTCCAAAATCTGCTGCATACGCTCCACAACAGAGTCAACACCCGGACAGACAGAAGCCTCCGCCTGTCCCGAAGAAAATCGAGGGTGAAACCCAGAATTGCAGAAAAATGGAGACATCAAAGTGGCAGAGCTAGCCCTATTATTAAGAGCAAACTCAGCCAAAAGCAAAAAAGAGACCCAGTCATCTTGATCAGCAGACACAAAACATCTCAAATAAGTCTCCAAGGTCTGGTTTGTTCTCTCGGTTTGTCCATTGGTCTGAGGATGAAATGCAGAGGAGAAAGATAATTGAACACCAAGTTTAGAACAAAATGTCCTCCAAAATCTGGAAACAAACTGGACTCCTCTGTCAGACACAATGTTCTCTGGAATGCCATGTAACCGAACCACGTGCTGAAGGAACAAAGGCACCAATTCGGAGGTAGAAGGTAACGGTCATTCTCTGAGAAACAGGGAGGTCGGAAATAAAATCCATAGAGATATGGATCCATGGTCTCTTGGGCACAGGCAATGGCATCAACAAACCACTAGAGCGAGAGCAAGGCTTGGAGCGAGAGCAAGTCCCGCAGGACTGCACAAATTCCCTGACGTCACGAGACAAAGTAGGCCACCAAAAGGACCGACTAACCAAGTCTCTGGTACCAAAAATTCCGGGATGACCGGCCAACGCGGAACAATGAATCTCAGACATCACACTCTTTTTCCACCGGTCTGGGACAAACAATTTCCCAATAGGGCAGCGCTCGGGTTTATCCTCCTGACTTCCTTCCAGAGCCAGTCTCAAATTGGGCGAGATGGCGGAAAGAACTACACCCTCTTTCAAAATAACAGCAGGATCAGATAACTCAGGAGAGTCCGCAAGGAAACTCCTCGAGAGGGCATCCGCCTTAACATTCTTAGTGCCAGGAAGAAAGGAAACCACAAAATTAAAACGTATGAAAAACAAGGCCCACCTGGCTTGTCTAGGATTAAGTCGCTTGGCTGATTCCAGATAAACCAGATTCTTATGATCCGTGAGGACCACCACCTGAAATGGCAGAGAAGCATCAGGCTGCCGTAGAACAGGAGCAGAAGTGAATCTCTGCTTAAGTTCCTGAAACGCAGAGAATGCCTCAGGAGGCCAATTCACCACATCAGAACCCTTTTTGGTCAAATCAGTCAATGGTTTAACAATAACAGAGAAATTACCAATAAATTTACGATAAAAATTGGCAAAACCCAAGAATCTCTGAAGAGCCTTTAATGAAGTAGGTTGGACCCAATCACATATGGCCTGAACCTTGACCGGGTCCATTTCAATAACAGATGGGGACAAAATGAATCCCAGAAATGAGATCCTCTGTACGCCAAAAAGACACTTTGATCCCTTCACACACAGAGCATTCTCTCTCAAAATCTGGAACACAGTCCGAACATGTTTCACATGAGAGTCCCAGTCATTGGAAAAAATCAAGATATCATCCAAATAAACAATCAGAAATTTATCCATAAAATCCCTGAAAATGTCATTCATGAAGTACTGGAAGACGGAAGGAGCATTAGTGAGCCCAAAGGGCATCATTAGGTACTCAAAATGCCCCTCTGGGGTATTAAACGCCGTCTTCCATTCATCCCCGTGCTTAATGCGAATAAGGTTATACGCCCCCTGAGGTCAAGCTTGGTAAACCAAGTAGCACTTTTCACCCTGGAAAACAGGTCAGAAATCAAGGGTAACGGATATTGATATTTCACAGTGATATTGTTCAAGAGACGATAATTAATACACGGCCTTAATGAACCATCCTTTTTGGCCACAAAGAAAAAACCGGCACCCAAGGGTGAAGAGGATGGTCTGATATTACCCTTCTCCAATGACTCCTTGATATAAGACCGCATAGCGTCATGTTCAGGTACAGACAAGTTAAAAAGGCGACCTTTAGGGAATTTACTACCAGGCACTAATTCAATAGCGCAGTCATAGCTCCTATGGGGGGGGCAAGAATGCAGATTTACTTTCGCTAAACACATCAGAAAAATCAGTCAAAAAGTCAGGAACATCCTGAGCCTGGGGAGAGGCAGAAAAAACAGTAGTGTTGGCATTAACACATTGGCAGCCCCAACTGGTTACAGACACAGATTTCCAATCCAAAACAGGATTATGAGACTGTAACCAAGGGAAACCTAGTACAATAATGTCATGCAGATTATACAGCACCAATAATTTGCAACTCTCCTGATGATCAGGTTCAACCCTCATTATCACCTGAGTAGAGAACTGGGGTTTATTCTCAGCCAAAGGGGTAGAATCAATCCCCAGTAGGGGAATAGACTTCCGTAGGGGTTTCAAGGGAAACCCAGAACGTTTAGCAAAATCAAAATCCATCAGGTTAATAGCTGCTCCCGAATCAACAAAAGCCTGAGCAGAAAATGTGGACAGGGTGCAAATCAGGGTAACAGTCAACAGAAATTTAGTCTGAACACTACCCAAGACAACTGAGCATGCAAAACATCTTCCCCGCTTAGGGCAGACTGAAATAGCATGAGAGGCATCACCACAGTAGAAACATAACCTACTGCGTTTTCGAAACTCATGACGCTGTGCCCCAGAAGCCACTCTATCACACTGCATGGGTTCAGAAGCTGGTTCACAAGGCAACACTATTCCACGCATACCTCTACGCTCACGCAAACGTCTGTCAATTTGAATCGCTAATGACATAGAATCATTGAGACCAGAGGGAGCAGGGAAACCCACCATAACATCTTTTACATTCTCTGACAGACCCTTCCGAAAAAGGGCTGCCAAAGCATCATCATTCCATTTGGTCAGGACTGCCCACTTTTGGAATTTCTGACAGTACAACTCAGCGTCCTCAAGCCCCTGATTTAATGCCAAAAAGGTTTTTTCAGCTTGATCAGTGACATTAGGTTCATCGTACAATAACCCCAGAGCCAGAAAAAATGCATCAACATTACTCAAAACAGGGTCCCCAGATGTCAGGGAAAAAGCCCAATCCTGAGGATCGCCGTGCAGGAGAGAGATGACAATTTGAACCTGCTGTGCTGCGTTCCCTGAGGACTTAGGTTTTAAGGCAAAAAACAACTTACAGTTATTTTTGAAATTCAGAAATTTAGCTCGATTCCCCAAAAATAAATCTGGCATGGGGATCCTAGGTTCCACAACCGGCAACCCTGCAAGATAGGTAGCAATACTCCGAACTTCAGTGGCAAGCTGATCCACACGGCCAGACATCTGTGCAAACTCCATTGAGAGAAAAAAAAATTCCTCCTCAGCACCCAGAGAAAAAGAGGGAAAAAATGCAACAAACAGAGAAAAAAAAATTCTGACAACTCCCTTTTTTTTTTTCCTTTTTACTATTTTTCTTCTGAGGTTGGAATCTACTGGATTGCAGTACCCTGACTAACCACCACAACTAAAGGCAGCCGTGGAGCGTTCCTACGTTGGTCCTAGACGCCTCGTCACAGCCTGGGAGGTTAACTACACCTAAAGATAGAAAGAGGAAAGCTATCTGCCCCGGAGCAGATCCCCAAAGAACATAGGAAGCCCCCAAACATGTAATGGCGGTTAGACAAGAGGAAATACAGACACAGACAGAAAATAGTATGAGCAAACGTTGGGGCCCAATCTGCCTAGACAGAAAAGGATAGGAAGGATACTTACTGCAATCCAAAAAAAAAACTAAAAAATACCAACGCTACTAATTGCAAAAACACCTGAGATCACACGACCTCTACCACCTAAATTAGTTCTCTGGTGTAACAAAACTAAGCCGCAGCCACTGAAAAAACTGGAAGAGGCAAATGAACAAATAACAGTGGCTCCAGAGGAACTTAGAGGAGCCCAAGCCCCCCCGGGGGGGGAAACCTGGCTAACCTCACAGAATTGCAGAGAAATATGCAAATGGTAAGCACAAAAACAAAAAAACAGAAAATATCTTATCTGAGAGCAGGAGAAGAGGCAAGACTCAGCCAGCTTCCAAGTGAACCAGGAAAAACGTTGAGACAAGAACAATTGATTACCAGCAACCATGATGGGAGGGAACCTCCCTTATATCCAGCCAGTCCGTGATTCCTGATTGCCAATCCTCATTGAATGGTTCAGTACTGTTTGTAACCACCAGAGAGAGCTTCTGCTCAGAATTCATTTCTAACACATTCACAACAGAAACCATCTCCAGCACATTCATAACATTAGACCCTTCTCTTCGCCCATAGTGGCAGGGCTCTTGTTTGTTAAAATGGAAGATGGGGACCTGATACCTGTTTAGATTTTCATGAGTTTAACCCCTCCCTCTCAACCTCGACTTATTTATTCAGATTGTCGGGGCAAAATACTCTGCGATATCTCAGGGCAGAGCGAGCTATGACATCATCACTGCACATTCAGCCTCTCTGTCCTGAGTATTGCAGAGCCAGGAGAGACGCTTAGTATACCGAACCTGCGGCTGGAACGGGAGAGGTAAGTATGTGATTTTTTTTAATGTATGCAGCATTACATGGGGCCCATACTACTGTATAAAGGAGTATGGGGCCCATAATACTGTATGGAGGAGCATTACATGGGGCCCATAATACTGTATGGAGGAGCATTACATGGGGACCATAATACTGTATGGAGGAACATGGAGCCCATAATACTGTATGGAGGAGCATCACATGGGGCCCATAATACTGTATGGAGGAGCATTACATGTGGCCCATAATTCTGTATGGAGGAGCATGTGGCCCATAATACTGTATGGAGGAGCATGGGGCCCATAATACTGTATGGAGGCGCATTCCATGGGACCCATAATACTGTATAGAGGAGCATGGGGTGCATGATGTGCTGTATGGAGGAGCCTTATATGGGGCCCATGATGTACTGTATGGAGGGGCATTACATGGGGCCTGTAATGTGCTGTATGGAGGAGCATTATATGTGGCCCATGATATACTGTATGGAGGAGCATTATATGCGTCCCATGATATACTGTATGAATGAGCATTATAATACTGTATGGCAGATTATGTGGTTGCCCATAATACTGTATGGTGGACTATGTGGTTGCCCATAATACTGTATAGAGGACTATGAGGTGCACATAATACTGTATGGCGGACTATGTGGTTTCCCATAATACTGTATGGATGACTATGTGGTTGCCCATATTACTGTATGACGGACTATGTGGTGCCAATAACACTGTATGGAGCACTATGTGGTGCCTATAATACTATATGGAGGACTATGTGGTGCCCATATATTGTACTATACCTGTATTTTGTATCTGTGCATCAAGAATCGTGGCATGTGTTAAAGGGGCCCATTGATAGTCTTTTGCCCGAGGTCCATGAAAATCTGGAGCCAACCCTGGCAATGACGCACTTCAAGATGAATGCCGGCTGCAGCTATGACAGGGCACTCTGCTCTGTGACAGGCCATGCTTCGACATCACATAGCAGTTTCGTTAAATGACTCCTGCAGCCTTAGATAGGCCGGCAGCCTTTCAATGTTACTGCTATGTGACATCACCTAGCGGCCTGTGACAGAGCAGAGCACCCTGTCACAGCTGCAGTCAGCAGCCATTTTAGCGACCATGCCAAATATGAAGCCACCAGAGGACGCAGGGGAGCGCAAGAAGGTGAAGGGAAGTCCCCCTGTGATTGGGCAAGGCAGTGGACATAGGGGCAGACATAGGGGCCCAGGATGGGGACATTAAAAAAAGGGCCCAGGATCTGGCACCTTATTAAATAAAGGGGTGACGTAATTTCTGTATGGAGGTCAGGATGAGGAGCATATATTGTTGGTTTATGGTGGCAAGCGGGGACATAATTACTGTAAGGGCAAATCAGGAGACATTATTACTGCTGTAATTTAATTTACTTTTGAAGTTACTGTCTACCATGGGGAGAACAAAAGGGGGTCCTGCAACTGTGCAGGGCGGCACTATGTCTTTTTTTTCTTTATCTGACATAGTGTAGAAGTTGGGGAAAATAGTGGGGAAAGTGCTCTGGAAGCGATCAGCTACAGATAACTGTTATTTTCTGCAGAGACGAGTCCTGGCTGGAAGAAGTGATGGCGGACTGCACTGGATGAAGATGAAAGACTTCAATTACAGACATCACGAGTGAGTCAGTGTGTTACTTGTACACTTACACTATATTCTGTATACTGTGTACAGAGCTCCTTTGTATAATGTCACTAGTGATCACTGTATTATCTATACACTGACACTATGTACAGAGCTCTTGTGTATAATGGCACTGGTGATCACTGTATTATCAATACACTGACACTATATACAGAGCTCCTGTGTATAATGTCACTGGTGATCACTGCATTACCTGTACACTTACACTATACACTATATACAGAGCTCCTGTGCATAATATCACTGGTGTTTACTGCATTACCTGTACACTGAAACTATATACAGACCTCCTGTGCATAATGTCACCAGTGGTAATATTAGTGTTATTACGATTGTGGTTTTTATTAATGATCAGTATTTTAGTACTCTCACTATGTGGTGGTAATATGTGATCTGGTCATGATTTGGTGATATTTCTCTTGTATGTGGTAGTATTTGGTCACTATGTAGTCTGGTCATGATGATGCTGCATTAATCCCCTGTATGCAGTATTATTCGATCACTATGTGGTCTGGTCATTGTGTGACTGTATTAACCACCTGTATGTGGTATTATTCAGTCACTATGTGGTCTGCTCGTGGTGTGGCAGTATTTTTCTCCTGTATGTGGTATTATTTGGTCACTATGTGGTCTGGTCATAGTGTGGCGGTAATTGTCCCCTGCATGTGATATTATTCGGTCACCATGTGGTGGTAATATGTGGTCTGGTAATGGTGTGGCAGTATTTGTTCCCTGTATGTGATGTAATTCGGTCACCATGTGGTGGTAAAATATGGTATTGTCATGGTGTGGCAGTTTTTGTTCCCTTTATGTGATATTATTCGATCACTATTTGGTGGTAATATATGGTCTGGTCATGGTGTGGCGGTATTTGTTCCCTGTATGTGATGTTATTCGGTCACAATGTGGTGGTAATATATGGTGTGGTCATGGTGTGGCAGTATTTGTCCCCTGTATGTGATATTATTCGGTCACTATGTGGTGGTAATATGTGGTCTGGTCATGGTGTGGCGGTATTTGTTCCTTTTGTATGTGGTATTATTGGTCTTGGTATAGGGGATTGTGTTGTGTATAGAGGTCACTTGTTCTCTCAGAAATCAATAAGAAGAAATACTTGGTCGGTTAACCCGTCCCTGTCCTGTGGCATATTACACAGTAGCAAATATGCACTTACAGTGGTTCTACAGTGAAAACGAATAATCACCTATCCTAAGGTCATGTTCACACATTCAGTATTTGGTCAGTCTTTTGTCTAAGTATTTGTAATCCAAAACCAGGAGTGGGTGATAAATGCAGAAGTGTTGACGTGTCTCTATAATACTTTTCCTCTGATTGTTCCACTCCTGGTTTCGACTTAGAAATACTGATGTAAAATACTGACCAAATATTGAACGTGTGAACATGGCCAAAGAATAAGTGAGAAGTTATAGATTGGTGAGGGTCTGACTGCTGGGACCTGCACCGATCTTCAGAATGTTAAATCTTATCCCCATTATTATGGAGCAGCATGTACGACCTGACCACTGATCTATTCATTCCCTAAGGCCTCTTTCACATTTCCGGCTGGCGCCTAGCGGCGCCCCCGGCATTTTGCCACAGCGCCGCATCTGAAAATCTGGTGCGCCGCATGCGGCTTTTTCCGCATTGACATGCATTAGCGCCGGATGGCGCCGCATGTCAATGCGTTGCATGCGTTTTGTCCGGATGCGGCGCAATGTACGTTGCGGCGTCTGGAAAAAACGCTGCATGTAACGTTTTTTGTTTTTGCCGGATGGTTTCTTATCTCTCCAAGCATCAGAAACCATTCAGCAAAAAAACGCATTTTGGCCGCCGGAAGTGTGAAAGGTTTTCACATGCGGCGCTGCGGCAAAATGCCGTGGGCGCCGCCAGGCGCCCGCCGGAAATGTGAAAGAGGCCTAAGGGGCTGCACTTAGCTTTTTCTAGAAGCCACCAAAGAGGATGAATGGAGCTGCGGTCAGACATCCCATCTGCTGCTCCATTTTTAAATGGGGGTAAAAATGTCCTGTCATTAATAAAAGTTCCTTATTCTTGCGATCGGTGCGGTTTCCAAAGTTGGATTCCACTGATCAATAAATTATCACCTCCCTAACCTGTGGATCGGTGATAACTTGTTTTCATCAAAGCACCCTTTATTACAAACTACCGTAATTGTACATCCCAGTTATGTTGGCGCACTGTAGATGTGCAGCAGCCGCCTGTGTTTTACAGTCGATGCTCCACTATATCAGGGATAACGGCTAAGTTATTTGCATATAGCTATACGGTGGGCCCCTAGAGTCAATTCCCCCTGTGGGCCCCAGACACCCCAGTCCCGACCCTGCATGCATGCACGCAGAAGATGCCATAGTTTATGTTTTACTGGTAAGTTAATTCAGAATCTTACATTAAAACTTTTAATGCCTTGATATAAAATGAGAGATATACAAAGGTACAGTAGAAGGCACATGCACCCCATATTGGACCCATTATATCTACAAAAAACATTGGAGACATAAGCTGTGTGCATGAGCCCTATGATAATTTCTGAGTATTAGGCCGGAGTCACACTCAACGATAAAAATTCTGTCCGTATTATACGGCCGTAATACGCAGAGAATTCCCTAGAAAAGTGATCCGTATGTAATACGTTTGCAATGCGAGGATGCGATTTCCTCAGCTGAAAACATCCGTGTGTGATCAGTATGGCATCCGTATGCAATCCGTACGCCGAGATTTTCTCACCACCTTGCAAAACTGACAAATAACGGTTTTTAGGCCTGAAACCCATTTAAATAATCATCAACAAACCTATTTATTGCCTCCTCAACAGGTGGCTCCCTCCAATCTTTGCCTTTTACTCCGTGGTGGTTTTGTGGGAGTTGTGCTTTGTCCTAAATATGGGAGAAACACTTACTTTTAACACAACTGAGCGTGTGTTGTATAACTGGGTATTGTCACGACGTTTTGGTCAGCCATACCCAGTGATTGTGGATCCCAGGAGGCGTAGAAGATTTTGGGTTCATCCCCTTTTGAGGCAACGTGACAGTGAAGGGCATTTCCACTGTCTCTACGCTTCTTTGCGTAGCAATCCCGGCAAGTTTTTTTCTTATTGTCGGATGTCCCTTCGCACTTTTGATATATTGTTGGAGATTGTGCGCCCTGGGAAAACGTTTCAGGACACAAGGATGCGTAAAGCAATATCTGCCGAGGAGCGCCTAATCCTTACGTTACGGTATGTATGCAACCGATATATTGATGATGTATTAGAGATATTTATGTCTTACTTGGCCTTACATCTTTGTTATTTAGACCTCTATTGATATATGTGTGAGCCCCCACAATTTTTCGGATCATAACAAACCTTGGATATGACCCAAAAACCACACACCTTGCTTTTGCATGTTTTTGTGGCTATATTTGTTTTTATTGGACTCAAAGTGTCATCAATGTATAACCATGTACTTAACTGGATCACTTATCATGTATATGTTCTGTTTACCCTTTAGATTTCTTTCCACGGGGATGTCATATGCAGCATTGCATTTAGAAATTTTACTTGGAAAGTCAACCATCTCTGGGATTGTGCGGTCAACATGCGCAGAAATCTGGTCCCGACTCCATCACCTGGTCATGCCTCAGCTGCAAATGGAAGATTGGATGCGTATAGCTCGTGGTTTTCAGGAGACCTGCCAGTTTCCTAACTGTGTAGGAGCCCTGGATGGGAAGCACATCCGTGTGCGTAAGCCGCCGAACTCAGGGTCCCAATATTACAATTATAAACAATATTTTTCTGTAGTTCTGTTGGCCCTGGTTGACACTAGCTACAGGTTTGTAATTGTCGATATTGGGGCCTATGGAAGAACTGGAGACTCCAGAGTCTTCAATTCTTCCATTATGAGTCGGCGGCTGCGCAACAATAAGTTGAACATCCCACCCCCACGTTACCTACCAGGGAATAATATTGAAGCCTTGCCTTATGTCATGGTTGCAGATGAGGCTTTCCAGTTGACGCGGAACGTCATGAGGCCGTATCCACGGAGAGCCCTCAACCACAGGCTCACTATATTTAACTTTAGACTTTCCCGTGCATGCCGTCTTGTTGAGTGTGCCTTTGGTATTCTGTGTGCCAAATGGCGGGTTCTCCAGTCCGCAATTCAACTTGGTGAAGCCAATGTTAACGTGGTAATACAGGCGTGTGTTGTACTGCATAATTTCACCAGATCCCATGATTGTCCTTCCAATGTTGATGATGACGTTGAGGATGTAAGTCCTGATCCGACTAATGGAAGACCTGTCCATCGTCAACGTCGCCAGCCCTCTGGCCTAAGAGTGCGTGAGCTTTTAACTAATTATTTTGTTTCCCCTGAAGGATCTACTCCCTGACAAGAGAATGTGCTGTCCATGTAGTACTTATGGCAGTTTCTCACAGTGTTTTTGTAATGTTTGACCCTTTGAAGCCTATAAGTGTTTAGAAGATACCCTTATTTCTAGGTTGATAATAAAATATTGGTTAATGAAAACATGACAGGCATTTTGTGTTTTTGTGCAAATGTATATTTTCTTTGCATCATTTTTTTTAACCCATATTGGCATCATATGGGTGTCACGGCCTAATATTCAGGCCTCATTATATGGAAATGTCCTAAAACGGACAAATAATATGATAAAGTAAAACAAAATTTCAAAGCAACATACAACAGTTATTAACAACAGGCTACCACATTGGCTTTTTATAGGTTGTGGTAAGTTGGGGGTGGGGTGAAGGGGGACGGTCACCTTGGGCAGAAGGTGGTCTGCTCTGTTGGGCAACCTGTGTCTCACCCTGGGCTATGGAAGTTGGCCATGCAGTATTCAGGCCCAAGGTTTGTTCCTGCTGTAGCGCTCCATAATAGTGTGGAGCGGGGTATGGATGGCTCACATCCTGGCTATGGGAGTAACCCATGGCTTCATACCCCCCAATATGGCCATGTCGACCAGACACATGTTGGGACCAGCCTCCAACATTGTGTCTGCTCAAGTGGCCATATTGGGCAGGTGCACTGTACTCAGGCAAGTGTCCATAGGTTCTTTGCCCTTCGGTTTGGGTGGCCTGTTTATGGAAGGTAGGGGGTGCGGACACTAATTGCGCTGACTGCTGGTGGGGAAGATCCTGCAGTGGCAGAAGGTTTGTTTGTGACAACTGCCACCTCTCTAAAAAAATAAAAATGGGCAGAGGATTGTTGGGAGGGGCACAAGCGTCCAGTACTATCTGGAGAGCACCTCGGGCACGCAATCTGAGGGAACGCGGGACCGGGCGCAAATATTGAGCAAGGCTTCAAAAGAAAGCCTCTTCACCATCATCATGGGCAGCCCTAGAAAGATAGTTCAGGACACCAGTATCCACTTGCCTCCTAGTGGTAGAGGTGGAAACGACTCTTCTGCGGCGTCCACGAAGTGGTAAGGCAGAAGGCAGGGGTGCTGTTTCCAGCGGCAGTGTAGGACTGCTGCTGTGGCCCACATCTTCCTCCTGGGGATTGGCCTGTGTGGATGCTGAGGCTGCTTGACATGTTGGTGGTGGTGGTGCTGCTGGCTCATTGGTGTCGGGGGGTACCGAAGATGGGCCAGCCACTTCGTCACCTTCACAGACAGGGTCAATGATGACCTCGGAGTCGGATGCCGTCTCTCTTTCGGTAAGGTTTGACTCCGTTCTGTTGGATAGAAATCAGTCAACATTACAATCAATAAGTTATGGAGACAGTAGAACATGTGTTGAAGGTGTACCTTAATGCAACCACTGAGGACTCTCAAGTCTAAATATTTTTCTACCTTAATGCATGCACTTACGGCCTAAGATCCATGCTGGGGGCCAGAAAATTCAAACCATCGTAATACACATATTTCCGTTTTTTCGGGCCTGCATCCCCACTCCTCCCTAATTGCTGGCGTTCACGCCGGTACTGGTCCCGGCAACTCCACCACCGCCGTGTTACATCATTCACTGAAAAGGAAAAGGAAAATAGCATACAAATGATCAGATTGGATGTGTTTGAAGATGTAGGCCTCAGTCTTAATTGGCCTGTGATGTAGCAAATGTGTATCCTATACAATATGGGTAATATAGGACACACATAACATATCCTGCATTGCAACTTTACATTTAAGAGTTAACTCAATAGTTGCATAAATCTACTTACTAATTTCTTGCTGCTCCGCGCGAGGCCGATCCTCATAACCAGGGACCATGTGGCCGCATATAGACCTCCATGCTGCCTCCTTGCGGGTGCAGTCCGCATAATGGGGGTCGCGTTGGTCCCACAAAACAGGCCTTTCCTGCACCAGCACTAGGAGCATTTCAACATTTATCATTCTGCCCATGCTTACTCCGTGGAGGCGTGCTTCCTGGTTAGGAGTGTAGCGTGCCAGGCTAATCTGCATGTCAAAACTTCCTGAGAAACCATGATTGAATTTCCTGTCACCAGGAGAACTGTTGCGTTTTTCTCGCAAGTCACACGTCTGGTCCGTGTGCAATCCGTTATTTCCACGCACTCATTGACTTGCATTGGCAAGTCTCGGACGTAATACGCTGAAAATCGCAGCATGCTGCGATTTCACTCACACATATAAAACGGCCGAAAAAACATCGGATGATGCTAGCTGCCCCATAGATAAACATTGGTCCGAGTGCAATGCGATTTTTTCTCTCCATTGCACTCGTCCGTATTTCCCGCTAGTGTGACTCCGGCCTTAAAGGTAAATGAAAAATGGTGACCTAATCTGTACTTTGTGAAAATTGCTAAACTGCTTTTGAAAACATATAATACCCCAGCCTTTAAATGATTAATGTACATATTATCACATATGGGTAATTTTCCTTATGTTTTCATTAGAATTTGTAAAATTTGTAATTTAATAATATAATTTTTAATTTCTGTTGATAGAGAAAATCTACCATGGACATCGCATCCATGGACATAATGATAACCGTAGTAGATGTCTGGGGGGGTCCCACTTAACCCCTCTCTGCCATCAGACGTACTATTCCGTCCATGTGACCCTGGACCTAATTCCCATGGACGGAATAGTACGTCATGGGCGATCAGCTGCACTCCCGGGGGGAGCGCAGCTGATCGCCGCCGGGTGTCAGCTGATTATCACGGACCGCTCCCGGCACATTAACCCTTGGCACACCGCGATCAAACATGATCGCGTGTGTACTAGGGGCACAGGGGAGAATCGCGCAGGCAGGGGGGCTCCCTGCGCGCTCCCCTGAGACCCTCAGAGCAGCGCGATGTGTCGCGCTGTTCCGAGGGTCCGTCCTCCCTCCAGGTCCCCGGATCCAAGATGGCGCCGGGGTCCTGCAGGGAGGCGGCTTCCTCAGTGCCTGCTGAGAGCAGGCGCTGGGGAAGCCTGCAGCGATGCCAGAGCGATCGCTGGTGTGACAGAGTGCTGTGCACACTGTCACACCAGCGATCTGCTAAAATACTGTGATGTCCCACCCTGGGACAAAGTAAAAAAGTAAAAAAAGTAAAAATAAAAAGTGTAAAAAAAAATCATAAAAAAAAATATTCCCCAATAAATTCATTTTTTCCTGTAAATAAAAAAAACAAAACAATAAAAGTACACATATTTGGTATGCCGCGTCCGTAACGACACCCCCTATAAAACTGTCCCACTATTTAACCCCTTTAGTGAACCCCTTAAAAAAAAAAAAAAAAACGAAGCAAAAAATCAATGCTTTATCATCATACCGCCGAACAAAAAGTGAAATAACACGCGATCAAAAAGACCGATATAAATAAACATGGTACCACTGAAAACATCATCTTGTCCCGCAAAAAACGAGCCATCACACAGCATCATGAGCGAAAAAATAAAAAAGTTATAGCTCGCAGAATAAAGCGATGCAAAAATAATGATTTTTTATATAAAATTGTTTTCATTCTATAAAAGCGCCAAAACCTAAAAAAATGATATAAATGAGGTATCGCCATAATCGTACTGACCTGAAGAATAAAACTGCTTTATCAATTTTACCACACGCGGAACGGTATAAACGCCTCCCCCAAAAGAAATTCATGAATTGCTGATTTTTGTTCATTCTAACCTCCCAAAAATCGAAATAAAAAGCGATCAAAAAATGTCACGTGCTCAAAAATGGTACAAATAAAACGTCAACTCGTCCCGCAAAAAATAAGACCTCACATGACTCTGTGGGCCAAAATATGCAAAAATTATAGCTCTCAAAATGTGGTGATGCAAAAAACTATTTTTTGCAATATAAAGCGTCTTTTAGCGTGACAGCTGCCAATCACAAAAACCCGCTATAAATAGTAAATCAAACCCCCTTTATCACCCCCTTAGTTAGGGAAAAATAATAAAATTAAAAAAATGTATTTATTTCCATTTTCCCGTTAGGGTTAGGGTTGCGGCTAAAGTTAGGGTTAGGGTTGGCGCTAACGTTAGTATTAGGGTTAGGGTTGGCGCTAACGTTAGGATTAGGGTTGGGATTAGGGTTATGGGTGTGTTAGGGTTAGGTTTGTGGTTAGGGTTGGGACTAGGGTTATTGGTGTTTGGGGTTAGGGTTGGAGTTAGAATTGGGGGGTTTCTGCTGTTTAGGCACATCAGGGGCTCTCGAAATGTGACATGGCGTCTGATCTCAATTCCAGCCAATTCTGCGTTGAAAAAGTCAAATGGTGCTCCTTCACTTCTGAGCTCTGCCATGCGCCCAAACAGTAGTTTACCCCACATATGGGGTATCAGCATACTCTGGACCCCAAGAGTTATTGTGCAATTTGGCCTATTTCTCCTGTTACCCTTGGGAAAATAAAAAACTGGGGGCGACAAAATCATTTTTATAAAAAAAAAAATGATTTTTTTGTTTTTACGGCTGTATGTTATAAAACTTCTGTGAAGTACTTGGGGCTTCATAGCGCTCACCACACTTCTAGATAAGTTCCTTGTGGGGTCTATTTTCCAAAATGGGGTCACTTGTGGGGGGTTTCCACTGTTTAGGCGCATCAGGGGCTCTCCAAATGCGACATGACGCCCCAGACCATTCCATCAAAGTCTGCAATCCAAAACGTCACTACTTCCCTTCCGAGCCCGACGTGTGACCCATACAGTAGTTTTCTCCCACATATTGGGTATCAGCGTACTCAGGACAATTTGGACAACAACTTTTGGGGTCCAATTTCTCCTGTTACCCTTGTGAAAATAAAATATTGGGGGCGAAAAAATCATTTTTGTAAAAAAAAAAGGATTTTTTATTTTTACGGCTGTACGTTATAAACTTCTGTGAAGCACTTCGGGGTTCAAAGTGCTCACCACACATCTAGATAAGTTCCTTGTGGGGTCTATTTTCCAAAATGGGGTCAATTGTGGGGGGTTTCCACTGTTTAGGCGCATCAGGGGTTCTCCAAATGCGACATGACGCCCCCAGACCATTCCATCAAAGTCTGCAATCCAAAACGTCACTACTTCCCTTCCGAGCCCCGACGTGCGCCCATACAGTAGTTTACTCCCACATATTGGGTATCAGCGTACTCAGGACAAATTGGACAACAACTTTTGGGGTCCAATTTCTCCTGTTACCCTTGTGAAAATAAAATATTGGGGGCGAAAAAATCATTTTTGTAAAAAAAAAAAGGATTTTTTATTTTTACGGGCTGTACGTTATAAACTTCTGTGAAGCACTTCGGGGTTCAAAGTGCTCACCACACATCTAGATAAGTTCCTTGTGGGGTCTATTTTCCAAAATGGGGTCACTTGTGGGGGGTTTCCACTGTTTAGGCGCATCAGGGCTCTCCAAATGCGACATGACTCCCCCAGACCATTCCATCAAAGTCTGCAATCCAAAACGTCACTACTTCCCTTCCGAGCCCCGACGTGCGCCCATACAGTAGTTTACTCCCACATATTGGGTATCAGCGTACTCAGGACAAATTGGACAACAACTTTTGGGGTCCAATTTCTCCTGTTACCCTTGTGAAAATAAATATTGGGGGCGAAAAAAAATCATTTTTGTAAAAAAAAAAAGGATTTTTTATTTTTACGGCTGTACGTTATAAACTTCTGTGAAGCACTTCGGGGTTCAAAGTGCTCACCACACATCTAGATAAGTTCCTTGTGGGGTCTATTTTCCAAAATGGGGTCACTTGTGGGGGGTTTCCACTGTTTAGGCGCATCAGGGGCTCTCCATATGCGACATGACTCCCCCAGACCATTCCATCAAAGTCTGCAATCCAAAACGTCACTACTTCCCTTCCGAGCCCCGACGTGCGCCCATACAGTAGTTTACTCCCACATATTGGGTATCAGCATACTCAGGACAAATTGGACAACAACTTTTGGGGTCCAATTTCTCCTGTTACCCTTGTGAAAATAAAATATTGGGGGCGAAAAAATCATTTTTGTAAAAAAAAAAAAGAAATTTTTTATTTTACGGCTGTACGTTATAAACTTCTGTGAAGCACTTTGGGGTTCAAAGTGCTCACCACACATCTAGATAAGTTCCTTAGGGGTCTAGTTTCCAAAATGGTGTCATTTGTGGGGGGTTTCCACTGTTTAGGCAGATCAGGAGCTCTCCAAACACGACATGGCATCCAGCCAATTCTGCGTTGAAAAAGTCAAACGGCGCTCCTTCCCTTCCAAACTCTGCCATGCACCCAAACAGTGGTTTACCCCCACATATGGGGTATCAGCGCACTCAGGACAAATTGCACAATAACTTTTGGAGTCTTGTTTCCCTTGGGAAAATAAAAATTGGGGTGAAAAGATCAATTTTGTGGAAAAAATATAATTTTTTAATTTTACGGCTCTACGTTATAAACTTGTGTGAAGCACTTGGGGGTTCAAATTGCTCACCAAAGATCTAGATAAGTTCCTTAGGGGGTCTAGTTTCCCAAATGGGGTCACTTGTGGGGGGTTTCCACTGTTTAGGCACATCAGGGGCTCTCCAAATGCAACATGGCGTCCAATCTCAATTCCAGCCAATTTTGGTTGGAAAAAGTCAAATAGTGCTCCTTCCATTCCGAGCTCTGCCATGCGCCCAAACAGTGGTTCCCCCCACATATGGGGTATCAGCGTACTCAGGACAAATTGGACAACAAATTTTGTGGTCCAATTTCTCCTGTTACCTATGGGAAAATAAAAAATTAGTGACTAAGAGATAATTTTTGTGGGAAAAAAATAGGATTTTTTATTTTCATGCCCGGGCATTATAAACTTGTGTGAAGCACTTGGGGGTTCAAAGTGCTCACCAAAGATCTAGATAAGTTCCTTAGGGGGTCTAGCTTCCAAAATGGGGTCACTTGTGGGGGGTTTCCACTGTTTAGGCTCATCTGGGGCACTACAAACGGAACATGACCCCCATCAATGTTTGCATTCCAAAACGTTACTGCTTCTTTTCCAAGCCCTGCCGTGCGCCCAAACAGTTTCCCCCCCCACATATGGGGTATCAGCGTACTCAGGACAAATTGGACAACAAGTTTTGGGGTCCAATTTCCTTGGGAAAAATCAAAAATTTGGGACTAAAAAATCATTTTTGTGGAAAATTGTTTGTTTTTTTTTTCACACCCAGGCATTATAAACTTTTGTGAAACACTTTGGGGTTCAAAGTGCTCACAACAGATCTAGATAAGTTCCTTAGGGGGTCTAGTTTCCAAAATGGTGTCACTTGTGGGGGGTTTCCACTGTTTAGGCGTATCAGGGGCTCTCCAAACACGACATGGCGTCCAATCTCAACTCCAGCCAATTTTAGTTTGAAAAAGTCAAACGGCGCTCCTTCCCTTACGAGCTCTGCCGTGTGCCCAAACAGTGGTTTTCCCCCACATATGGGGTATTGGCGTACTCAGGAGAAATTGCACAACAACTTTATCTGTTCATTTTCTCCTTTTACCCTTGTGAAAATAAAAAAAAGTTTGTAAAAGATCATTTTTGTGGCTAAAAAGTTAAATATTAATTTTTTCCATCCACGTTGCTTCAGCTCCTGTGAAGCACCTGAAGGGTTAATAAACTTCTTGAATGTAGTTTTGAGTACCTTGAGGGGTGCAGTTTTTATAATGGTGTCACTTTTGGGTATTTTCTGCCATATAGACCCGTCAAAGTGACTTCAAATGTGAGGTGGTCCCTAAAAAAATGGCTTTGTAAATTTTGTTGTAAAAATGAGAAATCACTGGTCAACTTTTAACCCTTCTAATTTCCTAACAAAGAAAAATTTTGGTTCCAAAATTGTGCTGATGTAAAGTAGACATGTGGGAAATGTTATTTCTTAACTATTTTGTGTGACATATTTCTCTGTTTTAAGGGAAAAAAAATTCAAAGTTTGAAAATTGCAAAATTTTTAAAATTTTCGCCATATTTGCGTTTTTTTCAAAAATAAACGCAAGGTATATCGAAGAAATTTTACCACTAACATGAAGTACAATATGTCACGAGAAAACAATCTCAGAATCGCGAAGATCCGTTGAAGCGTTCCAGAGTTATAACCTCATAAAGAGACAGTGGTCAGAATTGTAAAAATTGGCCCGGTCATTAACGTGCAAACCACCCTTGGGGGTGAAGGGGTTAAATGAGTTTTCCCACAAACAAAGATCATTTTAATCAGTGGATCTTGAAATAAAAATAATTTCCACAATTAGATGTGTTAACATAAAATGTTCCTGTGCTGAGATATTCTTATAAATGTGTCCCTGCTGTGTACTGTGTAATGGCTGTGTCTTACCATACAGGGACATGGTCTGATCACACCACAGCTCCTGGACAGGGAGGAAGCAAATGAGTAGACAGACATTACAATGCAATGCAATGCGGCAACAACATGTGACTGCAGCCTTATCCATACTTTGAATTATTGCTACTTGTTCACCTGCTTCTTTTTCCTGCCACTAGGTGGGGGAGCATCCTATTTTTCTATCGGGTTCTATGAATTCCTGTTACACCCTTGGTTAATATTATTATGTATTCCAGCAAAAATCTATGTTACTAACTCCATTGTAGTAACCATCTGTCTTTTTTTCTGTGTTTCTCTAAATTTTATTCTTTTTTAATTCAATCCTGCCAACAAAGAAAATCTGGAAAAATCTCAAGAGTCAATTTGTTTTAAGCAAATAGTACAAACTGCCATATTTGAAAGAAAGATAAAAAAAACTGTTTGTATGTGATTTTTCTTTTGCTTCAGTTTAAAGTCATTTTTCTTTGTAAAACTCAGACATTTGAAACTAAAATGTTGTATTTTTATCATCAATTTCTCATCAGGATGTAATATTAAACTATTCAAGCTTGTCTGCATTGTATCCTTTAAGTAGGAGATTCAATATATATTACATCTAGCACTAAGCCGATACAAATATACACCCAATTCCAATACCTACAAGATTTCTGTTTTTGTTTAAAAACTTGGCTTTCTTCAACTTCTTTTGTGTTCCTCTGGGTGTGCATGAGCAGCTGTGGAAAGCTACAAGACTAGCCAACAGATTTTTCAGCCCCCACAGATGTCAATTAGTGTCTCTAGGGCTTGTTTAGGAATCACTTGGGCTCATGGACTTCCATGTGCTGACTTATTTGCAAAGCATGAGTTATTCACTAACTCCATTATATTAATTAGAAGATTATCAGCTCTCCGTGGTTAATTTGTCTGCTGTAGGGATGTTCATATGAGACTTAAATACAAACCCATTTGAGAACAGTTAATAATACTATATACAACCTGCTTTCCCCATTAACTCTCAAGCCATACACAGACTGTGGAAATGTAAAATGTTAAACGGACTTGCAGGCTAAATAAGGAATAAGGTAACCTAGATATCATCTAAGCACAGCTGCAAAAGTAGATAACAAGTAGACAATTTATTATGGTGGGTCAGAGGTCTTACAGAGTACACTACTATAACCAAAAAATTCTGAAAGTTAAAAAGCAAAAGTAAAAAATGGCCTGCCCCCACAATGTTCAAATCATTAATGTATTTATTATCACTAATACAATCAAAACCAAATAAAAACAGCAAAGGAAATATAATATGCTAAGACATAGACAGTGGCATTAAAAAGTTTGGGCACCACTGGTCAAATTTACTGTTATTGTGAACAATTAAGCAAGTTGAAGATGAAATGATCTATAAAAGGCCTAAAGTTAAAGATTACACATTTTCTTTGTAATTTACACAAAAAATATATATATTTTTTCATCTTTTACATTTTAATAATTACAAAAAGCAAAATGGGCTGATGCAAAAGTTTGGGTACCTTGCAAGGTTAGTACCTAGTAGCATCCCATTTTGAAAGTATCACAGCTTGTAAACGCTTTTTGTAGCCAGGCAAGAGTCTTTCAGTTCTTGTTTTGAGGGATTTTCATCCATTCTGCCTTGAAATTCTTCACTTCGTCTTGCATACGCTGCTTATTTTGAGGTCTTGCAACAGATTTTCAATGATGTTCAGATCAGTGGACTGTGAGGACCATTGGAAAACCTTCAGCTTGCACCTTTTGAGGTAGTCTTTTGTAGATTTTAACATGTGTTTAGGATCATTATCCATTTGTAGAAGCCATCCTCTTTTAATCAGCTTTTTAACAGATGGTGTTATGTTTGTGAAAAAGAATGAGTTTCCCAAAAAAATAATAGTTATTAAAGGGGGAACTCTTCCCTCCTCTATTGAGGTTCCAATATTAACTATTAACATTGAACTTGACTATTAATAATTAATGTCCAATTAATAATGCCTTAACTTTATCTTTTCCTTATACTATATACTAACTGAAACAATACAGTGTACCGATAAAGGATATTTATCGCACACACAGAAGTCTACAATCTATTACATGCATATACAGCTCTGGCAAAACTTAAGAGACCACTTTCAAATGTTCAGTTTGTCTGATTTTTCTCTTTATAGGTATATGTGGCGCCCCTGAGGGTTCAGTCGTCACAGAGGTGTTGCACCTCATCCAGAGGTGTGACACCCCACTTCCAGGTAAGGAGGGAGCACCCCTAGGACTCCAATACCTGCATCCAACACACACCATATCAGCTGGTCATATGGACATACCCTACGGGAGGATGGTCTCATACCAGGCTGGTTAGCAAGGGGTGTATGGGTGGGTGGAGTTTAGGCAGCAGTAAGAGGAGAGGAGAAGTTAAGCAATCAGAAAACACGGAGTGTGTAGAGGTGGGGAGGAGAGCTAGCCGATAGGAGCTCATCCTCTAAGTGAGAGGAGACTGATGAGCTTCTGGAAAACTAGGAAGGGGTCCTTGGGCACGGACAGTGAACATTTCATCCGTGGCCCTATCAGGGATCAGAAGGACCAGGCCATCAGGGTTCGGCCCCTAGACTAGTGTGAAACCTTCAGGACCCGCTAGTAAGCCGACGGCGGTGATCACTTTATGGGTCATTGCTACCAACCACCAGCATCATCTCCAGGAAGGAAACTATATAGGGCCAAGGACGCACAGAATTAATCTGTTACTTGACAGGGTCCACAGCTTCTGGACTGAGAGACTGCGTGGTGAGGTGCTAGGAAGAGAGGAGTGGAACAGCACAGTGAGAGAAGGCCAAGAAAGAACACACACAGAACGGGAGTCCTGGGCAAGTGTGACCGAGTTACCTGGGGGTTGCTGGACCCCTCGCCCGGAGGACACAGACCATGCGAGCATCTGTCTTGCTGGCAACAGACTGTGAGTAAAAACCCTGAAACTGCAAAGGACTGTCTCCTAGAGTTATTTCAGCGACACACATCTCTCTCTGCGCTTCCACAGGGGATTAGCCATTTTCTAAAGCGCGATCTCAGGACACTTTTCCCCGATTACACCAACGGAGGCACTTGAACACAGATCCTACTATCTAGTATCACTTCTGTGATTTCATTTGACTATATTAACGATATTCTCTAATTCATCTGCATAAACTGTCTGATGAAGGTCAAGATTTATGACCGAAACGTTACATTAATATTGGATTATGAAATAAATATCCCTTTTGTTAAGCATCAATTAAGAGTGCCAGATTTATTTAATTCTCACAGGTCTGTAGAATGGGCTGCCCATGACAGGGTTTTGATGTGGTGGTCTCTTAATTTTTGCCAGAGCTGTATATTTATACCCAAGCTGGCAACTATAAATATATATATTTACAAATATATTAGTACTACAACACTAATACAATAATAGAAAAACAGTACCACACATTCAAAGCCCACAATTATCCCACAAAACCCAAATTACCCAAACACGCATGCAACATCAGCCACCCGCCTTTCACTCATTATCCCTAAGGAGCTAGTGGGGGTAATGTTGGAGAACAGGGCCTAGTAAGAAAAGGGGTTACAGGGGATACTCAGCTAATGTGTTCCCATCATGGTGTCCAAGGAGTAAGAGAGCAAGCTGCACATGTGTCTTGGGATTTACGACCAGCAAAAGAGAGCATGTCCAGTCCCAGGTGTGGGGGATGAAGTCACCAATCTATTATACTGTCCCATTTTCCTCCCACCCATTGGCTAAGCTTCTTTGTTCATTTCCACACATTCTGGCAAAACCTGTTTTAGCACATAGCTGGACCTTCTTAAGGCAATTGAAAACCACATGGTGGAGGAGGGGGCTTCTGATACATTCACCTTTTGGATCACTTCCCTTATACAGTTTGCATCAAGAATTTGTTGAAATTTCATCATATCCATTCTTCCTGCTGCCTGTGAAATGTTCCTCATGCCATTGGCTGCAATGCAACCCCAAAGCATGACTGATCCACCCCAATGCTTAATGTTTGGCAAGATGTTCTTTTCCCGAAATTCTGTGCCCTTTTTCTCCACAAGTACCTTTGGTCATTGTGGCCAAAGAGTTCTAGTTTAACCTGTTTCCAAAATGCATCAGTATTGTTTAGATGTTCTTTTGCACACTTCTGATGCTGAATTTTATGGTGATCACATAGGAAAGGTTTTCTTTTGACCACTCTTCCATGAAGGCCATATTTGTGCAGGTGTCTATGAACAGTAGAACAATGTACCACAACTCCAGAGTCTCCTAAATCTTTCTGAAGGTCTTTTGCAGTCAAGCGGGGGTTCTGATTTGCTTCTCTAGCAATCCTACGAGCAGCTCTCAGTGAAATTTTTTGACCTCCACTGTTCTTATTAATTGTCATTTCTTAATTACATTTTGAACTGAGGAAAGGGTAACATGAAGACGCTTTATCTTCTTATAGCCTTCTCCTGCTTTGTGGACCTCCACCATTTTAATTTCCAGAGTGCTAGGCAGGTGCTTAGAAGAACTCACCCTGCTGTTTTTGGCACAGGGTTAGAGGAGACTAGATTTTTGTAAAGCTGGAAAATTTGCATCACCTGGCCTTTCCTAACGATGATAGTGAATAAGCCATAACCCTAACAGGCTAATTAAAGTCTGAAACCTTGGTCAAAGTTATCTGAGCTCACAAATCTCCAAAGGTGCGCAAACTTTTGCATCGATCCATTTCCCTTTTTGTAACTTTTAAAAGTACAAAAATGACATTTTTTTGGCCTAAAGTACAAAGGAAGTGTGTCATCTTTAACTTTAAGACTTTTAGACATCATTTAATCTTCAACTTGCTAAAACTGGTTTTCCCACGAACAAAAGTTTATTTTATTCACTAAATCTTGAATGAAAATAAGTTCCACAATTGGATCTGTTAAAAAAATGTCCTGTGCTGAAATAATGTTATAAATGTGCCCCTACTGTGTACTGTGTAATGGCTGTGTCTGACCGTACAGGAACATGGTTTGATCATACCATGTTAAGGTTTGAGTTCCCGCTGCTGCACAAGGGGAGTCTCAAACCAGTCCCGCTGCGGTCCCCCATTCATCTCCATCCGCATTGGAGCCTGCTCAGCTTAGACGTCGGTCCCAGCGTCTCACCCAGTCTAAAGGTATGCCACACTGAACAATATCGCTAACGGGATCGCTAAAAAACGTCACTATTTAGCGATCCCGTTAGCGATGTTGTTCAGTGCGGCAGCTTCCAGCGACGAGCTTCCTGCTGTGATCTCCTCGTCGCTGGAATCGCTCCGGACCCTATTTTATCGTCGGCGCTCCCGCTGGGTAAGTATATATCGCTAGTGTGGCACCTTTTCTTAGCGATTTAGCGGTACTTTTGTACCGCTAAAGTCGTTAAGAAGATCGCTAACGGCGATAGCGTCGTTAACTATATCGCTAAATGTGGCCGCACTTAGCGATATAGAAACAATCCCGCTAGCGATCGCATTAGTATGCGTCGTTATTGTGATTGCTAGCGGGATTGTTTAGTGTGGCAGTACCTTAACAGTGTGCAGAGGATTACTGCTGCTCCTCCAGGCTCTGCTATTGTGGCCAGCACTGGTTAGCGGCGAGCAGACGTCTTTAGGACAAAGTCCTTGTTTTCCCCTTCTGAGCATGTCCAGAGTGAAATCTCTCATTGGAGATCAGGGGTCACAAGCTCAGGTACTGCAGCAGCTCCTATTGGTCCGCCAGGAAGGTCCTGTGACTACTGGTGTTCTGGAACAAGTTTCATTGGTCCTTGTTTCTGGCAGGTCCTGTAGCTGTTACTATAAAAGGGTAGCATGGCTGGGCCGCCATGCGCTAATATCAATCTTTATATGCTTTGCGCCAGTGTGGTCATGCATGTGTGTGTGGTTAGGGCCCGGCTGAAATAAGCCCCTAGAATACCGACTTAATTGGTGAGGAGTTTGGTATGCTAGCTGGTCAGGGTCGGTGTCCTAGATGCTCTAGATTACCGGCATAAAACCGGTGAGGAGTTTGATTGCCGGCGTTCAGACGCCATAGATTGCGGGTGACTCCCGAGGACATTAGCGCATGATCACGTTCTATGTTCTCTTAGCACTTAACTGTGTACCTGGGTGCCTGACAGGACACAGAAGTTTGTCTCAGCGGCCCTGTGACGTAACAGGGTTCGCTTTCAACGCTAGACAGCGCCCTAGCGTGTTTATTTTGCGACTCAGTGGTGTTAAGTGAGTTCGCACACATCGCCATATAGCGCTGCGGCACTCCTTCTAGCGGCTCTGTGGATTAACAGAGTTCGCACATATTGCCACAGCGCATTACGCGTTTATTTTGGCGACTCTGCGGGATAACAGAGTTCGCTTCTTGCGCCATTTTACTAGCAGCAGGCTCCGCCTACACGGTGGACCCCGGGCTGCGAACGCACCTCTCCACATCATATATTTGGTGCGTTCCGCAGACCCTAACATACCACATCTCCTAGGCAGGGGGGGAAGCAAAAGAGTATACATACAGGACAGCATGGGACAGCAGCTGATTCTTTTTGTGAGGTAAAACATTTTTGTCATTCTGATTCTAAGAGCATTTGGTGCTCGAAGAGCGTCCAGACCTCAGCGGGCAGTCACTGTGCGGTGTTATTGAGCTATTTACCGCTGAGACTATTAGCAGCCATGTCAAAGTTTTAACCTTGTCTAATAAATCTTTATATTTTATTCCTGGAGCTGGACTTCTTCTCCTCGGTTCTAAAACATTTCTCTGCCTGTTTTCAAACAGTGTTTTACCTCACATAATCAGCAGTGATCCCCAGCTGTCCTGTCTGTATAACCTCTTTTGCATCCTCCCTTGCCCAGGAGCTGTGGTATGATCAGACTATGTCCATGCAAGGTCAGAATAATATAATACACCGCACACTTAGTTGAATATTATGCAAGGGTGAAAACTATTATTTATTTATATACAGATTGGTAGTTTAGGCAAGGCAATATATGACAAGCGATTAAATTTAACGTTTCGGCTCAACCGGAGCCTTTATCAAAAAAGTCGCTTGAGGTCCAGTGCCAATGAATACAAAGAGAAGGTGCAAAAGCCAACAGGGTGTCAGAGTGAGGCTAATTAGTAGCAGCTGTTCACAGGGAATCGTAAACATGTCACATAATGCAGCTAAGGGTCTGAGAGGAGATATTCAGAAGCAGCGCTCCCGCGCCAAGCTTGTGATGTGTGTCTGCAAGGTCAGACACGGCCATTACACAGTACATAATAAGGGCACATTTATAAGATTATCTCAACATTTTTTTAAGCACATCCAAATTTGGAACTTTTTAATATTCCAAGATCTAGTGAATAAAATTAACTTTTGTTCATGGGAAAACCCCTTTAACTGTTCACAAGGTCAGTAATTTTGACCAGGGGTGCCCAAACTTTTGCATGCCACTGTACAGATTTACAAATAGATAGATAGATAGATTTTCTGTATATATTTGGATGAAAACAAAATACCTTCTTTGTGGGCATAAGTAATTTGTTCTTCATGATTTGTGGTTGAGATGAGCAGATCGATACACTGAGGTTTGAGTTCAAGTTGAATTTCCTGAAATTGTATAATTTTTAGATGTGATTCCAGGTTTGTAAAAAAAAATTGCTTACCACCATTTCCCCACTACTGAAACATCAGAGAGTGGGCTAACATAATTTTGCGTTGCCACACAGATTTCCTTATAATGCCCTGCACCTATAACATACTGCAAATAATCATACCTTGTGTAATGGTGGTCAGTACCTGGGCCATCACAGATCAGCGGTTCCCAGTAGAGTACAGTTTGTGCAGCAGAGTCGTTTTCCACTCCAGAGTATCTGGATAAGTCTCTCTCTTTTGAAGAGTGTAAGTGCTTATGGCCAGTGGGTTACTCTCTATCTCTCGCCTGTAAAGTGTTAGCTCCTATGATCAGCAGAGTTCTCTCTTTATTGCTGTAAAATGTAAGCTCTTATGGTCAGCAGGGTCCTCTCTCAAACCTGTAGAGTGTAACTTCTGAAGGGCAGTGGAGTTCTCTCTCTTGCTTTTCCCCCAGGTTTATTTTCCAAGCAATTACAAACTTTATAGTTTGGAGATTCACGTTCATTTATTTGCCGCAAATCAAAAAATTCAGCAAAGACGGTAAATTTGAATTTCAAAAGATCCGATTGACTTGAACATTATTGACTTGAAGATTTGAACACAATATCAAACAGCAAAAAAGTGGTAATAGCCAAACAGGTAATTGAGTTGACAAAAAAAAGATGTTATGGTATTGTACCAAAACATACTAAAAGAGTAACTTTCGTTTTATTTTATATTTTTCATAAATCAATAGTGCACAGGAAATTATGAAACTTTATATTAGATCTTATCAAATAAATATGCTTCTTTCTCCACCTAAACTGATTTCTTGTTATCAAATTTCCCAATTCATGGGAAAAATCTGTCTTCAGTTAATAAAGATTTTCCTGGTAATGAGATAGGAGATGACATTTGGTACTCATAAAGTTCTATGGACAACTGTAACTGTCGTTTCACAAAAATTTGACACGGAATATCTGTGTCTTCCTTTTGCTCAGTCTTTTTCTCCTTTCCATAGAATTTTAAAAGCATCAATTATTATTTCCTATCTCATTAATGGAAATTATGTCTTCACTGAATAGAGATTTTATAGATTTTTACCCCTGACTTGAGAGTAAAATATCAGTCCTTGAGGAGAAAGAAGCAGATTTCTCTAATAAGATATATTACAAAGTTGATAATTTTCATGTGTAATATTGATTTACAAAATAAATATTAATATGGTGGATACGCTTCAATCAATTCTCAGGCATAGATTAAGTGCTGCTGGTTTGAAAAATACCTCAAACACTGCAGTCAGTATAAAGGTATAGAGAAACATGGAAATGAAGTTCATTCTGCTAGAAAGTATAAAAGTTAGGGCGCAGTCATATGGACGTATAACATGGCTGATGATCGCATTGCTGTGCACGAACTGGCCAGCGCCTGTCCTGACCTGAGCATGACAGTGTCATGTAGTTTTATGCAGTTGTCATGCTCAGGTCAGGAGAGGTGCTGGCCAGTCTGTGTACTAAGATGTGATCATTGTCCGTGTTATACATCCCTCTGACTGCACCCTAACTTTTATACTTTCTAAGAGAAGGAACTTCATTTCCACATCTTTCTAAACCTTTACGTCCAATGACATTATTGTGATCCTCTCATTGACCTTTTCTGTCATTAGGCTTATTTGTTCTAAGACTTTATTCTCACCAGAAGTCCCAAATCGTATTAAATTGTATGTATATAAAATTCTCTCGTAAAAGACAATGCATTATCTATATTTTATACAAAATCAAACCAGGTGGTGATTAGTGTTGAGCGATACGATACTGCAAATATCAGGTATCGGCCGATATTAGCTGTATCGGACTTTCGATTCCGAGTTCTGATATTGTCGTCTTATCGGATACCGGAATCGGAATTGTCACTGTCACTGTCAGTGTCCGTCGGTCGGGTCTGTCAGGAGTCAGCGGCACTTACCTGGCAGAAGATCTCCGGCGGTCACGGGCTGGACTGCTTCATGGCCGCCATCATCTTCTCCCTGGCGGTCACATGCAGTTTCTCGCGATAACTGCAGTGACTGCTGGGTAATCCCGGCCGTAAAGCAGTCAGTCCGATGACGTCACCGCCGGGGAGGCAGGTAATCAGCTGTGCTGCGTCGCGATGACAGGCTCTGCCTGTCATTGCGATGTAGCAGAGCTGGATCGTCGTGGGACACTCGTTACTATGGACTGCGTCGGACAGGTGGTATACTGTTGGTTTGTTTTTTTCCTTTTTTTACAGGAGATCGATGGCGTCGCAGGAATGAGAGTATAATAAAAGAAATGAAAACTGTGTTGTCTCTTTTATTTCATTAAAAGACTTTTTTCTTGCTTTGTCTTTTTTTTATACATTTAAAAACTTTGGGATTAATAATGGATCGGTGTCTTATTGATGCCTCTCCATTATTAACCGGGCTTATTGTCACCGTGCAATCAACGGTGACATTAACCCCTTATTACCCCACTTGCCACCGCTACAGGGCAGTGGGAAGAGCCGGGTAAAGTGCCACAATTGGCACATCTTTTGATGCGCCAAATGTGGGGCTGCTGTAGCCTGGTATTATCAGGCTGTTGAGGGCCAAAATCCATGGGCCTTGACAGTCTTTTAATACCAGGCCGCAGCAGTCTGCATTTTACTTGACTGGTTAACAAAAATAGGGGGACCCCTACGCCGTTTTTTTTTCGAGGGGATCCCCTATTTTTGTTAACCAGCCAAGCTAAGCAGACTGCTGTGGCCTGGTATTATCAGGCTGGTAAGGTCCATGGATATTGGATCCTTACCAGCCTGAAAAACCAGGCCTCAGCAGTCTGCTTCATCTGGCTGGTTAACAAAAATAGGGGGGACCCCACGCCAATTTTTTTTCGAGGGGATCCCCTATTTTGTTAACCAGCCAAGATATGCAGACTGCTGTGGCCTGGTATTATCAGGCTGGCAAGGTCCATGGATCTTGGCTCCTTAACAGCCTGAAAAAACAGGCCTCAGCAGTCTGCTTCATCTGGCTGGTTAACAAAAATAGGGGGGACCCCACACCACATTTTTTTCGAGGGGATCCCCTATTTTTGTTAACCAGCCAAGATATGCAGACTGCTGTGGCCTGGTATTATCAGGCTGGCAAGGTCCATGGATCTTGGCTCCTTACCAGCCTGAAAAACCAGGCCTCAGCAGTCTGCTTCATCTGGCTGGTTAACAAAAATAGGGGGGACCCCACGCCAAATTTTTTCGACGGGATCCCTATTTTTGTTAACCAGCAAAGATAAGCAGACTGCTGTGGCCTGGTATTATCAGGCTGGCAAGCAGGGTCGGACTGAGCCACCGGGACACCGGAGAAACCTCCGGTGGGCCCCAGCTCCTGCGTGGTGGGCCCTGATTTGAAAGGATAGGTTGTGGGGCAGAGGGGCGGTGGCCCCGGGCCCCGCACTCTGAGTGGGCCCACCCGGAGCTACGCTACAGTAACTGTATCGGCGTGCACAGCACGCCGATACAGTTACATTCTGTGGCAGAGCAGGGAGAATCGATCTTCCTGCTCTGCCGCCCAGAAGCTATGGGGCCTGAACAGGCGTTGGGGGGGCCCGGTGCCAGCAGTGGGCCCCCCACCCGTCATCGGAGGGTCAGCTGTATCGGCATCCAGCCGATACAGCTGACCGCATAGAGAGAGAAGGAGCGAGCGCTCCTTCTCTCCCATAATCCCCTCTCAGCGTCTGACAGCGGGCGCGATGACATCACCTGCCGGCGCCCACTGTCAGACGCTGAGAGGGAGAACAGTGAGCAGCACAGGAGCCGGGAGGTGAGTATTGTTTTTTTTTTTTTAATGGGGGTGCATTATACTACAGAGGCTGTATATGGGGGGTGCATTATACTACAGAGGCTGTATATGGGGGCTGCATTATACTACAGAGGCTCCATATTGGGGTGCATTATACTACAGAGACTCCCTATGGGGATGCATTATACTACAGAGGCTGCCTATGGGGGTGCATTATAATATAGCGGCTGCCTATGGTGGTGCATTATATTATAGATTCTGCCTATGGGGGTTTATTATAATATAGAGGCTGCCTATGGGGGTGCATTATACTATATTGAGGACTATCTGGTGTATTATGCTGTATGGATGCTATCTAGGGGTCATCATACAGTGTTGGACCCATTAAATAGTTTGGGGACATTAAGGGGTCAGTATATATCCAGTGAGGGGCATTATTCTGTGTATAGGGGAGATGTACAGGGGGAGACTTGGGACATTATTAAATGTAAAGTGGACACTTATTGTTATAGGGGAACTCGGGTTACTGTGACTGTCAAAGGGGCACACAGGGCATTATTACAGTCTAGGGGACAAAATGTGGTCACTGTTTTCTAGGGCACTTGCACCCGGCATTACTATATTCTAGAGGGGTGCTTTAAAATTTAGAGGTCACACAGAACCACACAGCAGGTGCAGTAATAGGGACACATACGGCAGCAGCAGCAGCTCAGTATTGGGGTATCACGTGCAGTAATAGGGACACATACGGCAGCAGCGGCTCAGTATTGGGGTATCAGGTGCAGTAATAGGGACACATATGGCAGCAGCGGCTCAGTATTGGGGTATCAGGTGCAGAAATAGGGACACATATGGCAGCAGTGGCTCAGTATTGGGGTATCAGCAGGATGAGGAGTTTGTGCAGGTTGAGAATAGTCCAATTGGTGACCAAGACAGTGCTAAAAATATGAGAAGTGAAATGTGTCTTTGTTGTAATCTCTGCAGTCGAGTCCTGGCTGGAGAAGTCGTCATGTCGTTCTGGGCCAGATGGAAAAGAAATGAAAAGTGAACAATTCCATTAGAAAGAACATCAGCGGTAAGTCATTATCTGTACCTGTGCTGTAATCTATTATATGTTCTGTAGGACTGGTATTATTTACCACACACCATATGGCGGTAATATCAATATTGGTCTTTTTATATATAGATTATTTTTGGCAACAGCGCGGTCATTTGCTGAGGTTCTCTGATTAGGGGCCCACTCAGAAGTTTCGCCCCCACTAAACCAAAACCCTAGCTACGCCTCTGGCTCTCTCTCTAGTCTTTCTTTCTCTCTCTAGTCTTTCTCGCTCTCTGTTCTTTCTTTCTCGCTCTCTGTTCTTTTTTCTCTCTGTTCTTTCTTTCTCTCTCTCTTTTCTTTCTTTCCTCTCTTTCTTTCTCTGTTTGTTCTTTCTCTCTCGCTGCTCTTTCTTTCTTTTCCTCAGTACCAGCCACTGTGCCCTCATTACCAGTCAGTGTGATCAGCAGTGCTAAATGGGTACGCTTGGGGCCAGGATATGGGTGTGATTATCTGTTAAATGGGTGTGGTCGGGGCATGGCCTAAAATTTGCAGCGACGCCCTACGCGCGCCGCAGCCTTTAACCCTCTTTCCTGTCTTCAAAATTTGGGAGGTATGCTGTATGACCTCACTACAACTTCTGGCCATGCTCCTGATGAGCGCGACGGATGGTCTCCTGAGGGATCTCCTCCCACACCTGGACTAAAGCATCCACCAACTCCTGGACAGTCTGTGGTGCAACGTGGCATGGCCTAAAATTTGCTGCAGCAGGCACAGCGTGCCACAGCCTTTGTCCCTCTTTCCCTTCTTCAAAGGTTGGGAAGTATGATGGTGGGCCCCAAGAATATTTTTTCTCTGGTGGGCCCAAGGTACTCCAGTCCGACGCTGCTGGCAAGGTCCATGGATATTGGCTCCTTAACAGCCTTAAATACCATGCCTCAGCAGCAGGGGCGTACATAGAAATCATGGGGCCCCATAGCAAAAGTCTGAATGGGCCCCCCCCCCAAAAAAAAAAACCCAGAGCCATTGTAAATGTAAAGTGCCAGCACAGTGAGGGGACACATTAAACAAAAAAATGTATTATGCCCCCATAGATTGTGCCCCATAGATGCTCCATAGTATAGGCCCTTATGCTGCCGCAGCTGCTGCAACCAAAAAAAAAAAAAAGACATACTCACCTTTCGTCACTGGGGGCCAGGTGCCGGTGTCCTGAGCAGGGGGTGACACCAGGTGCCGATGTCACCGCTCGCTCAGGGCCCCGGCACCTGAGATATTTACCTGTCCTTTCTCCACTGCTGAGTGCCGCTGTCTTCGGGGTCCTCCAGCAGTGAATGATCAGGCAGAGGGCGCGGCGCGCACTAACGACGTCATCGCGCCCTCTAACCTGAACATTGCAGCAAGAGGACGCGAGCAACGGTGGAACGGGACAGGTAAATATCCCTTATACTCACCCTTCCGCCGGCGCGGTCTGTGCAGCCCCTGCTCTTCTCCCACAGTCTCCGCCGCCAGTGTTCAGCGGTCACGTGGGACAGCTCATTAAAGTCATGAATATGTTCGTATTCATGACTGTAATGAGCGGTACCACCTGACCGCTGAACACAGGCGTCGGAGACCGTGGGAGAAGAGCAGGGGCTGCAGAGACCGCACCAGGAGGGGTGAGTATATAGAAGAGCTGCGCTCCCCCTCCCCCGCCGACCCCCTGGTAGTACTGTGTCAGCACAGCTACCCGACCGTCGAGGGCCCCCTCACCTGTCTGGGCCCCATAGCAGCTGCTAGGTCTGCTTCATTCACGGTACGCCACTGCTCAGCAGTCTGCTTCATCAGGCTGGTTAACAAAAATAGGGGGGACCCGACGCCATTTTTTTTCGAAGGGAACCCCTATTTTTGTTAATCAGTTCCCTCTGACGTCACTGATTGTGTCCCTGGCTGACCTGAAGTGAAAGTGGAAAGCAATCAATTAAGCTTTCCACTTCCTCTCCTGTCAGCCAGGAGAGGAACTCATTCATTTGGGGGTTTACTGTGAGGCTGCAGCATTAGCTGCGGTCCCTGCAGTAAACATTAACCCTTTCTGAAGGATTACACCGTGGGACCTGACTGTGCATGGGATAGGTAAGAATAATTTTGCTTTTTTATTTTATTTTTATTACAGGAAATGGTTTTTGCAGTCAAATAAAAGATGGTCAAAAACATGTGTCTTTATTTCATTAAAATGATTTTTAATTAAAGTGTGTGTGTTTTATTTTTATTTCATGCAATAGGATTAATAATTGATAGTTGTCTAATTGACAGCTCTCAATTATTAACCTGGCTTAAGGTCACCTTTCAATTGCAAGGTGGCTTTAACCCCATATTAACCCATTCACCACCGCTACAGGGCAATGGGAATAGACGGGCAAAGTGCCAGAAAGGGCGAATCTTATTATAGATTTGTCTTTTCTGGGGTGTCTGGGGGCAGATGTTAGTAGCCAGGGGGGGGCCAAAAATAATGGTCCCTCTCTGGGCTATTATTATCTGCCCCCATTCGCTGGCTTTGTCTGTCTGGTTGCGAAAATAGGGCGGGAGCCCACGCATTTTTTTTAAACAATTTTACACCTCATATATATATATATATATATATATATATATATATATACATGTCATTGAATTTGTGACACATATATATATATATATTTATATTTATAGTTCATACACTTCTACATAGTATAATAGCCGCTAATTCAATTGCCGGCTTTTGTGAAAATGCAGAACCCGACATGAAATGACACTTGGTGTACATAGGGTTAACAATGTCCTTTGCTATCTGATTTGCACAAACAATTACATCAGTCTATGTGTGCAAAATTTCACACCTGTAGGGGTTAATTAAAGGTGTAAATTTGTAGCAAAAAAGTCCGTTTTTTTTACAACGAATTTACAACTTTAATTAACCCCTACAGGTGTGAAATTTTGCACACATAGACTGATGTAATTGTTTGTGCAAATCAGATAGCAAAAGACATGAAAAGACATGGTTAACCCTATGTACACCAAGTGTCATTTCATGTCGGGTGCTTCTGTCTTTTCACAGAAGCCGGCTTTACCCGGCAATTGAATCAGAGGCTATTTTACTATGTAGAAGTGTATAAACTATACATATATGTATATATATATGTCACAATGACATGTATATATATATATATATATATATATGTATTCTATGTGTGTATATTTTGTGTTTACAACGAAAGAAAGGGTTTTTTTAGTTGCGATATTTTGTACCCATAGACTTACATGGGACTTCCGGTATCGGTATCGGGTATCGCCGATATTTTAGTGATATCGGCAATACCATTCCGATCCGATATTTTTGGATATCGGAAAGTATCGCTCAACTCTAGTGGTGATAGATTAGCTTTTTTTCTCATTTGTTTATTTTCTGATTGTAGATTGTTTTATTCTTTGTTTCTGTACATGATTATCTTATTGTCTATCTTGCCAAAGCAGATTAACAGCATTTAGAAACATTAATTAACCAGACATAACAAGGACCATAGAAAACAACAGTGCTCTGTGTAGAGGACATTGTGCAGGGTGGGTAAACTATGACCATCACCTTCTGTATGAATAATATCATCCTGTCTTTATATGTGAGGCCTATCATTGACTGTCTGTCATAGTAATACAGCAAATAATGAAAAGTGCAAAGTATTAGGATTTTTTAATGTACACATTGACATGGAAATGACATCAAAGTCTCCAAAAACCCTTATATTTAATATAAAGACTTGATGTAACCACTAATTTATTTGCTGAATGCTCGGGTGTCCTCCGAGTATTTGGGCGTGCTTGGAGATTTAGTTTGTGTCGCCGACACAGCATGATTTACGGCTGCTAGACAGCCTGAATACATGTGGGGATTTCCTAACAAACAGGCAATCCCCACATGTATTCATGCTGTCTAGCAGCCACAAATCATGCAGCTACAGCAACACAAACTAAATTTCCGAACACGCCCAAATACTCAGAGGACACCCAAGCATGCTCGGGAACACCCGAGCAACGAGTATACTCGCTCATCACTACTTCTAATATGTCAATTATATGTACAATAACAAGAGGAAACCAGGCTATAACCTATAGGATAGGAGCTAGCATTAGCAAGCATATTAACCAGTAGCTAATCATAGTTTATATCTCACAGGAACAGTCCTTGTTTTCACTCCCCAGTTGTTCTCACCACTCGTCATCAGGAACATGTATTTTAACTTTAACATGATATATTCATCCCACCACACTGTGTTAAACTGATAATCCTACTTCCTTTCCTTTTTGTCCAACATGGCACCATCAGATAGATACACTCTTGTGTCCTATTCACTTAATCAGCCAGAGCACCAGCCAGAGACATCACCAGCCAGCCCCGACGTCCCCTGCCCTAGGCACACAGGCCAGACCCCGAACCGCCCCCCTAGCACAGGCTCCCCCACACCCCCTGCCCTCCGCACACAGGCCGGACCCCGAACCGCCCCTGAGCGCAGGCTCCCCACGTCCCCTGCCCTCCGAACCCCGAACCGCCCCCGAGAGCAGGCTCCCCCATGTCCCCTACCCTCCACACACAGGCCAGACCCCGAACCGCCCCCCGAACGCAGGCTCCCCCACATCCAAAAATATTGCGCCTTTTAGCATTTTTTCACCTGTTTGACTCAGCTCTACAAAGATGGACAATGCTGAGGCCATCAAATTAATCAAAAATGACAGCAGTTTGTATGACAGAAACACTACTCCAATCACTGACTGGGGTAGCATTTCTAGCTAAGTGCACAGAAGAAGATGTCACTTAGAAGAGGCATTGAATTCATTAAGTGGCATGCACCTCTTAATGAATTCAGCAAGAATGATGTGGAGCTGTTGTGCGCTATGTCAGTCTTTATGAATCGGCCCCAAAGACTTTTGATGATGGAGATAGACTATGGTTAACTACTCATTAATATGCTTACCATCACTAGCTCCAAGTCTGCAAGTTATAGTGTTCTGTACTACCTTATGGGGTATAATGTGGGTGTGTGAATTAAGTCGTACCTGCATGTGTGCAATAAAGAAACACACTAATCACTACAAGGGTATTTAACTCTCCTCTGCATTACAAACAATTATGTGGTAACTCAAAAAAAACACTGACAGATGAGCTATCTTATGACAATGACATTTATCCAAGAGTATGAAGTATTTAGTAACAAAAAAACACTCAGTTCTTGAAGTTCATGAGTTGAAATTATTTTAGAAAAAAATAAGCAAGAATAAGGATCTGCATAAGGAATTTGATAAGGCATAAGTTGTAATGTCTAGATGACTAGGTAAAAGCACTTGAAAAATGACAGCTTATGAGTGGTGTTACTGGCTAGCAGTGGTTAATATTTACCATAGTGGTCCAAGGGTAGTCAACCATTAAACTAGCAGTGTGATCATTGGTCCAAAGCTTCATGATGTATGGGAGCAAAATCCACATAGTTCAATTCCACAGATGAGCTCCTGTATCACTAATTGTGAAGAAGTTAATGCTGCACATGGTACGATGGAACCCATGTTCAACGCTGCGTGCCTCTGAAAGTGCCTACAATGAATCAGACCTTGATAGCAATTAAATTAGATAACCCGGTCTAATGAGTAATATTTTCTTTCATATCATATGGACAGTTGTGTGCATTCAAGTCTACTACTTAATGAAGAGATTGAATCAGGATGCACTATAGAAAGAAAACAAGCCTGAAGGGATAGAGTCATAATATGTGCAATGTTCTGTTGGGATACCCAAGCTTCTCATGTGAATGTTACCTTGAGGCCGGGGTCACACTTGCGAGTGTGATGCGAGAAACTTGCGCGAGTCTCTCGCATCAATAGCCGACACTGCCGCCGGCACTCGGACCAGAGCGTTCAGCTGCATGTATTTCTATGCAGCTGAACACTCCGGTCCCGAGTGCTGCCGGCAGTGCCGGGTATTGATGTGAGAGACTCGTGCGAGTTTCTTGCATCACACTCGCAAGTGTGACCCCGGCCTGACACATACCACCCTCCTCAACATTATTGGAGACCAAGTGCACTTCTTCAGTCCCGAAAAATTCTATAGAAAAATTTGCCCTGCCACATAGCAAATATTGTTCTTGAATGGATAAAGGAACATGACAAAGAATTCAATATGTTGATTCACCTTCAAAAATCCCTTGATCTCAATCTGATTAGGAATTTGTGGTATGCGTTAAAAAATGATTTCATGGAGGTGGGAAAACTTGTAACTTCCAGGACTTAATGGAAATACTGCTAACGTTTTGGTGCCAGCTATGACAGAAAACCTTTAGAGAAATTGTACAGTTCATGGCTCAACTGGTCAAAGCTGTTTTTATGGCATGAAAGGGACCTAAACCTTGTATGGTTCAGTTGTACATTTTGTGAAGAATAAGGCCTGAACACATAGACAACTATATTCAAATATACAATGGATATAAAGTTAGAGATAAATTATTCAGCTCAACATCCTTTCAGCCAGTAATCACTTGAAACATGGTGCACAGCAGCAATTGGGAGAGTCAATCCCACACAGAGTAGTAGGCAGTGCACATGTCAAAAACTTAGCCTTTTAGCAGAGGTGTGTAGACTTTTTATTTCCACTGCAGATCATGTGAGAAGATAAAATCAACATTTATTTTAAAATTGTTAAAAACATCTTCATTAGTGTATATTCCATAAATAGATTAGTAGACAATCCAGCACAAGTAAGTTGATAAAATCAGTTTATTCCAAATTGCTAAAATTCTTCATCAATGTATATTTCATAAAGAAATTAGGCAAAAGGTTTGTAAAATATAGGTGTTACATTACACGTTTTGAACATTTGAAAACCCTAGTTCTTAGTCATGATGTAACACTAAGAATCGAGGAGTTCAAAAGTTTGAAATGTGTATTAACTCCCATGTCTTTTAGACCTTTTGCCTAATCTATTTATGGAGCATACACTGATGAAGATGTTTTTAATAATTTTGAAATAAATATTGATTTTATCTTCTCACATATCCTCTACTACAGTGGAATTAAAAAAATATACGCACCTCTGTAAACAGGCCAGGTTGTTGACTTGTAGAAAACCATACCAAGAAGAATCATTTTTAAACGTTTTCTACTTTTAATGTCGCCCATAATCTGTACAAATTGAGAAACAAACTGAAATTATTTTTAAGGGAAAAATAAAAATAACAAAAGTAAAATAATGTGGTTGCATAAGTGTTAACACCATTTTATATTTTGGAATGTGGCCGTGTTCAAAATTAGCCAATGACATTTAAACTCATGTTAAAAAGTAGTCAGTGCGCAGCTGCTTTAATTTAAAGTGTTTCTGCATTTTACAGCAAAAACCGTGGTCCGTAAAAAGCTTACAACTCAGCAAAGGGATCTCATTGTTGAAAGTTATCAGTCAGGAAGAGTACAAACATATATCCATGGCATTAGATATACCATGGAACACTGGGAACACAGTCATCAAGAAGTGACTTAAATTTGGCACAACATTGACATTAGTAACCTACCAATAAAGTGAATAATAACAAAAACAATAAAACTATTAAATAAAAAGTATAATTTGTATTAATACTGTAGATCTTGAATCACTCAAAACTTTATCTAAACACTTTAAACTAGTCCATGATTGTGATGAATCACTACTAAGGTAGGGTCACACTTGCAAGTGTGATGCGAGAAACTCACGTGAGTCTCTCGCATCAATACCCGGCACTGCCGCCGTCACACGGGCCAGAGTGTGCGGCTGCATAGAAATATATGCAGCCGCACACTCCGGTCCCGAGTGCTGGCGGCAGTGCCGGGTATTGATGCGCAAGTTTCTCGCATCACACTCGCAAGTGTGACCCCGACCTAAAAGTAAAAAGCATTGATCAAGTTATTTTGAGTTCCAAGGGGAGCAATATCAAAAACGTCCCACACAAGGCCAAATGGATTTTCAGGGTTAATACCTTGGCACCAAATGGCCTCAATAAACAGATTCTTTTCTCTAAATCACTATCTTTTCTCTTATGTATTACCATTGTCTTTTGTTGAATTGTTTTAACATGTTTTTAACCCCTTAATCCAATCCGACGTACTATTCCGTCCATGTGACCTGGTACTAAATTCCCAGGGACGGAATAGTACGTCACATGCGATCAGCTGCGCTCCAGGGGGGAGCGCAGCTGATCGCGGCCGGGTGTCAGCTGATTATCACAGCTGACACGCGGCACTATGTGCCAGGAGCGGCACGGACCGCTCCCGGCACATTAACCCCTGACACACAGCGATCAAACATGATCGCGGTGTACCGGTGGCACAGGGAAGCATCGCGCAGGGAGGGGGCTCTCTGCGTGCTCCCCTGAGACCCTCAGAACAGCGCGAGGAAGCCTGCAGCAGTGCCTGTGAGATCGCTGGTCTCACAGAGTGCTGTGCACACTGTAAGACCAGCGATCTGACTTTATACTGTGATGTCCCACCCTGGGACAAAGTAAAAAAGTTAAAAAAAATTAAAATCAGATGCGTAAAAAAAAAATCTAAAACAAAGGAAAAAAAAAATTTCCCCAATAAATTCATTTCTTCATCTAAATAAAAAAAACAAAACAATAAAAGTACACATATTTAGTATCGCCGCGTCTGTAACGACCCACCCTATAAACCTGTCCCATTAGTTAACCCCTTTAGTGAACCCCTTAAAAAAAAAAAAAACAAGGCTAAAAAACAATGATTTATCATCATACCGCCGAACAAAAAGTGGAATAACACGCGATCAAAAAGACGGATATAAATAAGCATGGTGATGCTGAAAACTTCATCTTGTCCCGCAAAAAATGAGCCACAACACAGCGTCATCAGCGGGAAATTAAAAAAGTTATAGCTCGCAGAATAAAGCGATGCAAAAATAATTATTTTTTATATATAATCGTTTTTATTGTATAAAAGCGCCAAAACATAAAAATCGTACTAATCGTACTGACCCGAAGAATAAAACTGCTTTATCAATTTTACCACATGCGGAACGGTATAAACGCCCACTCCCAAAAAGATGTATATCTTCGTACCGTGTTAGCCAGTAGATAGAAAAATATTAGTTCAGCCTGATGAAGAGACCTGAGTAGTCTCGAAAGCTTGCAATTTGTTACCATCTTTTCAGTTAGCCATTAAAAGGTATCAACCACTGAGGACTCTCAACTCTAAATATTTTTCACTCCCAAAAAGAAATTCATGAATTGATGGTTTTTGTTCATTCTGCCTCCCAAAAATCGTAATAAAAAGCGATCAAAAAATGTCATGCACCCAAAAATGGTATCAATAAAAACGTCAACTCGTCCTACAAAAAATAAGACCTCACATGACTCTGTGGGCCAAAATAAGAAAAAAGTATAGCTCTCAAAATGTGATGATGCAAAAACTATTTTTTGCAATAAAAAGCGTCTTTTAGCGTGTGACAGCTGCCAATCATAAAAACCCGCTATAAATAGTAAATTAAACCCCCCTTTATAACGCCCTTAGTTAGGGAAAATTAATAAAATTAAAAAATGTATTTATTTCCATTTTCCCATTAGGGTTAGGTTTGGGGCTAAAGTTAGGGTTAGAGTTGGGGCTAGAGTTAGGGTTAGAGTTAGGGTTGGGACTAGGGTTACGGGTGTGTTAGGGTTAGGTTTGTGGTTAGGGTTATGATTAGGGTTGGGATTAGGGTTAGGGGTGTGTTAGGGTTAGGGTTGGAGTTAGAATTGGGGGGTTTCCACTGTTTAGGCACATCAAGGGCTCTCCAAACGTGACATGGCGTCTGATCTCAATTCTAGCCAATTCTGAGTTGAAAAAGTCAAACAATGCTCCTTCTGAGCTCTGCCATGCACCCAAACAGTAGTTTACCCCCACATTTGGGGTATCAGCATACTCAGGACAAATTGCACAATAACTCTTGGTGTCCAATTTCTTCTGTTACCCATGGGAAAATAAAAAATTGGGAGCGAAAATATCATTTTTATGGAAAAAAATATGATTATTTTTATGGCTCTACGTTATAAACTTCTGTGAAGCACTTGGGGATTCAAAGTTCTCACCACACATCTAGATAAGTTCATTTGGGGTCTAGTTTCCATAATGGGGTCACTTGTTGGAGTTTTCCACTATTTAGGCACATCAGGGGCTATCCAAACGCGACCTGACACCGGCAGACCATTCCATAAAAGTCTGCAATGCAAAACGTCACTGCTTCACTTCCGAGCCCAGATGTGTGCCCATACAGTAGTTTTCTCCCACATATGGGGTATCAGCGTACTCAGGACAAATTGGACAACAACTTTTGGGGTCCAATTTCTCCCCTTACCCTTCGGAAAATAAAAAACTGGGGACTAAAAGATCATGTTTGTGGAAAAAATATGTTTTTTTTATTTTCACGCCCGGGCGTTATAAACTTCTGTGACGCACTTGGGGGTTCAAAGTTCTCACCACACATCTAGATAAGTTCCTTTGGGGGTCTAGTTTCCAAAATGGGGTCACTTGTTGGGGTTTTCACTGTTTAGGCACATCAGGGGCTCTCCAAATGCGACATGACACCAGCAGACCATTCCATCAAAGTCTGCATTACTAAACGTCACTACTTCTATTCCGAGCTCCGACGTGTGCCCATACAGTAGTTTTCTCCCACATATGGGGTATCAGGTACTCAGGACAAATTGGACAACAACTTTTGGGGTCCAATTTCTCCCCTTACCCTTGGGAAAATAAAATCTTAGTGACTAAAAGATCAATTTTGTCAGAAAAAAATAGAATTTTTTATTTTCATGCCCTGGCATTATAAACTTGTGTGAAGTACTTGAGGGTTCAAAGTGCTCACCTCAGATCTAGATAAGTTCCTTAGCGGGTGTAGTTTCCAAAATGGGGTCACTTGTGGGGGGTTTCCATTGCTTAGGCACATCAGGGGCTCTGCAAACTGAACATGACACCCATCAAAGTCTGCATTCCAAAATGTCATTACTTCCTTTCTGAGCCCTGCCGTGCGCCCAAACAGTATTCCCCCCACATATGGGTATCAGCGTACTCAGGACAAATTGGAAACTACTTTTGGGGTCCAATTTCCTTGGGAAAAATCAAAAATTGGAAAATTGGGGACTAAAAAATCATTTTTATGGAAATTTTTTTTTTTTCACACCCAGGCATTATAAACTTTAGTGAAACACTTGGGGGTTCAAAGTGCTCACCACAGATCTAGATAAGTTCCTTAGGGGGTTTAGTTTCCAAAATGGTTTCACTTGTGGGGGTTTCCACTGTTTAGGCAGAGCAGGGGCTCTCCAAACGCAACATGGCATACAGCCAATTCTGCGTTGAAAAAGTCAAACTGCGCTCCTTCCCTTCCGAGCTCTGCCATGCACCCAAACTGTGGTTTACCCCCACATATTGGGTATCAGCATACGCAGGACAAATTGCACAATAACTTTTGAGGTGTTGTTACCCTTGGGAAAATAAAAGTTGGGGTGAAAAGATCATTTTTGTGGAAAAAATATGATTTTTTAATTTTACGGCTCTACGTTATAAACTTGTGTAAAGCACTTGGGGGTTCAAAGAGCTCACCACAGTTCTAGATAAGTTCCTAAGGGGGTCTAGTCTCTAAAATGGGGTCACTTTTGGGGATTTCCACTGTTTAGGCACATCAGGGGTTATCAAAATGCAACATGGCGTACAATCTCGATTCCAGCCAATTTTGGTTTGAAAAAGTCAAATGGCGCTCCTTCCTTTCTGAGCTCTGCCGTGCGCACAAACAGTGGTTCCCCCCACATATGGGGTATCAGCGTACTCAGGACAAATTGGACAACAACTTTTATGGTCCAATTTCTCATGTTACCCTTGGGAAAATAAAAAATTGGTGACTTAAATATCATTTTTGTGGGAAAAAAATAGGATTTTTTATTTTCATGCCCGGGCATTATAGACTTGTGTGAAGCACTTTGGGGTTCAAAGTGCTCACCACAGATCTAGATAAGTTCCATAGCGGGTCTAGTTTCCAAAATGGGGTCACTTGTGGGGGGTTTACACTGTTTAGGCACATCAGGGACTCTGCAAACTGAACATGACACCCATCAAAACCTGCATTCCAAAACGTCATTACTTCCTTTCTGAGCCCTGAAGTGCTCCCAAACAGTATCTCTCCCCCACATATGGGGTATCAGCGTTCTCAGGACAAATTGGACAACAACTTTTGGGGTCCAATTTCCTTGGGAAAAATCAAAAATTGGGGACTAAAAAATCATTTTTGTGGAATTTTTTTTTTCACACCCAGGCATTACAAACTTTAGTGAAACACTTGGGGGTTCAAAGTGCTCACAGCAGATCTAGATAAGTTCCTAAGAGGGTCTAGTTTCCAAAATGGTGTCACATGTGGGGGGTTTCCACTGTTTAGGCACATCAGGGGCTCTCCAAACGCGACATGGCGTCCAATCTCAATTCCAGCCAATTTTGGTTTGAAAAAGTCAAACGGCGCTCCTTCCCTTCCAAGCCCTGCCGTGCGCCCACACAGTGGTTTTCCCCCACATATGGGGTATCGGCGTACTCAGGAGAAATTGCACAACAACTTTTCCTGTCCATTTTCTCCTTTTACCCTTGTTAAAATAATAAAATTGTTTGTAAAAGATCATTTTTGTGACTAAAAAGTTAAATGTTCATTTTTTCCTTCCAAGTTGCTTCAGCTCCTGTGAAGCACCTGAAGGGTTAATAAACTTCTTGAATGTGGCTTTGAGTACCTTGAGCGGTGCAGTTTTTAGAATGGTGTCACTTTTGGGTATTTTCTGCCATATAGACCCTCAAAGTGGCTTCAAATGTGAGGTGGTCCCTAAAAAAAATGGTTTTGTACAATTTGTTGTAAAAATGAGAAATCGCTGGTCAACTTTTAACCCTAATAACTTCGTAACAAAAAAAAAATTTGGTTTCAAAATTGTGCTGATGTAAATAGACATGTGGGAAATGTTATTTAGTAACTATTTTGTGTGACATATTTCTCTGTTTTAAAGGGAAAATTGCAAAATTTTCTACATTTTCAGCATATTTCCATTTTTTTCATAAATAACCGCAAGTTATATCAAAGAATTTTTACCACTATCATGAAGTACAATATGTCTCGAGAAAACATTCTCAGAATCATGAAGATCTGTTGAAGCGTTCCAGAGTTATAGCCTCATAAAGAGACAGTGGTCAGAATTGTAAAAATTGGCCCGGTCATTAACGTGCAAACCACCCTTGGGAGTTAAGGGGTTAAACTTACCTTTATCCCCTTTTTTATCTCCATTTTAGTTTACTGTAACTGCCTTCTTATCCATTCCTCCAAGCTCATAGATCATCATACCCTATTGGTGGCATGTCATGTCCATTAAGAATGTATATATTATCATTTGATATGACTGTATATTATTTGTCTCTTTTCTTTTACACATATGGCAAAATATTATTCCCATCATTATGATATTTCATTTTCAGCTATCACTAGCACTATCACTCACTCACTTACACATTTAGTTATTTACTGTTTTATTCATATGTATATGTATTTATATATTGTAAGTGTTAGAATCTATTCAGTTTGACCATTCGCCATCTTGTTGTGGTTTCTGGTGTTGGGCTTGTTGTTGGTCAGGTGATTGTATCACCCTTTATTACCCTGTACCTGCCTCCCAGTCCTTGCTGGACATCAGTGTTAATCCGCTTGAGTTCTGGCTAGGAGTCTTGATAGCTTTGTGCTATACTTTGTGCAGTTCTGGAAACTCTAGTGCTGCTTGCTTAGTCTTTTTGTTTTTTCCTTTTGTTTCTGCAGCTTCCTCTATTTTTCTGCAAGGAGGTTACCAGTGTTTTGTTCCTAGTCCCTAGATCTTTCAGGGATCCCCTTCCCCCACCTTCAGGTCTTCCCTTGAGTCTAGACTAGGATCATCGGTGGGTCTATTCGCAAGGAATAGTTCGCCCGCTCCATCGCAGGGATCGAGTTTAGTCCTAGTGCAGAGTCAGATCCCCCCTTCGCTCTATTCCTGAGTTGCAGACCCATAACAGTAAGGTGGCTGTAGGATGCCTAGTGGATGGGAGAAAAACCTAGAGTAATACTTTAGTACATATGGGACTAAAAGTGGTTAATCAGTCATGTCATAACAAGTTGATTATGAGCAGATGAAGAGTTGGGTGAGATGGTTGCTCACCATATCTCCACCCTTGGGTGTGGTTCCCTTTTTAAAATGGGACCTGTTTGTCTCACACATGCCTGTGTGCTTGAAGGTGTTCAGATCTCCAGGATTTAGTGCCTTTGCTAAAGGTCCAAGAGGCTGGACTCTAAGCCACGTGGGCTAACCAGCACTATTGTATGGACTTGTTACTTTATGTTTCACTTTGTGCCAAACAAAGGCTGCATTTAAATTTCCCTGTGATGTGGTTGATGAGGACTGAAAGAAACTATCCAGACTTTAACCCCTTCACATAGCAGCCCATTTTCGTTTTTGCGTTTCGTTTTTTGCTCCCCTTCTTCCCAGATCCATAATTTTTATTTTAACGTCAATATGGCCATGTGAGGGCTTGTGTTTTTGCAGGACGAGTTGTACTTTTGAACAATACCATTGCTTTTACCATACAGTGTACAGAAAAACTAGGAAAAAAATCCAAGTGCGGTGAAATTGTGAAAAAAAGTGCAATTCCACAATTGTTTTTTCGTTTTTTTTGCCATGTTCACCAAATGCTAAAACTGACTGGTAATTATGATTTTCAAGGTCATTACGAGTTCGTAGATACCAAACATATATATATTTTTTTTATTTAAGTGGTGAAAAAAAAACAAAATTTGTTAAAAATAAATAAATTGCATCATTTTCCGAGACCCGTAGCGTATCCATTTTTCGTGATCTGGGTCTGGATGAGGGCTTATTTTTTGCATGCCAACCTGAAGTTTTTATTGATACCATTTTGGTGTAGATATGATGTTTTTATCGCTCATTATAGCATTTTAAAACGCGTTTTGACTTTTTTTCTCTTTACGCCGTGTACCGATCGGATTCATTCTTTTTATATGTTTATGTATATACAGATATGCTTTGAGATATATATACATAAGTATGTAAATATATATTCATTGACATATAAGACATATAAGTATACATGTGTGTGTGTAATTAATATTTATATGTATATACAGGGTGGTCCAAAAGTAGGTGGACAATATGTGTAATAGGGTTATGAAGGGGGAGATTTACCAAACATGGTGTAAAGTGAATCTGACTCAGTTGCCCTTAGCAACCAATCAGATTCCACTTTTCATTCTTCACACAAAAAGTGTCAGTGATTTGAAAAATTACATAAGAGATGCATTTCAAGAAATTAATACCCAAAGAGACTTGTGCAAAAATGTTTGTCAAAGCGTAAGAGGCAGACTTCAAAGCTGTGCAAATTGTGATGGAAAACAGCTTGAGCACCTGTGTTGATAAAATTTAAGGGCTTTTGTATTATTGTTCAGAATAAAATTTAATTGTCAATGTTATGCTTGTGTTAGTAAATATAATTTTATATATAAATCAAAATGAATGTTATTATTTTCTGTCCACCTACTTTTGGACCACCCTGTATATATGTGTAATATATATATATATATATATATATATATATTCCAAACATGTGTATTTTTTATTTTTGCAATTGTTCTATTGTGAATGGGGAAAATGGGGGATGATTTAAACTTTTCTATTTTTTTTTTTTAACTTTTCACTTGCTTCAATAGTCTTCATGGGAGACTAGAAGCTGCAATCATCCAATCGTTTGTACCACACAGAGCAGATCTTCAGCCCTGTTCTGTGTAGCAGAAATGCTCACTTGCTATGAGTGCCAATCGCTGGGCAGCACTCATAGCAATCCGGCAATGACAACCACAGGGGTCTCCTGCAGACCCCAGGTTGTCATGCCAACCCATCGGTGACCCGTGGTCATGTGACACGGGTGCCAATGGGCGGGATTAGTGACACGCTTCCGGCGCGATTGTGTTAAATGTTGCTATCAGAGATTAACAGCTGCATTTAACAGGTTGACAGGTTAATCGTGATCCACCCACTGCTGTTAAGGGCACATGTCAGCTGTTCAAATCAGCTTACATGTGGTGGAAAAGATGTGGACTCAGCGCTGGAGCCCACATCAGGGAGACCCGACATGCACCGTACATGTACGGCACATGTCGTGAATGGGTTAAATAGAAACAGTTCCTGTGATACCTCAGATCACTTTCAAGTAAGTAGCACTGTTACAATATATATATTTATATCAATGCCTTGAACATTATTTGTATCATATCTTGCATTAATTATGTGTTATGCATTGAACCTTAACCACATTGCATTTCTGTATATATGTTTTTTCATGTTGCTGCTTAATATTGCTATCTATGATATTGTACATATTGTGGGGCAGGTAGGGGGATCATATGCGAGGGTCAATATGTATCCCCCAGGATGCAGGTAGGTTTCCATTTCCCCCTGGGGTCCTTGTGATCACAGCAGGGTCCTGTGATCACAATAAAAAAAAGTAAGCTTCGATCTGGGCAAGGGTTTTGGGGCCCAAGGGAAATTTTTAAAAAGCCCATTATGGGGGGTTTAAATTTTTTAAACAACTACATGAAGGGACGGGGGTGTCCCTTTTTCCCCCGGGTTGGGGCTTGCCAAAAGGGCCCCTTGGGGCCCCAATTCCATTTAAAAAAAAATCCACCAAGGGGTTTGGGGGTTTTCAATTTGGGGGTTTGCAACTTGCAGAGCAGGGTGGGGCTGCGGAAGCTCCGCCTGTATGATTAATACAGACCAGCAGAGCGAACTCCTGGGACCCCCCAGCCGGGTAAAAGTCTGCAGTCCTTTCCCCAGCAACCGGACTCCCCCCGGGCGTTTTTTTTTTCCCCTGCATCCGGGGGATACCCCTGTCTGTACACTGTGGGGTTTTGTGGAAATTTAAAAACATTTGGCCCGTGAAAATTTTCCTGTGGCCCCTGGGCTGTCACACCCGAACCAACCCCGCTGCACTACAATAACGCCAAAATACAACCCTGTTCTTCCATTTATTACCCAAACCCCTGCATCCTGAAGTGCAAACCCTCATTATTTAAAAACCTTAGCTGGCAAAACTCCTTCACAAGTTGTTTTCGTTCTGACCCAGACCCCTCGATCCGGTTGGGTCCGCTGGGGGCCTAAAAAGCCGTTCCCCCTTTACCCAAACCCCGTTTTTGGGTTTTTTTTGGGGAAATTTTCCCCCCCTGTTACATTTCCCCCAACCAATTTTAAAATTATTTTATTCCCATAAGGGTTTAATAAAATTTAAACCCTTTTATTTTTATTCCCCAACGTTTTTTGGATTTTTATTTGTTTCCCCAAATGTGAAATCCCGAAAGTGTGTATTGGGGGGAATTTTGGGTTTGGGACTTTAACCCCCAACATCCTCCAATGGACCCCCCCCCCTTGGGGGGAAAGCAAAAAAACAAAAATTTTCTGGTTCCCTTCCCCCCAAAGGGAAACACTGGGGACCCAAAGTTCCGAAATCGGGTTGGTTTTTTCATTTCAACAGAATTTTTCCCCCAAAAGGGGGGCCCTACCGGGGTGGGGAAAAAAGCGGACCTTTTCTTCAAAGGAAAAACCCCCCGGGAAAAACCTAACATTTTGGGGTGGGCCAAAAACCCCACAATTTTGCCCAGGTATTTTTTAAAAGTTTTGAAATGGCTTTGGAACAAAGGAAATTTAAAATGAAGGGTTTCATTCTCCCCAAACGCAGGGCCACCAAAAAAAAAACTCCGGGGGGAAAACCCATTTTTTTGAGCGGGGATAACCGGTAAATTTTTCAAAAACCCCCGGGAAAGGGGGGTTTTTCCCTTTTTTTGGGCCAAGACTTAAGATCCCCTAAAAACCCCATGTGGTTCCCCCAAAAAATTAAAGTTTTTAATGTCCATTAACCCGCTAACCAACCAAATTGGTTCTTTAAAGGGGGTTGGGCCAAAAGGGGAAGCCCCTTACCCTTAAGAGACCCACATTTGGGCATAATTTCCCTCGGTGGGAAAGAATGGGAAAATTGGGCCAAAATCTAAAGGAGGGGCCACTTTTTTTTCCCCCGAAAAAACAAAAACTGCAAAACCCCCGGTCCCTTTCAAAAAAATATTATTTTAAAGGGGGGGCCCCTAAAACGGGGCCAAATTTAAACCCAAAACCCCACCCCTGAAAAGGGTTTTTTTTGGGGGCCAATTAAAGGGGGTTTTTTGGGGGTGCCCCCCATTAAAAAAGGGTGAAAAAGTTGGGAAATTTCTTCCCGATAAGAAATTTTCTGACAAAAACGCCCTTTTTAAACCCCTTGTCCCCGGCCTTGGGTTATTAATCCCAAATTTTTTTTCCCCCCTTAAAATTTTTTTGGGTTTCCATTCATCGGCCCCTTTGGTACACCCTTTTGGGTAAAGTTTGGCCTTTTAAAAATTTCCCATTAAAAAATGTTTAATTTATTTTCCCCAATGTTCCGCCTTTCCTTGGAAGTTTTTTTAAAATTAGCTACCAAAACGTCCTTAAATTTTTTTCCCAAGGGGGAAAAATAAAAAATTTTATAAATATGCCCTTATTAAATTTTTCTTTCTTAATATTTGTTTTTGGGAAAAAAGCCAAAAGAAAATCCCCTTGGGGGTTGGGGCCAAAACCCCCCTTTAAAGGGCCAGCCCCTTGTACCAATCCCCTGTTCCCCCTAAAATCCTTGAAAAATGGGGTAAACCCCCTAAAATTTAAAAGGAGGGGAAACCCTGCCCTTCCCTCCCTGTTTTGGAATTAGGCCGGGGTTTTTGAGGGATAAAAAACATTTTTAAATGGGGAAAGGGTAAAGCCCCCCCTCCCCGGGGCTCTTAAACCCCCTCCCCGCCTCATGTAAAACCCCCTGGTTGTAAATAAAAAGGAAATGGCAAATCGGGAAAACCCCTTTCCCCCACGGGAACAACCAAAAAAAACTTAAAAATTACATTAATAGATCATGCAACGGGGAGAATTGGGAGTGGGAACATTCGGGAAATGAGAAACTAAAAACCCACCTTTGCAGGAATTTCGGCGTTTTAATTTAATTTCCCCCCCCCCCTTTGGGCGCCCCCTTTTAAATCATTGGGCAAACGGAGGCCCAACGGGCCCCCCAACCCAAGCCCCAAATTTTTCTGGGGTCCAAGTTTTGGGGGGACACCATTGGGGGAAAAGGGTTCTTCACCCTGTGCCCCCGCCCCAGACCCCTGGGCCGGGGGTTTTGGGGGTTTAAATTGGGGGCCCCCAACCCCCTTCCCCCAAAAAATTGGCCCCCTCCCGGGGAAAACCTTTTCCGGGCCGGGGCCGGGAGCCAAAAATTCCCTTTATAAAAAGCCCAAAGGGGGTTCCCGGCCAATGGCAGGGGGGTTAAAACCCCTTTTGAAAAACTTTGGATTTTAAGAAAGGTCGGGTTTTGGGGTTTAAACCCCCCCTATTCTTTCTTTAGGTTCCCCCCTGTTTTTAAATTTTCCTCCAGCCGGACAAAAGCCCCCCCCGGCCGGAAGGGGGCCTGCGGGGCCCGGGCATTTTCCCCTTCTCCTTTAAAAACATTTCCAACCCCCTATAAAGAAAAAAACCCCCCATCCTCCCTCCCCAATACGGGCCCGCTTGGGGCCGTAGGTGTTTTTTAAACTGCACTTGAACCCCTCGGAGCTCTGGGGGTTAGGTTTTTTTCCCCGGGAATACCCCAAATCGGGAGCCCCCCCCCCCCCCAGGTGCCCCCCAAAATTTCCCAATCCCCCAAAAATTCCCCTGAAAACCAGTCCCCTGGTTGGGATGTTGTCCCTAAAAGCCAAAAAAAACCCCAAATCTACCCCTTTTCTGGAAAGTTCCCCCCCCGGGGCCCCCTTGCCGGGGCCGGGGTCCCGGGGGCTGGCGGGCCATTTTCCCCCAATCTGCCCCCCCCCAAATTACGGCCCTTTTTTTTCCCTGGAACCCCCGAAACCCCAATCTAGCCGGCTGCTCCCTTTGCCTTTTAACGCCCCCTTTTTTAACCCCCAAAAAACCCCAGGGGGCTTTCATAGGCCCTATTACTCCCCCGGGGCTTGATCCCCCAAATTAAAGGGGCCCGCGGGCCATGGGGGGGGGTTCCCCCTTTTAAAACTGACCTGGGGTGGGTTTCCCTTGGGACCCCTTCAAACCCCCCTTTAAAGGAACCCCCTATAAAAGATTCCCTTCCCCCAATTTTTGCCAAAAATGGTTTTGTGTTCCCCTGGGGAATTTTTTAATAAATGCCCCGGGTTGCCCCTTTTGAAATTTTTTACATTAACCTGATTTCCTTTTACAACCCCCAATAAAGTAACTTTTTTTTTTTAAAAATGTGGGGAATTCCCCCCCTTTTACCCCTGTATTGCCCCTTGTGGGGAAACAAAGAAAAACCCGCCCAGGGTAGCCTGGTTATCACAGCTTCTGCCCCCCCCCTTTCCGCAAAACCAAAATGTGGGGGCCCACCCCCTTTCCTCCCCACGTCCCCAAATGGGACGTAACCCCCCACAGGTACGGGCCTCCCGCCCCCTTTGCCCCTCTCGGGCCCAAAAGGGGAAAAAGCCCCTAAGCAAATGGGGGCCGGGAAAGGGTTGTCCTGTTCCCCAAAATGGGAATTAAAGATTCGGATCAGAGTAAAAACATCACCCCAAGTTTAAATTTTTAAAGGGGTTTTAATCGCCTTAAAAGCGACAAGAAAATTTTACAAAAAATATACAGTAAAGCTATAAAACCAAATTACAATGGAATTGCAGTCAGAGAAAAAATACAACGATAATGTACAAGGCTTAAAGGTATAAGCTATAGATCAATATTACCGGGTAGTATGGTCTGGGAAGGCAGGGGCTCTACCATTCCCAGGTACAGTCTTCAGTTGCTGGATAGTCCCTTGGTCCTTCCTAGACCATCTTCTTGGCTTCTGTTTCTAAAATGGAATGACCACCCTGTACATGGCTACAATTCTTAAACCTGCTAGGCCCTTCCCTTTTGCTTTGAAGCACGCATATTAACATGGCCTGCAATTCATATGGAGCAGGAAATACTGGCCTGAGTTTGAGCTAGTTAGCATATGACTGACCATCTTATTCAGACACTGGCCTAGACCAATTAGCATGTTAAAGCCCTATTGATTCATAGTGGACATCAAAACTGGTCGTACTGAATATGCTAATAGGCACTGTGTAGTTAAAAGTCTGTGGCTGTGTGAACTGACAAAATGGAGGCTGGTACCGGCCCTATACAAAATGGCGATGTCCCTTTCCTTACAATGCCCATCACTGTATATATATTACTGACCCCTTAATATCCCCAAACTATTTAAAGGGAATCTGTCACCCCATTTTTGTGATATCAGATAAAGATATCACTGAATTGTGCTCCCATAAGTAATCTATAGGTACCTATCATATCTCCTGACACCCCAGTTTTTTTGTCAAAATACCTTTGTAAAGTTTGTTTCTCAGTATGCAAATACATTGCGGTCCGGTCCAAAGGGCGGTGTTTATTCTTATTCCCCCACCGCCTCCTGTCTTGCCCTACGCACATCTTATTCACGTCCGTTTTCCATGCTTTCGCTTTGAAAAGGCCCCATAACGCGTGCGCAGTGTGCTTTGCCCAACAGTGGGCAAAGTAGAAAATCAGTACTGCGCATGCGCCAGTGGATGACTTCCGGGGCATAGAAAGGGATGCAAAATACTGGCGCATGCGCAGAACTGATTTTCTACTTTGCCCACTGTTGGGCAAAGCACACTGAGCATGTGCAAGGGCACTTTTCAACGCGCAAGCGCAGAAACAGTACGCCGTCTGTGATATTCACAGACGAAGATACGTGCAACAAGCTGAGGAGCGGGGGGAGAAATGAGAATAAACGCCGCCCATCGGACCGGACCGCATGTATTTGCATACTGAGAAAACTAAAAGGTATTTTGACATCAAAGCTGGGATGTCAGGAGATATGATAGGTACCTATAGATTACTTATGGGACGCACAATTCAGTGATATCTTTATCTGATATCACAAAAATGGGGTTGACAGATTCCCTTTAATGGCTCCAACATTGTATGATGGCCCCGTCATTGTAATCCCCACACTGAATGATGGCCCTCTAGATAGCCTCTATATAGCATAATAGACCAGATAGTCCTCAATATAGTATAATGCACTCCCATAGGCAGCCTCTATATTATAAACCCCCATAGGCAGCCTCTATATTGTAATGAGCCCCCATAGACTGCCTCTGTATTGTAATGCACCCCCATAGGCAGCCTCTATATAGTAATGCACACCCATAGGCAAACCTTTATATTGTAATGCACCTTCATAGGCAGCCTCTATATTGTAATGCACCCCCATAGGCAGCCTCTATATAGTAATGCACCCCCATAGGCAGCCTCTATATAGTAATGCACCCCCATAGGCAGCCTCTATATAGTAATGCACCCCCATAGGCAGCCTCTATATTGTAATGCGCCTTCATAGGCAGCCTCTCTATTGTAATGCACCCCCATTGACAGCCTCTGTATTGTAATGCACCCCCCTAGGCAGCCTCTATATAGTAATGCACCCCCATAGGCAGCCTCTATATAGTAATGCACCCCATAGGCAGCCTCTATATTGAGTGCACCCCCATAGGCAGCCTCTATATTGTAATGCACCTCCATAGGCAGCCTGTATATTATAATGCACTGCCATAGGCAGCCTATATATAGTAATGCACCCCATAGGCAGCCTCTATATTGTAATGCACCTTCATAGGCAGCCTCTATATAGTAATGCACCCCATAGGCAGCCTCTATATAGTAATGCACCCCCATAGGCAGCCTCTATATAGTAATGCACCCCCATAGGCAGTCTCTATATTATAATGCACCCCCTTAGGCAGCCACTATATAGTAATGCACCCCATAGGCAGCCTCTATATTGTAATGCACCCCCATAGGCAGCCTCTATATAGTAATGCACCCCCATAGGCAGCCTCTATATAGTAATGCACCCCCATAGGCAGCCTCTATATAGTAATGCACCCCCATAGGCAGTCTCTATATTATAATGCACCCCCTTAGGCAGCCACTATATAGTAATGCACCCCCATAGGCAGCCTATATATTATAATGCACCCCCATAGGCAGCCTCTATATTGTAATGCACCCCCATTACAAAAATAATAAATCCAGTACTCACCTCTCTTGCTCCCGGCTCCTGCGCTGCTCACTGCTTTCCCTCTCAGCGTCTGACAGCGGGCGCCGAGCAGTGACATCCTCGCGCCCGCTGTCAGACGCTGAGAGGGGGATGATGGGAGAAGGAGCGCTCGCTCCTTCTCTCTCAATGCGATGCCGAGCGGCAGAGGGCCCCCCGCCTGCTCAGGGACCCCATAGCGGCTGGGCGGCAGAGCAGGGAGATCGATTCTCCCTGCTCTGCCGCAGAATGTAACTACAGGTACAGTAGAGTAGCTCGGGTGGGCCCCCTCAGAGCGCGGGGCCTGGGGCCACACCCCCTCTGCCCCCCCGGTAGCTACGCTATTGCTCACGTCATTATACTGGTGTGATCTGCAGTGACAAATGAATACACCAGCGTGTGCTGCAGCTATGGGCCTTTGATAGATCAGGAGTAGATTGAAGGACAACCAGGTCAGCATGGGAGTGGGGACAGGTAAGAGATTTGGTTGTTTTATTTAATAATATTTTGCAGAGTACTGCAGGGGCAGAGTGCGGCGACACAATGGGGACACTACTAGATGGGACCAATACACACACAGAGGGACATTATTAGTGCATGGGAGCTACATTGGTTAACATTATTAATTTATGTGTGTCACTTAGAGGGACAATATTAATTTATGAGGGTCATTTACACATTAATACTATATGGAGATCACACAGGAGGACATTATTAATGTATGGGTGTAAGGGAGTGGAAGAGCTGTTGGAAGATATTTTTACCTTTTTGCATCGGACTCTGGTTTCCCTGATTCATTGCATATTTTCAAGGTCCCCATACTATCAAACCACTCGTGGCCTTAAAAGGGGTCAACAACAAATAGCCATATTGTTTATACACACTCAGAGGTACTGTAACCAGGTGCTTTAAGACCACAAAGCAAGCTTAGCCACGTTAGGTCTCTCACATGGGGTCCAAATAGGGAGACATTATTAATGTATGAGTACCATATTCAGGGACATTACTAACCCCTTCACGACCTTGGACGTATGGATGTCATATCTTTAATGCAGCATCACCACTAAAGTCGCGGTGCCAGCATTAAAATTCCGGCTCCATCTTGCATCAGGGACCTGGGACTCTGGCTCTCCTCACCCATGACGATAATCGCTGTGATTGGCTGTTCAACTCTGAACAGCCAATTACAGCGTTTCTGAGTGCTTCAGGTAATCAGATTACCTGAAATACTGGTGAACAGCCTACGATCAGTGCTGTAAGAGCATCGATCATAGGCTGGTTCCTAGCAAGACTAGGATCACCAGGGCCAGCTCAGATTGGTGCGATTGACAATGACATCGTTGTTCGCAGCAATCAGAGCTCACAGAAGTGGTCTGAACTTTCAGTGACCCCTTTGTGCTTCCTCATTCCGTGTTCCAAACGTGAGGAGAGTGGTCAATGAGAGAGATCTGCTGTGATGTTTCGTGTTGTGCTGGGCCTTGTGGTGCCACAGACTTTTTAAAGCCTGTGCCACCACTGCTAGTGTTGCTGCTGCTGCTGGTGAAGAAAGAAGAGTTCCTGATCCCTCCTTGATCCATTCCTTATCTTTCCTAATCTACTCCAATCTCCCTCTCCCTCCTTTCTCCCCCTTTTCCCCAGTTTATCCCCTGAAGAGGTTTGTACTCACTCAGCTGTGGTTGAGGTAGGTGTGGCACCCCAGGAGTCTGGGTGCCACAGTAGCATTGCCTCCCTCACAGGGGGTGATGTCATGCCTGGAAGCAAGGAGGGATCCCCTGGTCAGGTAATACCAACATGCAACATTTTCCTAACTCCAGACCAGAAGGGGGAGCTCTAAACCTGTTTTTAGGGGAACTTCTCTATCAGTTCTGGCCTGGAGGTGGGGTTAGTCAGTCAGAGCAAAGAGAGAGGAAAGGAAAAGTTAGGGAACCCTGGGGATTGGAGCTGTGACCAAGCTCACCCAAGGGCAGAGCGCTTGAAACCAGACGCCGGAGTCCGTGGCTGCACAGGTACAACAGTCCCAGCAGCCAAATCTGGATTGCAGGAGACTGAAGGCCTCCTGGCCCCATCATACGCCTGAAGGAACAACAGCAGATCAGAGCCCGGAGCCGCCATAGAGGAGCGACACCCTCAACAGGCTCAAGCTGCCTGCCATATGGGCAAGTACCACAGGACAGTAAGGAACACAGGACCAAGCATAGCTTAAGGCAGCAAGGACCTCATAGGACAGCGCAGAAAGGAGGCCTCCAACCCATCTGGCTTAGTGGACCCTAAGTTGCTTCCAGGCTGCCTGGACCTCCATTACCATCTGAACTCAGTGCCCTGATCTGCACCTCAAACTGTGAGTAAAAGTGTAAAGACTGCACCCTGCTGCATCTTCCTGTTTATTTGCTGCGTCACCTCAGCGCTGCATTACAACCATCACCATCATTTTACACTATTACTGCCCTGGGCTTAGCTCTACCTGTGGAGAGGTGTAACAACTCTGATGCATCATCATCATCCCCAGTAGTCTCTTCAAGCAGCGTCGGCTAACATTTAACTGCCAAATACCACAGGTGGTGTCACAAACTATCTTTTATAAACATTATCATCCCCTTATCATCATTTTTATTGAATGCCAAGGGCCACGGACCGGGTCACTGCTGCCATGACACATCCCCTTAAGAACCGGCCTGGTACTGAGTAACACCTGGCCCTGGCAGGCGCTAAATTTTGGTGTCACGAACAGGATGACGGAGCCCGGCATAGCCGGGTACTGTGTGCCAGAGACTTACTTGAACTGTGAAATTGACGCCATTACTGTGCCACACAGCGTGCAGGAAGCAGAGGGTCATGCTGTCGTGGGCAGAATCTGAAAAAAGAGCGCGAAGCGCGGCCCTGCGCTCTGACATCAGCGGTGGGGAACCGGAGGCCCCTTCCTGGGAATCTTGAGGAGCATGATCTGGGCCGCCTGCGGAGGAGCCGCTTGCAAAGGTAATGACCCACATGGCCTGGCTGAGGTTCACTAGGGGGGAAAGAAAATGTCCAGCCCGGGTGGAGATACAACGGCGACCGCAGCCGCAGCCCCCGTAATCCAGCCAGATCAAGCGGCAGCCGCAGCCCCATAGTCCAGCAGGATCCAGCGGCGGCCACAGCCCCCACAACACCGCCGGAGCAGGCGGTGGACGCAGCCCCCATTATTCCGCTATCTATGCTGTACATACCAGGAGCGGCCTGGTTACCACAGTACTCAGTGGAGTCGCACACGCTGAGCGATTTCAAGGAGAGGCTATGCTTTTTGTCTGAAGTGTACCCCTGTCTGAGAGTCAAAAAGTAAAGCCTATCTTGGCCAGGCTGAAGGACACCTTTGACACTCGCACTGCAGCAGAGATAAAAATGAAATTCTTTGGGTGCAAACAAAGGGTGCAGGACAGTATACGGGACTATCCCCTTAAGCTTCAGGAGGCACTACGGGCCGTAAAGCAGGTTGACCCTGACAGCGTGCAAGATGAAGATAGATTGCTAACAGAGCAGTTTATAGAGGGACTCCTGTCTAACAATCAAAGGACACAGCTGCGCATTATGACCCTACAAAATCCTGAGCTGGACTTTGCGCATTTTAAGGATAGAGCCATCCGGGTGGTACGTGAACCAAATACTAGCAGCACAGCACCCCCTAGGCACCCAGCAATTACATACCAGCAGGAGGCAGCATCGTTTCCCCGGACCCCCGTTGGGGCAGACGCGCCGACCCAATGTAATGACTCCTCTGCAGACCTACGTCTGCAGGTCCAGGAACTGACCAAAAGCGTGGCTGTACTCACTAAAACTGCAGTCCATGCAAATGGCTCCAAAGAAGAAAATCCAGCTGGCCTCCATCCAGATGACATCCCGTGGCGATGGCAGAGGAGAATCCCACTGATCAGAGGGAGAGACAGCAACGAGGACGGACAGGCCATCTGTTACCGCTGCAACAAGGCGGGGCACATCGCAAGATTCTGTAATTTAAGCGAGCAACCCCTGGGCAGAGGGCCAACCCCCAGGAGTTAGACATCCAGGCCCACAAAGCTGGCGAGACAAGTACGTGGGAGGACGGCCTGTCCTACCCTGTCGTGATTGATGGCTTCCCGATGAACGCCTTACTGGACACCGGCTCCCATTACTCGCAGCCCAGATGAACACCTTGCCATCTTTGCCAGCAATGGTCAGCCCTTGCCTCAGGTGGGGTATAAAGAGGTGACCATCAAGGTTGGCCAAGTAGAGTTGCAGTCGCAAGGTTTGATTACAGTTGATATTGACAAATGAGAATGCCATCCTATGATTACTTTAGGCACCAATGTAATAGAAAATTGTCTTGCAGAAATTATTGTTTTGTTGCAACAGGTAGCCGAGACCACCAGTTCCAGTCAGCAGCGTGTCCTGCAAAAGGAGATCAAGGCCCTGATGCAGAGACAACAGGTAGAGCTGTCTGGTGGAGAAGTCGGCAGTGTCAGAGTGAGTGATCCATTCCCCATTGTAGTACCCTCTAGGAGTGAAATGTTAATTTGGTGTCGGGCAGCAAAAGCCTCAGGGGTCAAGATTACCAGGCCCTGGTCGAGCCCGTGTACTCTGATAGTAGGCCCACCATCCTGACAGCCAGAGGGGTAGTCAATGTCCGCAAGGAGAGGGTACCAATAAGCATTTTGAATTGTGGGGAAAAAGAGGTCCATTTACCCCGATATGTCACCCTTGCTAAGCTGTTCACTGTCAGTAACAATGCAATAGAGGCAGCAGAACCCTTTCTTCCATCCAATCAGGTGGAGGACAATGGCTCTGAGGGGCAACTGGAAGATTGGTGTCAGCAGCTATACCTGGGCACTGACTCCACTTCTTCGCACAAAAAGCATGGGGCTATATTGGGTGGCTCGAGAGTATGAGTGGGTCTTCAGCAAGCACCCTCTAGACTTTGGGCAGGCAAAAGGGGTCCAACATCATATCCCCACCGAGACCATTTGCCATTAAAGAGAGGTACGGGCATTACACACAAGGACGCCCATTACCTAGAGTTGAGGAATCACTAGCTGCACTGAGATCCGCTAACGATTTCTCACCAGTGGTATTGGCAGGTTCCCGTGGCAAAAGCAGACAAAGAGAAGACAGCATTTATGACACCAATGGGACTCAGCGAGTTCAACTACATGCCATTTGGGCTCTGCAGTGCACCGGGACATTCCAGCGGTTAATGGAATGCTGCCTAGGACATAAAAACTTTGAAACCGTTCTGTTGTACCTGGATGATATCTTCGTCTTCTCCAAAACCTATGAAGACCACTTGAAGCACTTGGCCGAGGTGTTTTAAGCCCAGTCCAACTTTGGATTCAAAATTAAGCCGTTCAAGTGTCACCTTTTGAAGCCCAAGGTGCAGTACCTAGGCCATATGGTAAGCACGGAAGGCATGGCACCAGACCCTGACAAAGTCACCGTTATCCGGGACAGCAAAAACCCTGCAACATTGATGAAGTACGGCAGTTTCTTGGACTGGTGGGCTACTACCAGAGATTCATCAAGGACTTCACCAAAATAACCGCACCCCTGCAAGACCTTCTAGTGGACCAATCCAAGAAGGTCAATAACAAGAGTCATCCGTTCGAGTGGAACAACAGGTTGGAAGAATCCTTCACTCGGTTGAAGCTGGCTCTCATGGAAGATGAAGTCCTGGCCTACCCTGACTATGACCAACCATTTGTACTTTACACAGAGGCCAGCAACGTGGGATTAGGAGCAGTGCTGTCTCAAGTGCAAAAAGGCAGAGAGATAGTGATTGCTTATGCCAGCAGGAAGCTTCGTCCCACTGAAAGGAACCCCGCCAACTACAGTTCCTTTAAACTGGAGTTCCTTGCCATAGTCTGGGCGGTAACGGAGCACTTCAAGCACTACCTGGCTTCAGCAAAGTTTACCATCTACACAGGCAATAATCCGCTGACCCACTTTGAAACGGCAAAGCTGGGTGCGCTGGAGCAGTGATGGATGGCCCGGCTGTCCAACTACGAGTTTACCATCAAGTACCCAGCGGGGCATAAGAACGCCAATGCTAATGCGCTGTCCAGGATGCCCAATTCACCAGACAGGGAAGAGGATCCAGAAGAACTCGAAGAAATTGAGTTGCCGGCCTTCCACCACCCAGTGGCAGCCCAACGCTCCCAAGGGGTGAAAACAAGCGCTACATCATGCAAGAGGTCAAGTTAAACCCATTGCCCCACCATGAGTGAGCAGAGACGCAGGACAGCGACCCCGCAGTCCGCCTAGTAAAGGAGTTGCTGACACAAACTGACTCACGCCCTGGTCCAGATGCTCCACAGGAAACACAGCAGTTGTAGAAGGAGAAGGGCAAGCTGTTCATCTATGAGGGTAAGCTGCGTCAGAGGAACATCAACTCACGCACACATGAACTGGTCTGGCAGGTGGTAGTCCCAAAGCAGGAAGCGCCAATGGTCTTGGAGGCGTACCATGACGGAGCAGGACACTTTGGGTGGAAGAAGTTGGAGGTCCTACTTCGTGAGAGATTCTACTGGGTTGGCATGAGGAGAGCCATTGAGAAGTGGTGCAGAGAATGTGGCCCATGCAACCTGCGCAGGAAAGACCGTAACAGCCAACGAGCCCCATTGCAACTGATCATCACAAAGCAGCCGCTTGAACTGGTAGCTTTGGATCATGTGAAGTTGACTCCAAGTAGAAATGGCTACACCTACGCTCTAACGATTGTTGACCATTACTCGAGATTCTTGGTAGTCATGCCTGTCAAAGATCAAACAGAGAAGACAGCAGCCAAAGCATTTCAAAAACACTTTTGTCAACCGCACGGTTATCCTGAACATGTGCTTACCAATCAAGGACAGCCTTTGAGGCAGAAGTGTTCCAGGAGTTCTGTAACCTGTACGGCTGCAAGAAAATCAGGACGACGCAGTACCATCCACAGATAAATGGCATGTGCGAGAAAATGAACCAGTTGGTAATTGACCTGTTGAAGACCTTGCCCCTGAAAGAGCGAAACCTGTGGCCAGAGAAGCTGCCGGATCTGGTAGATCTCTACAACCATATCCCTGTATACTCCACCAACTGTACTCCAGTCTACCTGATGAGGGCAAGACCTGGCAAGTTACCCATTGATTTGGACATGGGAGTCTTAACACCTGAAGCGACATCACCAGATGCAGACTGGGATAAAGAGCGGTAGCAGCAATACCGCAAAGTGCAAGAATGTGTGGAGAAAAGTTTGTCCCAGGCAAGACAGAAGCAGGAAAGAAATTATAACCAGCACACCCCTGCAGTTCCCTTGTCACCTGGAAAACAGGTACTCAAAAGGAAGAGACGTGTTCACAAACTAGATGACCAGTGGGAGGCTGAGCCATACACCGTTTTACCTTCAGACTTCGATAACACCAAGGTGTGCCTCATCAGTAAAGATACTAAAGCATGACAATATGGAATACATTAAATTTTGAATAGCAATACGGCTTTGGAGTATAAGGAAAAATTTGAGACGCTTAGTATAACATTTGGCCAAATATTATTTGCCCACCAACCATCGTCAAGGTGGTCTCAAGTCTGGTGAGTCCCTGTCCTATGTGAAAATACCTCTATTAGGCTGATATCTGAATTTCTGGATGAATGTGGACACCTCTGTCAGTAATGCCTGCATTTATGTGTAAGTAGGGACCTGCTGTAATTAAAATCACCACCTGGTGGGGCGGAGTGCTCCGTCAGTAGCTAACGTTCAAAAGACAAAAAAACCTGACTGGCACATCCAGACAAATGTGAACTAGGTGCAAACCAAGGGGAGCTACCCCCATGTACAACATACAAAAAAAGGCTGCACTCTATCTTACTAAAGCATGACAATATGGAATACATGAAATTTTGAATAGCAATACGGCTTTGGAGTATAAGGAAAAATTTGAGACGCTTAGTATAACATTTGGCCAAATATTATTTGCCCACCAACCATCGTCAAGTTGGTCTAAAGTATGGTGAGTCCCTGACATATGTGAACATACCTCTATTAGGCTGATATCTGAATTTCTGGGTGAATGTGGACACCTCTATCAGTAATGCCTGCATTTATGGGTAAGTAGGGACCTGCTGTAATTAAAATCACCACCTGGTGGGGGCGGAGTGCTCGATCAGTAAGCTAACATTCAAAAAACAAAAAAAAACCTGACTGGCACATCCAGACAAATGTGAATTAGGTGCAAACCAAGGGGAGCTACCCCATGTACAACATACAAAAAAAGGCTGCACTCTATCATACTAAAGCATGACAATATGGAATACATGAAATTTTGAATAGCAATACGGCTTTGGAGTATAAGGAAAAATTTGAGACACTTAGTATAACATTTGGCCAAATATTATTTGCCCACCAACCATCGTCAAGGTGGTCTCAAGTCTGTTGAGTCCCTGACGTATGTGAACATACCTCTATTAGGCTGATATCTGAATTTCTGGGTGAATGTGGACACCTCTGTCAGTAATGCCTGTATTTATGGGTAAGTAGCGACCTGCTGTAATTAAAATCACCACCTGGTGGGGCGGAGTGCTTGGTCAGTAAGCTAACATTCAAAAGACAAAAAAAAAACCTGACTGGCACATCCAGACTAATGTGAATTAGGTGCAAACCAAGGGGAGCTACCCCATGTACATTTTTGTTTTGGTTTTTTTTGTCTTTTTTTTTAACTCTGCTGAATCATTATCAGCCCCAGCGATCTCTTCAAGCAGCGTTGGCTAACATCTAATTGCCGAATACCACAGGTGGCATCACAAACTATCTTTTATAAACTTTATCATCCCCTTATCATCATTTTCATTGGATGCCCAGGGCCACGGACCGGGTCACTGCTGTTGTGACACATCCCCTTAAGAACTGGCCCAGTACCGAGTAACCCCTGGCACTGGCGGGCACTCCATTTTGGTGTCATGAACAGGATGACGGAGCCCGGCATAGCCGGGTACTGTGTGCCAGAGACGTAAGTGAACTATGAACCCGCCTGATACCGAGTAACCCCCAGCCCTGGTGGGCGCTCCATAGGCACAGGAAGAGGTATTACTGCAAAGTCCAGGCAAGTTTATTTAAACTACATGAACCACTCAGAATAACAAAACAAAAGAACAGACTTTTCCGACACAAAGTGAAAACATAAAGTAAAAAGTCCATACAGTACCGCTGATCCGCCTGCGCAGGATAGAGTCCTGTTCTTTAGGCCTTAGCACAGTCCAACACACAGGAGATCCACGCATCTCCAGTTCCAGACAATGAATGAGACACTTGGCCTCCATTTTATTTGCCAAACCATGCCCCTGGAGTTGGCATATGTGAGCAGTCATTCCCACCCATCTCTTATGATTGCCCAAAAAACCCGGCCCTGGAATGGCCTAAAAACTCTCTCAGCACTATATGTGCTGGAGCATGCTTCCAAGCTCACATCACCGCAGCTAATAACCGCAATGACACATATCTCCCCTCAAGGACCCTTCTGGAAGCCGTCTTACATACCCCCACTTCTCAGCCCAAAGCCGGGGGCTTGGCACCTTCTGCCATCAAACAGTGGACTCTCGACAGAGCGTCAGCTTTGCCATGCAGTTTCCCTGGCCTATGCTCCACATGGAAGTTAAAATCCTGAAGTGCTAGGAACCATCTGGTCACTTGGGCATTGTTCCCCTTCTTCTCCCTCATCCACTTCAGTGGCACATGGTTTGAAACTAGTTGAATTTCCTGCCTAAGAAGTAGTACCTTAGAGTGTCCAATGCCCACTTGATGGTCAAACATTCTCGAGTAATTCTTCTCGCAGGACGACACCTGCCAACACAGAAGATACTGTAACGAATGTAAGCGGAGGCAGAGATGGTGAAGTTCACATTTGTCTTTTATTTTTGAAGTGGAACCTCGAGACCGCGGTCCGGGGGGCTCCGAAGGGGGTGTAACTAGTGAGCCCCGGGTACCCGTAGTAAGGCCCCTCGAACAAGACCAGAATGGAATACCCGGAGGACACAGGTGCTACCTCCAGTTAGACCCCGGACACGTGGCAGCTGTCCCAGAGGGACCAAAAGGGGGTAACAGATATGATAGCAGAAACCGTGAAGAGGTAGAGGCAGGTGAGAAAGGTCCTGGTTCAGGGTAGATGGTAGCAGGCTGGCTCCAGTAACCTTGTCACAGTCCACGGATTCGGATGGCTGATGGCAGAACGGGATGACACTTGCACAAGTGATAGCAGAGTTTGTCAGGGATAGCCGGGTACAGGATACCAATGATCTGTGGAGACAAATAGAATGGCGAAGCACAGAGACTGCTAACGCAGCGCAGATAGATCAGAGTCAGAACCGGATGTAGCAATGGTGGAAACACGTTGCTCCGGCACTCCCCCTATGGTGGAGTGGCCAGATATAGTAATCAGTGCGCTGCCATTGGTTGATTGACATTTTCAAAAAATGCACGCTGTCCCTTTAAGAGAGACGGTGAGGGCGACCTCGCGTCCTAAGTATTCTTCCTGGAGGCCTGCTGGAAGCGTGCCAGGAACTGGGGGAGGAAGCAAGACGCTGGGAAGCATAGGGAGCAGCAGACTCCAGCCAGTGCACAGGCTGCTGCAAAGGGACAGCTTGAAGAGCAGAAGGTGAGTGACCAGGATGGAGTGCAGAGCCAGCACGAGTGTAACAGTATTCCCCTCTTTATACCCCTCTTTTTCAAGCCTGCGTGAAATTTTTTAAGAAAAGGAGCCTGGATGTTCTCTTTAGGCTCCCAAGACCTCTCCTCAGGACCAAAACCCTTCCAGTCCACCAAGTAATAGGTCCTACCTCTTACTTTCTTAGTGGCCAAGATATGTTTTACCTCAAAAACATCATCCTCAGAGACCGGATCTGGAGTGGTACCCGGGACCTTAAAGAAGGGCTCAAAACTACTGGTTTGAGGAGGGAAACATGAAAGGAGTTAGGCACATTTAGGGAAGTAGGCAATTTCAGTTTGTAAGAGACCGGGTTGATTTGTCTCAAGACTTCAAAGGAACCAATGAAACGGGGACCCAATTTGTACGAAGGCAACTTCAAACGGATGTACTTGGAGGAGAGCGATACCTTGTCTCCGGGACGAAAGGTGGGAGCATCCAAGCGTCTTTTGTCCGCATGCCTTTTCATACATTGAGAGGCTCTCTCCAAAGCAGTCTTGGTATCTTTCCAAATGTTCGAGAAATCTCTGGTAAAGTTATCGGCTGCCGGAACACCAGACGGTCCAGAGAATGGAAGAGGAATTCCGGGTTGAAGTCCAAACACAATCTGAAAGGGAGATTTTCCAGAAGATTCACTTACTTGGTTGTTGTAGGAGAATTCCGCCCAGGGCAGTAATTCTACCCAGTCGTTATGATGAGCGTTGACGAAGTGATGCAGGAATCAGGCCAGGATTTGATTGATCCTCTCCACTTGCCCATTGGACTGGAATGGTATGCCGAAGAAAAATCTAGTTCTATTTTTACCAGTTTGCAGACTGCTCTCCAGAACTTAGAGGTGAACTGGACGCCCCTGTTGGACACGATGTGGAGAGGAAATCCATGTAGACGGAAGATTTGCTGAATGAAGTGAGCGGCCAGTTCTGGAGCAGATGGGAGACCAGATAGCGGAACGAAGTGAGCCATTTTAGAGAAGCGGTCCACCACAACCCATACCACTGAGCAGCCAGAAGAAATGGGAAGATCCGTGATGAAATCCATTGCAATGTGCTGCCAGGGAGAGGATGGGATCGGAAGAGGCAGAAGCCTTCCGGCTGGTAGATGTTTATCAGTCTTGTTACGGGCACATGAAGGACAGGCTGCGACGTACTCCTGGATATCCTTACATATGGTAGGCCACCAGTAGTAACGGGTGATGAGTTGCTGAGTCTTTTTCTGACCGGCATGGCCAGCCAACTTAGAAGAATGACCCCACCGCAGGACATGATTACGTTCAGAAGCGGTCACGAGAGTCTTCCCTGGGGGAAGCCGGGCAAGATCAATGAAGGCAACAGACACTAACCTTGAAGGTTCAATAATGTGCTGAGGTTCTTCCTCCAGTTCAGGAGGCAAAAAGGCTATGGAGAGTGCGTCTGCCTTGATGTTCTTGTCAGCTGGGCGGAAATGAAGGACAAAATTAAAATGAGCAAAAAACAACGCCCACCGAGCCTGACGGGGATTCAACCTTAGAGCAGATTGGAGGTAGGCAAGGTTTTTATGATCGGTGAATATGACTACCTGGTGATGATGTCTCCATTCTTGCAGAGCCAATTTGATAGCCAACAGTTCCCGATCTCCAACGGAGTAGTTCCTTTCTGCAGGAGAAAAAACCTTGGAAAAAAAGCCACAAGAGATCATCCGACCGGTAGATGACTTCTGGGTGAGAACTGCTCCTGCACCTATGGAAGAAGCGTCTACCTCAAGAAAAAATTGCTCATTAGAATTTGGATGATGGAGAACGGGTGCGGAGGCGAAGGCTTTTTTGAGAGAAACAAAGGCCTCTTCTGCCTCGGAAGACCATTCCTTGGAGTTTACACCTTTCCGGGTTAAAGCTGTGAGGGCAGCCACTCGGGTGGAAAAGTGTGGAATGAATTGCCGGTAGTAGTTGGCGAACCCCAGGAACCGTTGTATGACTTTTAGCCCAGACGGACGAGGCCACTTGAGGACAGCAGACAACTTCTCCGTGTCCATCTTTAATCCTGTAGAAGATACAATGTACCCAAGGAAAGGCAAAGAGGCTTGCTCAAAGAGGCATTTCTCATATTTGGCATATAGCCTGTTCTCTCTGTCTTTGTAAGACCAGGCGTACTTGCCTCCGGTGTGAGGCCAAGTCTGCAGAGAAAATCAAAATGTCGTCCAGGTAGACAACGACACAAGTATAGAGCAGGTCCCTGAAAATGTCATTAACAAATTCTTGAAAGACCGCAGGTGCATTGCTTAGGCCAAACGGCATTACCAGGTATTCGTAGTGGCCATCACGGGTGTTGAAGGCTGTTTTCCATTCGTCTCCCTCTCTGATTTGGATCAAGTTGTAGGCCCCTCTGAGATCCAATTTGGTGAAGATCTTGGCCCCTCGGAGACGATCAAACAGCTCTGAAATAAGAGGTAATGGATACCTGTTTTTTACCGTGATCTGGTTTAGACCCTGATAGTCAATACAGGGCAGCAGGGATCCATCCTTCTTCTTCACAAAGAAGAATTCTGCTCCTGCCGGTGAAGATGACTTTCGGATAAATCCTCTTGCCAGGTTCTTTTGGATGCAGTCCGACATAGCCTGAGTCTCTGCCTGAGAAAGAGGATAAACTCTCCCACGAGGAGGAGATGTTCCATGGAGAAGCTCTATCTGACAGTCATACGACCTGTGTGGAGGTAGCCTCTCAGCCTCCTTTTTCCCAAAGATGTCAGAGAAGGACCAATAGGAGGAAGGCAACCCTGGCAGGGTATCAGGCTGGACTGTAGGCGAAATAGGTTGAATCCGGGTTAGGCATCGATTCATGCAGGTATCTCCCCAACGCAGAACCTCTCCAGTTCTCCAATTTAGGACTGGTTCATGCATCTGGAGCCAAGGTAAACCTAAAAGCAAGGGATGAGACAAACCGGGATATACATAAAAACGGATTCTTTCAGCATGCATTAGACCTACCCGGAGTTTCACCAGCTCGGTCTGAAACTGGACGGGCTCGGTCAGTGGTTTGCCATCTACTACGGTCACCTGTAACGGATCAGGAAGACGCTGGACTGGTAAGCGGTAACAATCCACAACCACCTGCTGGATGAAGTTCACTGCAGCTCCAGAATCCAGTAAACAATGTTCGGAGAATTTTATTGCTCTGCAGGACAGACCGAGATTTGCAATGAGGGAGAGGACTGTTCTCTACCTAGGGTGGCCTCTCCTACCGAACCTAGGCACTGGAGTTTCCTGACTTCTTAGGACAGGAATGGATCAGATGCTCAGAACTACAGCAGTAGAAACAACCTTCTTCCTTGCGACGTGCCTCCCGGCAGCAGGTGGCCAAACTTACACGGTCTACCTCCATGGCCTCAGGAGAGGAAGGCGAGGTAACCGTTTTGAAAAAACTAGAGTCCAGGTGATAGGACCTTTTGTCCTGCTTGATCTCCATGGAACGCTCCTGAAAACGCAGGTCAATTCAGGTTGCCAAGGATATTAGCTCTTCCAAGGTGGTAGGTCTTTCCCATCCCGCCAGCTCATCCTTGATTCTTCCTGATAGGCCTTCCCAAAAGTTAGCTACCAAGGCCTCATTGTTCCAAGACAACTCAGACGAGAGGGTGCGGAACCTAACAGCATACTGAGCCACCGTGAGAGTTCCTTGGCGCAAGCGAAGCAAGGCTGAAGCGGTCAAAGTGATGTGACCAGGTTCATGAAAGGTCCTGCGAAAAGCTTCTAAGAAAGATTGAAGATCATTAACCAGCGGATCCCCTCTCTCCCATAGCGGGTTTAGCCAGGCGAGGGCCTCTCCTCCCAGATGTGACATGATGAAGCCCACCTTGGCTCGGTCGGAAGCAAGCATATGCCCCAAGATTTCGAAGTGTAGAGTGCACTGATTGAGAAAACCCCGACACTGAGTAGGATCACCCTGGAAGCGGGTAGGAGCCGCCAGGCGAGGACCTTTACTTGCCATGGGGGCTGGTACCTTTGTGCTGGTAGATGAGTCAGGTGCAGACGAGGACGCCAGGTAATCCATGTGGGTAGACAAGCTGCGTAGATACGTCAAGATCTTGTCCTGTTGAACTCCTAAACGGGCCACCTTCTGGCACAGTTCCATGATCGGAGGTCTCTGGGATCCAGCAGGTTCCATGGCCGGCGCAATCTGTAACGAATGGAAGCGGAGGCAGAGATGGTGAAGTTCACATTCGTCTTTTATTTTTGAAGTGGAACCTCGAGACCGCAGTCCGGGGGGCTCCGAAGGGGGCATAACTAGTGAGCCCCGGGTACCCGTAGTAAGGCCCCTAGAACAGGACCGGAATGGAATACCCGGAGGACACAGGTGCTACCTCCAGTTAGACCCCGGACACGTGGCAGCTGTCCCAGAGGGACCAAAAGGGGGTAACAGATATGATAGCAGAAACTGTGAAGAGGTAGAGGCATTTGAGAAAGGTCCTGGTTCAGGGTAGATGGTAGCAGGCTGGCTCCAGTAACCTTGTCACAGTCCACGGATTCGGATGGCTGATGGCGGAACGGGATGATACTTGCACAAGTGATAGCAGAGTTTGTCAGGGATAGCCGGGTACAGGACACCAATGATCTGTGGAGACAAATAGAATGAGCGAAGCACAGAGACTGCTAAGGCAGCGCAGACAGATCAGAGTCAGAACCAGATGTAGCAATGGTAGAAACACATTGCTCCGGCACTCCCCTATGGTGGAGAGGCCAGATATAATAATCAGTGCACTGCCATTAGTTGATTGACATTTTCAAAAAATGCACGCTGTCCCTTTAAGAGAATCGGTGAGGGCAGCCTCGCATCCTAAGCATTCTTCATGGAGGCCTGCTGGCTGCATGCCAGGAACTGGGGGAGGAAGCAGGACGCTGGGAAGCAGAGGGAGTAGGAGACTCCAGCCAGTGCACAGGCTGCTGCAAAGGGACAGCTTGAAGAGCAGAAGGTGAGTGACCAGGACGGAGTGCAGAGCCAGAACGGGGACTGAGTGTAACAGATACATTTTGAGGTGCTCTTCTCTGTTCACCTCTTGTGATAAGACAGCGCCCAGCCTGACATCTGATGCGTGCGTTTGGACCACAAACTCCTTGGAGAAATCGGGTGCTCTCAGAACCAGCTGTTTACACAAGGCTAGCTTTAGTTCCTGGAAGGCCGTCCTAGCTTCTGGAGACCAATTAGCCATAGCCGACTTTGTCCCTTTAAGGAGGACTGTCACAGAGGCTGCTACCATGACGAAGTTTGGGATAAACCAGCAGTAACAGCCTACAATGCCCAGGAATGCCCTGACCTGCTTCTTTGAGAGGGGTTGTGGCCAGCCCTGAATCGCCTCAACTTTATTTATCTGGGACTTTATTTCGCCACTGCCTACAACATAGCCCAAGTATTTTGCTTCCTCCATTCCCAAAGCACATTTTTTCGGGTTTATGGAAAACCCCGCCTTCTGCAGAGCATCAAGTATTGCCTGGAACTTTCTCAAGTGGCTTCCCCAATCCTGGCTGAAGATCACAATGTCGTCCAGGTAACTACTGCATATCTTTTGTGGGAAGTTAGGATTCGGTCCATGGCTCTCTGGAATGTGGCTGGAGCTCCTTGTAACCCAAACGGCATCCTAGTGTACTGGAAGCATCCATCCGGAGTTGAAAAAGCAGTCTTCCCCTTGGCATCTTGGGACATGGGGATTTGTCAATAGCCTTTTGTGAGGTCAAGGGTAGTAATGTACCGAGGCAGCCCTAGCCTCTCAATTAATTCATCGACACGAGGCATTGGGTATGCATCAAACTTAGAGACCTCATTAAGTTTCCTATAGGCATTGCAAAACCGCCATTCTCCATCTGTATTCGACACTTAGACTATTGGACTGGACCAGCCACTCTTGGTCTATGACCTTGGTACAACCTGGCAGAGCCGAAAACAGGTCTCTTCCTTCTCTTTGTTTGGTGGACTTTGTAATTAACATCCCCAACCTTTTCAACAATTTCATAGGGGCCCTGCCATTTGACCAGGAATTTGCTCTGCACCATGGTTACCAGAACCAGTAATAGATCACCAGGGTCGAAGTGTCTCCCCCTCACCGACCTATTGTACACCCTCAACTGCACCTCTTGTGCTTTGAGGAGGTGTTCTCTCACGATGGGCATCACCTTGGCAATCTTCTCTTGCATCTGGGTCACATGCTTGATTACACTCCGGTAGGGTGTAGACTCTGTCTCCCATGTCTCTTCTGCTAGTCGAGGAGCCCACAGGGGTGTGGGTGTGGGGCAGTCCCAGTCCCAGCCATCCTTCTTTATGACCTTCTTTAACATGGCCTTCAAGGTTTTATTGAACCTTTTTAGCAAGCCATCCATCTGTGGATGGTAGACTGAGGTCCGAAGTTGTGTGCTTTGCAGGGTTTTTCACAACTCCTTCATCACCTTTGACATAAATGGGGTCCCTTGGTCCGTCAGGATCTCTTTAGGCAACCGCGTTCTAGAGAAGATATGGACCAACTCTCGGGTGATACACCTGGCGAAGGAGTTACGTAGTGGAATGGCCTCTGGGTATTGCATAGCATAGTTCAGAGCCACCAAGATATACAGTGCCTTGCGAAAGTATTCGGCCCCCTGGAACTTTTCAACCTTTTCCCACATATCTTGCTTCAAACATAAAGATACAAAACGTTAATTTTTGAGACTATCACAGAGCAGGTGCATTTATACGGAGACTTGATTACACACAGGTGGATTATATTTATCATCATTAATCATTAAGGACAACATTGGATCATTCAGAGATCCACAATGAACTTCTGGAGTGAGTATGCAGCACTGAAAGTAAAGGGGCCGAATAATATTGCACGCCCCACTTTTCAGTTTTTGTATTTCCACAAAAATTTAAAATAGCCAATAAATTTTGTTCAACTTCACAATTGTGTCCCATTTGTTGTTGATTCTTCACCAAATTGCAGTTCACAAATAATCTCCATCAATCCTCACTGAGCTCGAGCTGTTTGCCAAGGAAGAATGGGCAAGAATTTCAGTCTATCGATGTACAAAACTGATAGAGACATAACCCAAGAGACTTGCAGCTGTAATCGCAGCAAAAGGTGGCGCAATAAAGTAACAAGTTAAAGGGGCCGAATAATTTTGCACGCCCCACTTTTCAGTTTTTGTATTTCCACAAAAATTTAAAAAAACAATAAATTTCATTCAACTTCACAATTGTGTCCCACTTGTTGTTGATTCTTCACCAAAAATTAACATTTGGTATCTTTATGTTTGAATCATGATATGTGGTAAAAGGTTGAAAAGTTCCAGGGGGCCGAATACTTTCGCAAGGCACTGTACTGATACCCTTTGGCGGGCTTGACCAAGGGTCCCGCTAGATCCATGGCAATGTGATCAAATGTTACCTCAATAATGGGCAACGGTATTAAGGGTCTACGAAAGTGGGCTACTAGGGAAGTCAACTGACAAGTGGGACAGGACCTACAGAAATTCACAATATCACGGTGACAACCGGGCCAGTAGAACCTCATGAGGATCCGTGCCTGGGTTTTTCTATGCCCAGGAGACGACCTAACATGTGTATGGGCCATGTCTAACACCCTGCATCTGTACGGCCCTGGCACTAGTGACTGCTCAATTACATCCCCTCTCAGCTTGGTGACCTGACATATCAACTCCCCATTCATTGCAAAATATGGGTATCGGGTGTCGGCCCCCGGCTCTTGAGCAACACCATAAAAGTACCGTCATACTACCAAATGCACCTTTTAGAGTTAAATCCCTGAGTTGAGCGGTTCCAAAGTTTCCTCCGGAGCAACCTGGCTGTTATCCGGACAATCAGACGTCCTCACTTTCCCCACAAGTCACAAAATAATGCAAAGTCCCACCCTATTATAATAGGGTGCAATAGGTCCTTGACTACGCCCACCTCCTGGTTCTCGGTGCCACAGGGGAACCCAATGTTAATTTTTTTACTTATTAACTTATTTAAAGCACCACCTGCTCACACTGTTAACAGTTGAATACAACTCTCAAAATTGTCCCCTGCTCGCGCTGATCGCAGTGCGAGCAGGGGACATGATGTGAGCTGTTTTCACTTCAGCACTTGGCATCGGGAAACAGTGCAAACAGTACCGCTGATTCTCAGGTGTCGGTACGTGTCACACTGATGACACAGGGATGTCATCCGTGTGTTATCAATGTGCACGTGGGCGGGACGTTTTGTGGCCTGTGCTGCTATTGGAAACACTGACATTTGAAAGAGCCCTTAGTGAGCTTGGTCATTTACCGAACTTTGGCCAACTTTTGATGATTTTTAGGAAAAATACTCGGGATTATGAACAAGAATCCGAATGAGCTATGTTCATGCTAAATTTGAATGAATGGTTTCTGAACAAGTTTGCTCATCTCTAGTCTTGAATGAAATCTGATCTCAGGTCTCTTTTACACGTTTTTATACCAATCAGAGCATTCTATTGACTTTCGTCTCATGGCTCCAAATCACCTATTTCCAATCTTCTACTGTCCACTTTCCACACTTTTTTGCAAGCTCGAGCTGACGCTTCTTATGACGATATTGAAGTCAAGGTTTCTTTACCTTTTTTCGAGACACCATTCCAGACTTGTGTAATGTGCATCTCATGGTGCTTGCATGGAAGTCTGTGATCTCACTATTATGAACCTACGAGCCATCTCCACCGCCGTTTTTGTCGCACAAGAACTGATAGACCTTGTGATGAGCCAACTTGTTGAATACACCTCTTAGCTTTTGAATGCATGGATGGATGTTGTGAATACTCTGGAGGCGACTTCTGAGCTGGGGCTCCCTCCGGTGGTTGCTGAGGGTAATGAACCAATTGCTGAATCGCCTTCAGCTGGCTCTGAATGGTCTGATATAAGTGACCTGAACTCCCTTCAGCCTTGCCGGTAATCAATTGTTCTTCCAGGTCTTGCTTGGAGCTCAGCTTGCATTCCTGCTTTGATTCAGATAAGTGATTTGCTGTTTTTTTTCCTGTGGTTGGATTTTCCTTGCTGGTTCTCTGCCTTGCAGTGGACTTCAGCCTGGTCCCCTTTTGGGGCCTGGCGCTGCAATTGTGCTCAGTTTGTGTTTGCACATTTGCTCTGTTCCTTTGTCACTTTTTATTTGCTGAATTGCTGTGTGTTACACCAGAGATCTGATTTAGGTGGTAGAGATCGTGTGATCTCAGGTTTTTCGTTAATCAGAAGTGTTGGTATTTTTGCTAGGGTTTTTTTGGGTTGTAGTCAGAATTCTTTCCTATACTTTTCTATCTAGACAGATTGGGCCCCAGCGTTTGCTCATTCTATTTTCTGTCTGTGTCCGTAATTTCTTCTTGTCTTACCGCCATTACATGTTTGGGGGCTTCCTATTTCTTTGGGGGTTCTGCTATGGGGCAGATAGCTTTCATCTTTCTGCCTTTAGGTGTAGCTATCTCTCCGGCTGTGACGAGGCGTCTAGGATCACCGTAGGTATGCTCCACGGCTACTTCTAGTGTTGCGGTTAGTTTAGGGTCCTGCAATCCAATAGTTTCCAGCCTCTCTGGTGTATTGCTATTTCGGCTATTTTTGCAATTTCTCCTCAGCTACTGAAACATAACAGATGGATTTCATTTCATATTCTTCCATCTGTCATGATGAGTGATGGTACAGTTTGGCAATTTTGTTGGCCAAGAGACGGTTATTGATGAGCTGGATGATGCTGTTTCTCTTTTCTTGGGAAATCTTCTTCATGGCTGCTCCTCGAACCAGTGACTTTTCACTTTAGAATCAACCCAAAAACACACTAAGCTATTTAGCCACCAGGAGCAAAACAGTAACAATGCAGTGACATGACAATAATATGCATAACTAATCATCTGCTAAATAGTTGCAAGTCAAATTTATGTATGAGATAGCCAAGTTGATTGTCTATAAAATGATGGTGGTGTCACATTCGAAACAGTAGTGAATGGTGAGATTTGGAGCCTGAAAATTTTCAAATAGACCCCCAGACATTAAAAATGCTATCTTCCACCCTATCAAATTATAAGCCTCTCTAAGATCAAGTTTAGAACACCACTTAGCCCCAGTAAGCTGATTATATAGGTCAGAGATGAGTGGAAGTTTGCAAGTATTCTTAACTGTAATTTTGTTTAATTCACGAAAAACGAAGCAAGTGCACAGAAAATAATCTTTATCTTTATATAGCGCTAACATATTCCGCTGCACTTTACAGTTTTGTACACGTTATCATCATTCTTATTCACAAAAACAAAACTATCAGCTACAGGCAAGGAAAGACCAATATGACCCTTCTGTAAACTTTCACTCACATATTCTTTCATGGCAGTACGTTCAGGTACTCGGCACAGACCCTCAAGACTAGCGAAGCATATTTGTACAGGCTAAGACATCTCTTATGACAGTTGGGGCTCCACTTAACAATATCCTTCTGACACCAATCAATAACAGGATTGTGAATACAAAACCATGGAAGCCCCAACACCAATCCTGAATGTAAATTATCTAAAAAAAAATTGTCGTTGGAAAGAGAAAGACGAAAACCAGCTCACCTGGATGGTTAATGACAGACAAAAGCACAGGATCGTGTGGCCACATGTGGAAGTACCAAAAAAAAGGAGAAAATGAAGATCGGGTCAACAGAGTGATTCGTTGACTGAAAGGAACAGTTGTCAGGCAACCTGTTTCAACACGAAAAATCCTTTCTTCTATCCTCTAAAGTCACAAGTGAACTGCATGGAACGCTTACAATATGTAATTGAGAGAGAGCTTAAAAACCTAAATACTTATATCAAATCTCACAGGCATTACACCAATTTATCTCCAGCACAATTGCATGCTGTACATTATTTAAAAAATCATCAGACATTACTATAAGTGTGGCAGATAAAGGAGGTATGGTAGTGGTAATGGATACTAATGTCTGTCTCTCTCAAATCAAACTCATCTTGGAGGATGAAATTAATGTGCAATTCTATTTCTAAGATTCAGGATGACATAAACAAAATAATTGGGGATGGTGTTTCTTTGGGAGTTCTTACTCCCACACAGAGGGATTATCCCACAGTTGATCACCTCATTACCCCGATAGTGCATGCTCTCCCCAAAGTGCATAAAGGAACGGATCCACCACCAATGAGACCTATTATTTCGGGCTAAGTTGGTAACTAGCATGCCTCTGCGCTACTAAGAAAAATGCTTTTTGTCTTATCCCCAAAAAATTCACACCCGCTGCATAGATATGATCAGCCAAGTTTTATAAACATATGCTTGAAGCCATATGTCGTAATCTCAGACATATGACTTCCTATGTGCTTGTAAAGAAATCATGTACCATTACTAGTCTTTCAGATTGTCCTTTCTGTAAAATATGTGAAATGTTCTCTGTGATAAACTGTATGAACAAATGTTTTAATGACTTTGCATTTTTATTGTCACATGCTTTGTTTAATTAATCCCATTGGTCGCAATGGGGTATATACTGTGCTATGGTTCAGTCTGCTATTAGCTTTGAAAAAGAACACATCTCTGTGTTTGAAGCGCATAGCTATTAGATCACCATTGATTTATTGCAACTATGTTTTTAAATTTTTGGAAATAAACTACATGTTTTTCACCTAAGAAGCTAAATTATCCAAAACATAGAAGGATATGGACTCAGAGTGAAGTGTTCCAACTTTAAGTGTGAATTCAACTGTTGCCAGCTGGACAAAGTTCTGGAGCAACGGTGTCCTGTCAAGGGCGACAATTTGAATGGGTTTTTCTAATCTAACTTTCCCTAATCATAATTTAAGAACCAGTCTGGCATCAAGGAATTTGGCAGCAGACCCACAGTCATTGAAAGCAAGTGTGGATAACCACAGGCTCTGAAAACATAGTTCCATGTTAAGCAGTACTTTGTAGTACCTGAAAGTCTGGGTGACCTCCTCAACAATCACCTAGACTTTGCTGCTGGCTTGCTTTGCTTGAGGGCGTATCATGTAGTCCTGAAGAAAATGCCCAGCGCGACCACAGTAAAAGTGGAGTCTGAGATCGTGCTGACGACTCCCGAGAACTGGCAGCTCCAACCTTCATCGGTTCCTCCTTCAAGTAGTGAGCAGGTTCAGGATGACTGACTGAATCACCCCAACTGCTCTTCACGCCTTTCCTGAATACTGCAATCCAAATGAATAGCCTCGGTCATGGCCTCCTTCAAGGAATAAGGTGGAGTATGTAGAGCCAGAGTGTCCTTGAGTGCATCTTAGAGGCCTCTGCAGAACTGGTGGAGGGCTACATCATTCCACAACACTTCCATGGACCATTACCTGAATTTGGTACAGAAATCCTCAGTGGGGTGGCCCCCCTGTTTCATTGTCATGATCTTTGCCTCTGCAACCTGGACACTGTCTGGTTAGTCATAAATTAACCCTAATGCATCAAAAAAGGCGTGAACCAAAGACCGCTCTGGGGCTAGTAGGGACAAAGAGAATGCCCAAGTCTGAGGGCCTCCTTGTAATAGGGACATGATTATTCCTACCCGTTGGGACTTATCCCCTGAAGACCAGGGTCGCAGTGTAAATAATAACCTTCATCTCTCCCTAAACACCATGAACTGGTCTTTCTCCACTGAAAATTTGTCAGGGAGAGCAACTACTGGTTCGGAAGAAACCAGCTGTACATCAGAAGGTAAAGCCATCATAGTTACTGCTGACAGCGGAGGGTTCTGGGTAGCATCCATCACACTAGTAAACTGACCCTGCAGCTAAAGGTACTGCCACACTAAGCGATCTCGCTAGCGATCACGATAATGACGCAAGCTAACGAGATCATTGGTGTGATCGCTTTAAGGTCGCTAGTAGCTGCCAAACTGAACGATCTCATTAACAACGCATCAGCGATCAGCGATCTGTATAACGACTTCGGCGGTCGTTGGGACGTGCCACACAGCATGTATTGTTAAAGATCACGACCTTGATAGGCGTGATTGAGCGCAACCTTTTCCACGCCCCTCAGCACAGATTGGTGGTCACTATTTATGTCATGACTGTTTATCACAGCTCTCTCACTTTGTGATTGGATGACCGCGTCATAAAAGACGACGTATCAGCGCTCCTTTCCATTGCTCTTGAGCAGAAGCGGTTCTTTCAAATGTACAGCATCGTTCCAGTGCGTCCTGCTAGCCTTTGCAGCTACTGCGATCCAGTTTGTGCCACTATTGCATTTGATGCGATCCAGTCTGAGCCGTTATTTTTTATTTTTCCTCTGCGATCCAGTCTGTGCCTCTTGCATTTGCTGCGATCCAGGCTGCGCCGTTATATTTTTTGCGATCCAGTTTGTGACGCTATTGCGTTTCCCAGGGGTGGGATTCAAATTTTTAACAACAGGTTCTGTGTTTGTGCGTCGGAAAACCACACCCATTTTAAGTCACACCCATTTTTAAGCCACGTCCATTTTTAAAGCCACACCCATTCACACACACACCTTTTCCTCAAAAAAAAAAGTAGGGGCGCAGTCAGTTGAAAAACAATAAATTGGAATGGGATCAGAACAGTGCACATTCTGGCCAGCGGCTCTCCTGACCCGAGTGTGACAGCTGCAGATATTTCTATATATATATTTCTATGCAGCTGTCTCACTTGACTGACCGGCTGGCCAGGCTGTGCACTACATTCTGATTAAGAAGTCTCTTTCTAGTCTCATACTGAACTGAAGATTAAACTATAGTATTATGTAGCTGGGACTTACAGTTCTACCTTCTATCCAGAAATACAATATACAATAATTAGTGATGAGTGAACGTACTCGGATAAGGTGTTATCTGAGCATTCTCGGGTTCTAACCGAATGTCTTCTGCATGCTTGAAAAATATGTTCCAGTCCCCGCGGTTGCATGTCTCATGGCTGTTCGACACCCGCAACACATGCAGGGATTGCCTAACAAACAAGCACATTTGCTCATCAATAATAATAATAATGTATTTATTTCTCTAAGGATAGGGTCACACGACCGTATTTTGTCTCATCCGAGAAAATCGTTCCGATTAAGCTAATCACACTCTGATCGGAGCGTGCTCCGATTTTCGAGGATGTGGAGAAGGTGGAAATAAAAAGTTCCCCATCTTCTTCATTCTGTAAAGCTGTGAAAATCAGACTGCACTCAGATGTCATCCGAGTGCAGTCTGATTTTTTTTTCACAGACTCACTGATTTGCCTGGCTGAGTGCGATCCCATAATCGGATGCAACTCGTGCGTGCTGCCATTTTTTCTTCTGATCAAAAATACGATAGTTTGGATCAGCCTAAAGTCGATACTACATAATATCTGAATAATAAACGTGTGTCTAATATCTAGACAAATGGGGAGATGCTGGGACTTATACTAGTGATTGTAATAATAGAACATATTTATTGTATTACCTGCAGTAATCTCTATAGATCAGATGCCAATATGCAATGCTGGGACTTACAGTTCCCCCACCACCACTGCATGTACAGTACCTAAGGTACGATATAGGTATTACTGTCATCTTTATAAAGTAGACCGTATAAAAAGCCGCAGGATGTAAATATGACTCTATACACCTGGGTACATACAAGTGGATTGCAAGCTTCTCGGTAATGTCTGAGAAGGCACCAGGATCTGGGAGCTGGTGGTCTGTCTCCAGCTGGTGGCTTTCTACAGCTGTGCCCTACAGACAGCTCTGAGCATAGACCTCAAGCTCTCCAGAGAAGAAGACAACGCAGGGGGCTAGAAGAACTGCTCTTCCATGGAGGCCTTACTACTCTGACCGGCGTCTATCTATCATAGATAGACGCCGGTCAGACCACCTCAGTCCACACAGACACATTCCTCCAGCTCCACTGCAGGGCCCAGGCAGCACCGCAGCTCAGCTCACACAGTACCTCTCTCCTCTCCGGCTCCGCCTCGTGACTAAAGAAGATGGCCGCACCTCTACCCAATCGCCGCACTGCAGAGATCAGTCCGCGGGGGCCGGGGCTGGCGGTGTGTTGCGGCGCTGCAAGCTGGCTGCAAAATAGTACCGGACATGGGCGTACCCAGGATCAAAACTAGGGGGGGGTAAGGCAATGTCGCATCTTATACAGGTTACATCATATACACTGTACATTATCCTGCATATTAGGTATGGAGCATTAGAACTGTTGTATATTGTATAATACAGCAGTGTATGCGACACTACGCGGTGTATATACCATATATTATACATGGCAGTCGTGCTCATGTCAGGAGCGGTACCAGCAAGTCCGAGGATTGCAGGTGCGATCCTCGCATGAGTTATACGGCCGTCTGTCTATGCCCTTGTTATAATAATACTGAAATATTAATCTATTATTAAAGTATTAAGAAGCTCACAAGTAAAAAAAAGCCCCTTACCTCCCCTGTCCCCCACCCACACCCCAACAGCCCATCGTCTCACATGCACCCCTTAGTGTTCTGTCCCACTGACCCCACAATACCCCCATCCTCTTACATTCAACCCCAGTGACCTGTCCACCCACCCTCACAATACCCCATCCTCTCACATCAACCCCTGTGCGCCAGCCCCCACAATATCCCCATCCTCTCACATTAACCCCCCAGTGCCCTAGCCCCCACAATACCCCATACTCTTACATTCAACCCAGTGCCCTGTACCCCTCCCCCACAATACCCCATCCAATCACATTAACCCCCTCAGTGCCCTAGCCCCACAATACCCCCATCCTCTTATTCACCCCAGTGCCCTAGCCCCCACAATACCCCCATCCTCTCACATTAACCCCCCCAGTGCCCTAGCCCCCACAATACCCCATCCTCTTATTCACCCCAGTGCCCTGTACCCCTCCCCCACAATACCCCCATCCTCTCACATTAACCCCCCCAGTGCCCTAGCCCCCACAATACCCCCATCCTCTTATTCACCCCAGTGCCCTGTACCCCTCCCCCACAATACCCCATCCTCTCACATTAACCCCCCAGTGTCCTAGCCCCCACAATACCCCCATCCTCTTACATTCACCCCAGTGCCCTGTGCCCCTGCCCCACTGTACCCCCATCCTCTCACATCCCCCCACAGTGACCATGACATGCCTGAGCAGAATGAATTTAATAAATTCCGTCCCCTCTTACCATGAAGCTGCAGGCAGTGGCTGAGGCAGGAGCAGGAAGTGTCCAGTGTCTGCACACAGAGGGCACTAGGACCCAGTGTGGCTGAGAGAACCAGAGCCTGCACGTGCACAGCAGAAAGTGAAACTACAGCTGCTGCCGACCAGGAAGGAAGGAAGAAGCTCCTCTCTGGTAAGACAGCAGCTCCGTGCACTGCACACATTACTCCCATGGTACCGGATCGCCGCTCTGATTCTCCCCGGTTCGGGGAACCGGCTGCTTTTTGAACAACCGGTTCCATCGAACTGGGGAGAACCGGCTGAATCCCACCCCTGGCGTTTCCCTTTTATTTATTTTTTCCAGGATCACAAGTCTTGTAAGGTAGGTATTTTTTTTTTTTTGTCACATTTAATTTTTAATTTTTTTTAAATTTTACAGATCCATTTTTAGATCCCAGCTGTTGTTAACCATTGTCGTCCATCAATGTTTTTGTTTTTTTTTGCCATTGTTTTTTTGTTTGCCATTGTTCTGTTCAGGCACGCCCACCACCACCATTTTATGATCCCTGCTGTTTTTACCGTAGTTGTCCATCTATGACTTTTATTTTGGTCTGCCATTGTTTTCTCCAGCTGCGCCCACAGCCACCATTTTATGATCCCTGCTGTTTTTACCGTAGTTGTCCATCTATGACTTTTATTTTGGTCTGCCATTGTTTTCTCCTGCTGCGCCCACCACCACCATTTTATGAACCCTGCTGTTTTTACCGCAGTTGTCCATCTATGACTTTTATTTTGGTCTGCCATTGTTTTCTCCTGCTGCGCCCACAACCACCATTTTATGATCCCTGCTGTGTTCTATGTTGTAGGCTATGTAAGAATTTTATATAACCATTCTGCCGTTCTCACATAATCCTTTTTTTATTACAGATGGCCGATAAGCATGAATTTCTGTGGGAATTCATCGAGATGTACCGCTCGATGCCTTGCCTGTGGAAAATAAAGTCGGCGGATTACTGCAACAGGCTTAAAAAGAAGGACGCTTACCAAAAACTGGTGGAGCTGTGCAAGAACCGTTATCCCGATGAACCAGCGGATGAGTCATCGGTGAAAAAACGTATTCAGGCCCTCCGCACAGTGTACAAAAAGAGTTAAATAAAGTACAAAATTCAACCAAATCTGGAGCCGGGGCCGAAGATGTTTATGTACCCAAACTGTGGTACTTTGAGCTGTTCTCTTTCACAAGGGACCAAGAAGTACCCAGACAAGCGACATCCATGTTGGATCTAGACCCAGTGATCCAGCCGGACTCCCCTGTCGTACATGTAAGTACCTTTGTATTAAAACACATTTTAATGTGAAATGTAGATAAAATAGCTGAATTTATCCCTTCATGTACTGATAATTTATCTATCTCAACGGTTGAGGCCTATCCATTTACAAGTGTCGTTTTCACATTTTTGGTGTATTTGGGTGTATAGTGTGAAAATAAATTTATTTTTCTTTACAAGTGTCATTTTCACATTTTTGCTGTATATGGGTGTTATAGCGTGAAGATAAATTTCTTTTTCTTTACAAGTGTTGTTTTCACATTTTTGCTGTATATGGTTGTTATAGTGTGAAGATAAATTTGTTTTTCTATGTGATTTAACATTTGGTTTTGTTCATGCAGGACACAGAAGAGGCTGTCTCCAACCTCCGACTGAAGAAGACAGCATGGCGTTGGTCCAAGAGGACGAAGCAGTTGAGCCACCATCCTCATCTGTGCGGAGCCGGCTTACATTTTCAGGAAGGAAAAGGAAGGCTCCCACCTCGGCTACTTCAGAATTGGTTGAAATTGCCAAAAAAGTGCTTACGGCGAAAAAAGACCAAACAAAAATAACTGGCTTTGCTTACTTCGCTAATGAGAAGCTCCCAACACTGGATCCTACACAGCGGATTCATGCAGAGAGACTCATGTTTGAGGTACTGACTCAAGCGTCATTAGGAAACCTGGATAACAATTATGTCGTCATGCCAAGACCGCAGTACCCGGACTACTCATGGTCGCACAATCCTGTGCCGAACCCAATTGGGATAAATCCACCAAACCAAAACGTTGTTGCTCCCCTTATTTTTATACACCGCAGAGGCAACGTGGTAATGGCAACGATCCATCTTACCAGCAGTTGTAGTTTTTAAAATTTTTTACAAAAGTTTTTTGCTGTCTATATTTTTTTAACATTGTTACCTTTTTAATAAAAATCTTATTTATTAATGAGTTGTGTTCTTTTATTCTTATGTGATGTCAACAATTTTGTTGTCAACTATTAAAATGTTGTATTTTTATTCCATCTACTTGTATCTACTTGTCACACACGGGGTCATGGGAGTACCAGCAGTCATAGGAGTTCCAGCATTGGTAAAAAATGTAATGAAAAAAATTTAAAAAATTGACAACATTTCTTTTAAAGGCCCCATGGTCACACTAGTGCTAAAACCTTATACTAAAAATAATACACCACAGCTGCGTATATAAACTTTAAATATATCATATATATTATATTCATATATATGAAAATGTAAACCAAAAGTAAAAAAACAATACAATACAAAAAAACAAAAAAACAAAAAAAATTTGACTGCACCCCGTCAGGAGGCCAGCCAAAAAAATAAAAAAAAACAAAAAAAACAATGCAACAATACAAAATAATAATAAAAAAAAAAATTAATAACTGAGGGCCCCGGAGTCCAGCCACTACCCTCTCCAGCATCACCCCGTGGTCATGCAGAGCTCCCATGGCAGTTTGCATCGCTGCAACTGCGCTGTTCATTGCCGCCATCAGCCGGCGGTGTGACAGCAACAGTTCCTGGGCAGTGGGGATTTCTGTGGAGGTAAAGGTAACAGTTAATAGTGAATTCTGTTGCAACATCAACATGTACATGTTATGTTAACCCCTTCACCCTCAAGGGTGGTTTGCACGTTAATGACCGGGCCAATTTTTACAATTCTGACCACTGTCTCTTTATGAGGTTATAACTCTGGAAGCTTCAACGGATCTTCACGATTCTGAGAATGTTTTCTCGTGACATATTGTACTTCACGTTAGTGGTAAATTTCTTCGATACACCTTGCGTTTATTTTTGAAAAAAACGCAAATATGGTGAAAATTTTGAAAATTTTGCAATTTTCAAACTTTGAATTTTCTTTCCCTTAAAACAGAGAAATATGTCACACAAAATAGTTAAGAAATAACATTTCCCACATGTCTACTTTACATCAGCATAATTTTGGAACCAAAATTTTTTTTTGTTAGGAAATTATAAGGGTTAAAAGTTGACCAGTGATTTCTCATTTTTACAATAAAATTTACAAAGCCATTTTTTTAGGGACCACCTCACATTTGAAGTCACTTTGACGGGTCTATATAGCAGAAAATACCCAAAAGTGACACCATTCTAAAAACTGCACCCTCAAGGTACTCAAACCACATTCAAGAAGTTTAATAACCCTTCAGGTGCTTCACAGGAGCTGAAGCAATGTGGAAGGAAAAAATTAATATTTAACTTTTTAGCCACAAAAATTATCTTTTACAAACTTTTTTTTATTTTCACAAGGGTAAAAGGAGAAAATGGCAGATAAAGTTGTTGTGCAATTTCTTCTGAGTACGCCAATACCCCATATGTGGGGGAAAACCACTGTTTGGGCACACGGCAGAGCTCATAAGGGAAGGAGCGCCGTTTGACTTTTTCAAACTAAAATTGGCTGGAGTTGAGATGGACGCCATGTCGTGTTTGGAGAGCCCCTGATACGCCGAAACAGTGGAAACCCCCACAAGTGACCCCATTTTTGATGCTAGACCCCCTAAGGAACTTATCTAGATCTTTGGTGAGCACTTTGAATCCCCACTTCAGCGGTACCATGTTTATTTATATCGGTCTTTTTGATCGCGTGTTATTCCACTTTTTGTTCGGCGGTATGATGATAAAGCATTGATTTTTTGCTTATTTTTTTTTTAAGGGGTTCACTGAAGGGGTTAACTAGTGGGACAGTTTTATAGGGGGGATCGTTACGGACGCGGCGATACCAAATACGTGTACTTTTATTGTTTTGTTTTATTTATTTACAGGAAGAAACAAATTTATTGGGGAATTTTTATTTTTTTTTATGATTTTTTTTACCACTTTTTATTTTTATTTTTTTTACTTTTTTACTTTGTCCCAGGGTGGGACATCACAGTATTTTATCAGATCGCTGGTGTGACAGTGTGCACTGCACTCTGTCACACCAGTGATCGCTCTGGCATCGCTGCAGGCTTCCTCAGCGCCTGCTCTCAGCAGGCACTGAGGAAGCCACCTCCCTGCAGGACCCCGGCGCCATCTTGGATCCGTGGACCTGGAGGGAGGACGGACCCTCGGAACAGCGCGAGACATCGCGCTGCTCTGAGGGTCTCAGGGGAGCGAGCAGGGAGCCCCTCCCTGCTCGATCCTCCCTGTGCCCCGGTACAATGCGATCATGTTTGATCGCGGTTGTGCCAGGGGTTAATGTGCCGGGAGCGGTCCGTGACCGCTCCTGACACATAGTGCTGGGTGTCAGCTGTGATAAACAGCTGACACCCGGCCGCGATCAGCTGCGCTCTCGGCGCCATTGACATACTATTCAGTCCATGGGAATTAGGTCCAGGGTCAAATGGACGGAATAGTACGTCGGATGGAATAAAGGGGTTAATTAACACTTACGGTTTTCGTCAGACGACCCGCTGACCGCCCACCCAGAACCTGTTGCTCCGCCGGCTAGGGAAGCACAGAAAAAAAATTATATCACAATAGCCATTACACATAAGACCTAACAAAGTTATCAAACTTTTCTGAAGCTTATATAATGTGCGTAAATTACCTGAAGGGGAGCCTGCATCCATGTCACGGGGTGACACTGGAGAGAAGCCATTTCCAGGGGAAGGGCTGGATGACCCCAACTGTGGAGGGGGGGTTGCTGCAGAGGAAGGGGTACCCGGGTACGGAGATGATGGAGGTGGAGGGGTAGGTGATGGAGGTGGAGGGGAAGCTGGGGACGGTGGAGCCGCAGCAGCTGGTGAAGGTGGTGCTGTAAATAAAATATACAATTCAGTCAAATACTCCTTCTACTAACCCCGTCACTGCCAGTACTTCCATCTATGCCTGTAAACCCCCTCACGACTGGTACTCCCATCACTGCCTGCCCCATCACTGCCGGTACTCCCATCACTGCGGGTGCATTGATATAGGTAGATAACCCACAAAACATAACCTCTCCAGATACCCTCATCAATACTCACTCAGAGGCCTGCGTAACTGGGCCCGGATGCTGGCGACCCTCTCGCGGGAGCGGTAGCGAAGGTCCGCCAGCTTTTTGCGGATCTGGGTGGTGGTCCGCTGCACGTCAAAGCGCCGGGCCAGGCCCCGCTGGATGTTCCGCAGGCATACATTTTTGTGGCGCATAGGATGCGCCACAGGTAGCCTGCAGTGGTAGTCCCATTGGTCCGTTTTTTAAATTAAAAAACGGACCTCCTCATCTGCCCACTTTGCCCCTCTCCCGCCATTGTAAACAACACCGCATTGGGGGACGCCAGCGCCATGACGTCACAGCGTGCGTACGTACGTGCGGCCGCACTTGCGATGCAAAATGGTATTGCGATCGCAAAGTGACCCAGCAGCCATGCGCCCAGCCAAGCACAGATATGAGATGCAGTTGCGATCGCAAGATGATGTTTCCAAGCTAGGCCATCGCAATGGCGTCTCATATCTGTGCATAGCTGGGGCACCATGTGAGAATCGTCACCTTGCGATCGCAGTGGCGTCTCATGTCTGTGCAGATGGGGCACCATGTGAGAATCGTCACCTTGCGATCACAGTGGCTTCGCATATCTGAGAATAGCTGGGCACCATGCGAGAATCGTCACCTTGCGATCACAGTGGCGTCGCATATCTGTGATTAGCTGGGGCACCATGCGAGAATCGTCACCTTGCAATCGCAGTGGCGTCTTGCGTCAGATTTGAGAACGTAAGTGTGACAAAGGATTCCCTGGTGAATGTTGACCTTTACCTCCCAAATTTTTTTTTTTATTTTTATCACAATTTTTTAATCTTTCATATATGACTAAAAATATATATTATATATTTAAACTTTATATATGCAGCTGTGGTGTATTATGTGTTATTTTTAATTATAAGGTTTGAACGCTAGTGAGACCATGGGCCTTTAAAATAATTGTAAATTTTTGAAATTTTTTCTTTTTATTTTTTTAACAATGAACTCCTATGACTGATGGTACTCCCATGACCCCGTGTGTGACAAGTAGATACAATGTAAAAAAAAATATAGACAACAAAAAACATTAGAAAAGATTTTAAAAACTACAGCTGCTGGTAACATGTTTCGTTGCCATCCCCATTACTCCCTCCCCACATCTCACCCATCATTATCCCTTCTCCCATATTGGTAAAATAATTGAAAAAAAACACAAATGCATTTTTAAAATAAACGTTTTTTATTATAAAAAGATTGTTAAAAAAGACAACATTCTCAAAAGCAAACTAGATCTGATGCTGCCAACTCACTGCACCAGGCCCATTAAAGTAATGGCAGTACTTGCCTTCGCATCGTCCTTGCTCCTGCCTTGATTGAAAGGTTGAAGGCCTGCAATAGCGGGATCATTGTCATGCCATTCTCCAAGCACCACGTCACCATTGCTGTCCGAGTCCATGAAGCCTGGCGGACTGTAAGTACCAGCATCGCATTTTCGTAGAAAATTGTGCAGCACAACAGGCCAACACCACAGAGTCTATCGATTCCAGCTTCATGTTGATTGGAGTGTGGAAAACCCTGAAGAGGTTGGCCATTATGCCGAAGGCATTCTCCACAACACGCGCCGTGCCCTAGACAGTCTGTAGTTAAAAATCCGCCTTTCCCCTGTCAAAGTCTTTTGTGGATATGGTTTCACAAGATGCTCATGAAGGGGGAAGGCTTCATCGCCCACAAACACAAAGTTTAGGTTGGCGGTGGTGTCCATGTTGGTTGGCAAGTTAAGTTTATTATTTAACAACCGTTCACCAAAACTTGTGTGCTCCAAAACACCACCGTCAGAAACCCTTCCATTAATGCCAACATCAACGTTAATAAATTCATAATTGGCATTAACAAGGGCCATGAGGATCATGCTGAAGTAGCCCTTGTAATTATGAAAATAGGATCCGCTTTTGGCTGGTTGCGTGATCCGCACAGTTTGCCATCCAAGGCACCACCACAGTTAGGGAACTGCCAAATCCGTTCAAAATCAGAGGCAATAATTTGCCATTCCGCCACTGATTTTGGAAAAGGCATGTAGCTCCGTAAACTGCGGACGATGGCGTTGCATGTCTCCGGAATTAGTACTCCAAGCAGCGATCGAGAAACTGCAGCAGAAAATTGCAAATCCTTCATTGAACGTCCGGTTGCCAGAAATCGCAGCGTTACTGCCAAACGTTCCTCTGCTGAAACAGCTGCACGCATCCGGGTATTCTGCCGTTCAATGAGTGGCCTCACACATTCCAATAGGAGCTTGAATGAATCCGCCGACATCCGTAGATAATTCCGGAAATCCTGCTGATTCTTCTCCTGCAACTCCCTCACTAGATGCATGTGGGTGAATTTGGACCTCTGCTCCAGCCATTCTCTGGTCTACATGCGACGCTTTCGTTTGGAGCGCCTCTCTTCCACCCGCGCCTCTTCTTGTCGATCTGCCTCCATTGATAGTGCAACTGCCACAATCACACGCTCCGCGGTGGACAGGTTCATTATGTGCAACCTGTACGGTAAAGAAGAGAAAAGTTAATTACTAATTAATTACTATTAATAAAGTGTTTAAACAAAATAAAATAAAGAATAAAATGTTTGGGAGGTAAAGGTCAACATTCACCAGGGAATCCCAGCTATTCACAGATATGCGACGCCATTGTGATCGCAAGGTGACGATTCTCACATGGTGCCCCATCTATTCACAGATATGCGACGCCACTGTGATCGCAAGGTGACGATTCTCACATGGCGCCCCAGCTATTCACAGATATGCGACGCCACTGTGATCGCAAGGTGACGATTCTCACATGGAGCCCCAGCTATGCACAGATATGAGACGCCATTGTGATCGCCTAGCTTGGAACCATTATCTTGCGATCGCAACAGCATCTCATATCGTGCTTGGCTGGGCGCATGGCTGCTGCGGTCACTTTTCGATCGCAATATCGTTTTGCGTCCGAGTGCGGCCGCACGTAACGTGCGCACGCTGTGACGTCATGGCGCTGGCATCGCCCAATGCGGTGTTGTTTGTAATATGGCGGCGAGACAGCGCAGGGCGAAGTGGTCAGAGGCGGAGGTCTGTTTTTTAATCAAAAAAACAGACAAATGGGATTATCACTGCAGGCTACCTGTGGCGCATCCTATGCGCCACAAAAAGGTATGCCTGCAGAAAATCCGGCGGGGCCTGGAGAGGCGCTTTAATGTGCGGCGGACCACTACCCAGATCCGCAAGAAGCTGGCGGACCTTCGCTACCGCTCCCGCGAGAGGGTCGCCAGCATCGGGCCCAGCTACGCAGACCTCTGAGTGAGTATTGATGAGGGTATCTGGAGAGGTTTATTTTGTGGGTTATCTACCTATATCAATGCACCCGCAGTGATTGGAGTACCGGCAGTGATGGGGCAGGCAGTGATGGGAGTACCAGATGTGAGGGGGTTTACAGGCATAGATGGAAGTACTGGCAGTAACGGGAGGACGAGTAGTGATGGGAGTACCAGCAGTGATGGGGCAGGCAGTGATGTGAGTACCAGTCGTGAGGGGGTTTACAGGCATAGATGGAAGTACAGGCAGTGTCGGGAGGACGAGTAATGATGGGAGTACCAGCAGTGATGGGGCAGGCAGTAACGGGAGTACCAGTCAGGGCCGGCGTCAGCACCCGGGCAAGTGCTATATGATAATGGGAAGGCAATGATGATGATGATATTAATGGGGAGGCAATGATGATGATAATGGGGATTCTGAATTGTATATTTCATTTAAAGCACCACCTTCACCATCACCAGGTCCAGCTGCTCCACTGTCCCCAGCTACCCCTCCACCTCCATCATCTCCTTCCCCGGCTACCCCTCCACCACCATCATCACCTTACCTCTCAACCCCTTCAACCCCTTCGCCTGCAGCAACCCCCTCTCCTGATTTGGGGTCTTCGAGCCCTTTACAGAGTTATGGATTCTCTCCAGTGTCACCCCGTGACACGGATGCAGGCTCCCCATCAGGTAATTAACGCACATTATATAAGCTTCAGACAAGTTTAAGAACTTTGTAAGGTCTTATGTGTAATGACTGTTGTGATATAATTTTTTTTTTCTGTGTTTCCCTAACCGGCGGAGCATCAGGTTCTGGGTGGGCGGTCAGCGGGTCATCTGACGAAAACCGCAAGTGTTAATTAACATAACATGTACATGTTGATGTTGCAACAGAATTCACTATTAACTGTTACCTTTACCTCCACAGAAATCCCAACTGCCCAGGACCTGTTGCTGTCACACCGCCGGCTGATGGCGGCCATGAGCAGCGCTGTGGCAGCGATGCAAACTGCCATGGGAGCTCTGCATCACCACGGGGTGATGCTGGAGAGGGTAGTAGCTGGAATGCGGGGCCCACGCCCACAGTAATTTTTTTTTTTTTTTTTTAATTATTTTGTAGTTTGTAAATATTTTGTTTATAATTTTTTATTTTATTATTATGTTATTGTATTTTTATTTAAATTTTATTTACCAAAAAAAAAATATAGATATATATGAAGAAAATATATATTATATATTTAACGTTTATCTACGCAGGTGTGTTGTATTCTTTTTAAGTATAAGGTTTTAGCGCTGGTGTGACCAGGGGCCTTTAAAAGAAATGTTGTTAATTTTTGAAAATTTTTTCATTTCATTTTTTCCCTATGATGGAACACCTATGACAGCTGGTATTCCCATGACCCCGTGTGTGACAAGTAGATACAAGTAGATGTAATAAAAATACAAATTTTTAATAGTTTCAACAAAATTGTTGACATCACATAAGAATAAAAGACCACAATTCATTAGATAAATAAGATTTTTATTAAAAAAGGGACCAATGTTAAAAAAATATAGACAACAAAAAAAACTTTAGTAAAAAATTTTAAAACTACAGCTGCTGGTAAGATGGATCGTTGCCATTACCACATTGCCTCTGCGGTGTATAAAAATAAGGGGGAGCAACAACGTTTGGGTTTGCAGGATTTATCCCAATTGGGTTCGGCACAGGATTGTGGGGCCATGAGTAGTCCGGGTACTGCGGTCTTGGCATGACGACATAACTGTTATCCAGGTTTCCAAAAGACGCTTGAGTCAGTACCTCAAACATGAGTCTCTCTGCATGAACACGCTGTACAGGATCTAGTGTAGGTAGCTTCTCATTAGCGAAGTATGCAAAGCCAGTTATTTTTGTTTGGTCTTTTTCTGCTGTAAGAACTTTTTTCGCAATTTCAACCAATTCAGTAGCCGAGGTGGGAGCCTTCCTTTTTCTGCCAGAAAGTGTAAGCCGGCTCCGCACAGATGAGGATGGTGGCTCAACTGCTTCTTCATCTTGGATCAACGCCATGCTGTCTTCAGTCGGAGGTGTGGAGACAGCCTCTTCTGTGACCTGCATGAACAAAAAACAAAATGGTAAATCACAAAGAAAAGAAATTTATCTTCACACTATAACACCAAATACAGCAAAAATGTGTAAACGACACTTGTAAAGACAAAGAAATTTATCTTCACACTATAACACCCATATACAGCAAAAATGTGAAAACGACACTTGTAAATGGATAGGCCTCAACCGTTGAGCTACATAAATTATCAGTACATGAAGGGATATATTCAGCCATTTTATCTACATTTCACAATTACATTTTTTAATTTCAAGTCCACTTTGGCATGTACATTAAAATGTGTTTTAATACAAAGGTACTTACATGTACGACAGGGGTGTCCGGCTGGATCACGGGTCTAGATCCAACATGGATGTCCCTTGTCTGGGTACTTCTTGGTCCCTTGTGAAAGCGAACAGCTCAAAGTACCACAGTTTGGGGACATAAACATCTTCGGCCCCGGCTCCAGATTTGGTTGAATTTATTATTTTATTTAGCTCTTTTTGTACACTGTGCGGAGGGCCTGAATGCGTTTTTTCACCGATGACTCATCCGCTGGTTCATCTGGGTAACTGTTCTTGCAGAGCTCCACCAGTTTTTTGGTATGCGTCCTTCTTTGTAAGCCTGTTACAGTAATCAGCCGACTTTATTTTCCACAGGCACGGCATTGAGCGGTACATCTCGATAAACTTCCGCAAAAATTCATGCTTATTGGCCATCTGTAATAAAAAAAGGATTATGTGAGAACGGCAGAATGGTTATATAAAATGCTTACATAGCCTACAACATAGAACACAGCAGGGATCATAAAATGGTGGTTGTGGGCGCAGCTGGAGTAAACAATGGCAGAGCTAAATAAAGTCATAGATGGACCACTATGGTAAAAACAGCAGGGATCACAAAATGGTGGTTGTGGGCGCAGCTGGAGTAAACAATGGCAGAGCTAAATAAAAGTCATAGATGGACCACTATGGTAAAAACAGCAGGGATCACAAAATGGTGGTTGTGGGTGCAGCTGGAGTAAACAATAGCAGAGCTGGGATCATAAAATGGTGGTGGTGGGCGTGCCTGAACAAAACAATGGCAGATCAAAATAAAAAATAATAGATGGACAATTACGGTAAAACCAGCAAGGATCATAAAAGGGTGGTGGTGGGTGCAGCAGGAGAAAACAATGGCAGACCAAAATAAAAAATCATAGATGGACAATTACGGTAAAAACAGCAGGGATCACAAAATGGTGGTTGTGGGCGCAGCTGGAGTAAACAATGGCAGAGCTAAATAAAAATCATAGATGGACCACTATGGTAAAAACAGCAGGGATCACAAAATGGTGGTTGTGGGCGCAGCTGGAGTAAACAATGGCAGAGCTGGGATCATAAAATGGTGGTGGTAGGCGTGCCTGAACAAAACAATGGCAGATCAAAATAAAAAAATAATAGATGGACAATTACGGTAAAACCAGCAAGGATCATAAAATGGTGGTGGTGGGTGCAGCAGGAGAAAACAATGGCAGACCAAAATAAAAAAATCGTAGATGGACAATTACGGTAAAAACAGCAGGGATCACAAAATGGTGGTTGTGGGCGCAGCTGGAGTAAACAATGGCAGAGCTGGGAACATAAAATGGTGGTGGTGGGCGTGCCAGAACAAAACAATGGCAAAAAAAAAAAAATTGATGGACGACAATGGTTAACAACAGCTGGGATCTAAAAATGGATCTGTAAAATTAAAGAAAAAATAAAAATTAAATGTGACAAAAAAATACCTACCTTACAAAACTTCTTTGTGATCCTGAAAAAAAAAAAGAAAATAGGGAAACTAAATAGTGTCACAAACTGGATCGCATAGGATATAATGGCACAGACTGGATCGCAGCAAATGAAATAGCGCCACAGACTGGATTGCAGAAAAAACAACGGCGTAGACCGGAACGCAGCAACCGCAATAGTGGCACAAACTGGATCGCAGTAGCTACAAAGAAGGCTAGCAGGACACACTGGAACGATGCTGGAGATTTGAAAGAACCGCTTCTGCTCGAGAGCAATGGAAAGGAGTGCTGGTACGTTGTCTTTTATGACGCGGTCATCCAATCACAAAGCGAGAGAGCTGTGACAAATATTTATGAGATAAATAGTGACCACCAATCTGTGATGAGGGGCGTGCAAAAGGTTGCGCTCAGTCACGCCTATCGAGGTCGTGATCTTTCACAGTACATGCAGTGTGGCACTTCTAGCGACCTTAAAACGATCACACCAACGATCTTGTTAGCTTGCGTCGTTATCGTGATCGTTAGCTGTGTTAGCGGGATAGTTTAGTGTGGCAGTACCTTAAGAATACGCTAACATAACAAAGGAATAGCTTCAGAACAACTCTGTGACCATTCTTGACTGGACCAGCCAGAGCCCTGACCTAAACCCAATTGAGCATCTGTGGAAAGGCCTTAAATGGCTGTCCACCAACGTTCACCATCCAACCTGACAGAACTGAAGAGGATGAAGAGGATCCCCAAATCCAGGTGTGAGAAACTTGTTCATTCATTCTCAAGAAAACGCATGGTTGTACTAGCTCAAAAGTTTGCTTCTACTCATTACTAAGCAAAGGTTCTGAATACTTATGACCATGTGATATTTCAGCTTTTCTTTTTTAATAAATTTGCAAAAATTTCTACATTTCTGTTTTTTTTCAGTCAAGATGGTGTGCAGTGTGTACATTAATGAGAAAAAAAATTACCAAATGGACGCAATGAAACAAAGATTGAATACTTTGCGCACCACTGTAAATGTAAATTGAACCTGTCTCTAGAATGGGAGTTTCCAAATGCCCATCCCAACTGGTAATTTGATCACTGCATTATAGCAACGCTCTTTATTCAATTCAATGAAAAAAAAGCTGTACTCTGCTGTTCTTTATGTCGGATTTGATATTTTGAGAATTACATAAAACTAAATATAGAGAGCCATGAATGCATGCTCAACTTTCCCTTTCCAGTTACTGCCTTATTGTAAGGTGGTGCTTGGATGTTAGGAACTTTTTGTTTCAGAAATATGTGTGGGTCTCAGAGATTTACCCTTCATGTATCAGACATTTTTGGCATATTTTGTTGAATTGCATTAAATTTTTGGCAAAGAATAAATGGTAAAGAGAAAGCAGAGAGAGTGAATACAATCAAGTATAAAGAGTAGCATGACATGACTCATTTCTTCATCACCCACCCTTCCCATTCATTTTGTGCAGTCGTCTCAACTATACTATAAGTTAACATTTTAAAAAAAATATTCAATCCCTTTTATTTCAGTTCAACAGCAGTCTGATAATAGTCATTTTGGGCAAACATTGTTAATGTTGGTAATGAAGGTCATGTTCATCAAGCGCCACAATTAACACCAGCATCTCCCACCATGCAAATTTTTTCTGTTGTGAATATTTGACAAGTATCCTGCTGTACTAAAAATGTATACAGTATATTTTATGCTGTAAAAAAATTTGAAGCTGTTGGTGCTTCTGGGGTCATGCGAATCTCAAGGGGTAGGATCTTCCAGAAGCTTGCAGTTGTACATAAACCTACTATTCGGCCACCCTTTAACAGTGCTCACAAAAATAAATTGTTGCAGTAGGTCTAGACATACATGGAAACTAACTTTAAAACAGTCTTGTTTACCAATGAGAGCCATGCAACCTTGGACGGTCCAGATGGTTTAAGTAGTCTATGGTTTGCGGAGTCATGTTTTAGGCCGGAATTATGTGAAGAGAGCTGGTATGCCCCTATGGGTGTTAAAATGACTTCAGCAAAGTATATAGATTTTCTAATTGACCACTTTCTTCCATGCACCTGTAAGAGGATGAATAAACGCGGGGGTGAGTTCCTGCTTCGGGTCTGGAACCATCGGGACTGTCACCTATGTTGCAGGGGGGAAGCTGTTTAGCAAAGGACCGGGGTCTCGTGAGGTCTGTTGGGGTGGAGTCAGAGTGAACTGCATTGCGTGTGGGAAGACAGAGGGTCAGGTGTCAAGGGAGCTGTGTGAAGAGAAGTGTGTGGGTCTGACGGGAGAGACAAAGCACCCGGGTAAATCAGGCCCGTCATACATTGCCCTGAATGAGACACCTGTTGGAGATAGACGATAGCGTGTTCCTGCTTCGTCATCCAACCTGGCGATTAGTGCCACTGACCAGCAAGCTGTGACTGTGACACATGCGCCACGCGCAGTTAGACAGACGACGGGGCCTAAACCTTGTGAGCAGGATCCCAGACAAACCAAGGGGCGAGGATTCGTCCCATCAGTTCCCTTCACTGGACTAAGTACATGCTAGATACCTTTGAGCACGGGAAGCTTGCTTTTACCTCAGAGACTGCGATGAGGCGACACGTGCCGCTGCTGTCGGCACCACCGTTGGATTCCCGCCTGTCAGAGACTTCATCGAGACGCTCAGCACCACTGTTTCCGGTGTCGCCATTGGAACCTTGTGACACCGCAAGCTGGAGCATCATCGTCTGTTAAGTCTTATTACTTTACTTTGAACTACCATCGTCCCTTACCCCACCTTTCCAGTCATTCACCCAGTTCTGTCCCATTCCTTGCCACTTCCCTGCATCCTTTTACTCCCTGCGTGGAGATCACTGTTTGCGTTAGTAAACCTGTTAACTCTTGATATGCTTCCTGTCCGTGGCGACATCCCACGTTCCTGTGTTGTCTGCACACTATTTCATGCTACAAAGAATATTGCTGAGTAATTGGCTGCTTTTGGCATAAAATGAGAGAACCTCATGATGTGGCCACCATTCTCCAATGACCTCAACCTCAATATTGAGAATATTTGGAGTATACTCACTATCCCCTGACTTCACCCTGTGAGGAGAGGATCTCAGGAGATATTTCACTCCGTGACAACTCCTTATTTTATCCTAATCTTCTAAAAAGATATGTAGATCAATTTCTAGTCCGGTCCGATGGGTGTCGCTGGGCTTGGTCAGGCGCCTCCCATCTTCTTCTGATCACCGTCCTCCTCCTTGCTTCTTGTGGACGACGCAATCCTGCATCATCCACACAGGCTTCACGGCATCGTGCTCTTACGCAGGTGTACTTTGCTCTGTAGTTGAAGGCAGAGCAAAGTACTGCAGTGCGCAGGTGCCGGAAAAGGTCAAAGAGCCCCGGCACCTGCTCACTGCAATACTTTGCTCTGCCCTCAACAGGACAGAGCAAAGTACACCAGCGCAGGAACACAATGCCTGGAAGCCTGTGTGGATGATCCAGTGACAAGTCATCCACAAGAAGCTAGCCAGAGGGTGGCGATCATAAGACGATAGGAGGCATCGGACCAAGACCAGCGACACCCATCGGACCGAACCTCCCCGTAGGTGAGTATAATATAAGTTATTTTGCAGTTCTTCCTGGTCGGGTAAGGGCTTATATACAGCATCATAGAATGCTGTATATAAGTTCTGAAAGGTGATGGCTGCATCTTATATCAGCTAAAACTGCTGACAGGTTCCCTTTTAAACTATGCAATGTATTTCATAAGTGATAAGTGTCATTTCACTTACATTGAGATTAACTTTGATTCATGGCAAACGCAATGTAAATACTTACAAATCATATTGTCCCCAAGAATCCATCTACAGAAATAAAGATATAGTAGACAGTAAGGAGGGGGGTTTGCAGCTGAAGCTTCTCTCTCTCTCTGAAAAAATGATGCTATATATTTTTTGTGATCATTCCCTGTCATCCGTGTCAGATATTTTCCGAGATTGATCCTTGAGCTGGATCAAAAAGCATTCAATGTTGCTTTCCTTCTTCCTTGAGACACGGATTACAAAATGGTCGACAAGCCATCAGACAGTCTTGCTCACGTATAAAAAAAACTGGTTGAACAAAAAAAAAGGAAAAGGAAAAGAGTTGAAAAAACACACAAAATGTATGCATTAAAAAATATTCTAAATGCGCTACATCAGATAGATTTACAGTAGATACACATTGAACATAAGTTAGACGATGGTCATTCACCATACATTGGTCAGATCACGTCCATGATTTATGGCAGACTCTTAATATTAGTAAACCCTCAACCAAAGATTAAAACTTCTATTCAGCAAGATGTAATTTTTCATGAACCAATATAAATATACAGTTATGGTCGAGCTTTTTTTTTTAGAACAAATTGCTTTCATAGCTCCTTGGTGATAGTGCAGAACTACTCAAGTTACTCCTGCTTATGATATTATGCTCATATCAGACCATCTCTTACAGTTATTTGAGACTTAACTGAACCAAAAGCAAACATGATTGGTTAGTTGACGTAATAAAAAATTTGCCCTCATGCACTGGAGAGAGAAACAAGATTGCTAGCCCCAATGGGTACAGGGAATGTTAGAAATGAGGACAAACTCTATATCGCACTGCAAAGGATGAAGATGAGCAAGGCTACATTCCCATGATTATTTGGAGCGTTATTGATGTTACCAGTTTTCTGCACCTATTAGCTAAATTAGGTTACATACATTTTTTCCACTGTGATTTTGAGTGTATTTTTTGACGTGATTTTGTACCTTTTTGACGCTGGAAGTTTTGTCTCTTTTTTCTTTGTCATGTTTTATATCAAGCTGCTTTGTTTTTGATAAATCCTAGTATTTGGCTTTGACAATACTTAATTGATACAGCTATTTGTGGATTATTTCCATTTTTAGTGAGTTTCCAGAGCGAAAACACACTAAAAACACATTAACATTTTATTATCCGCAGATTTTCAGCATCTGCATCTGGTACAATTCTATGGAAAAAAACATAAAATTCACCATATTTAGAAGAGAAAACGACATGTTGCAGATTTCAAAAAAAGGATGTAGGTCAGATTACACAACATAAAAAAAGCATAGAGAGCATGAGATTTCTATAAATCCCATCTGCTTTGACGGAACTGTAAGACGCAGTGTTTTTTGACGCAGCGTTAAAAACTCACCAAAAACTCATTGTGGGAACTTAACCTAAAAAAAAGCTATACGTAATGGAATGTAAAGATGATATGGAAGAGGGCTAAATTTATTAATGAAATTATGCCACAGGTCTAATGTATTTTCACTGGATTGTGTAAAATCTTTACTTGTTTTCCAAACCCCTCAACCCTTTGAACAATACCACGCCTGGCATTTTACTACAACCTGCACCATATTCCCCAACAGGCGTGCAATCTACACCAAATTAAATTGGTATACCCCTGAGCTATACCCGTGTTTTAGTAAATCTCCTCCTGCGTTAAACCGTACCTTGCTCTTTTGCACATTCGTTTAGTTCTCTGTGTGTTTTATTGCCATTTTATTTTAAAGCTTTGTTTAACATACTTGCGCAGAGTACATGAAGGGGGGTTTTACAGTCTATACAAAGGGCTTACATGGCTCAATAAAACCTGCACTAATTGTATACTATTAAGGTAGACAGTTACAAATCAAGTGGAGTCTAATCCCTACTATAATCACTGCAATATAAAAGCACCTCTTCAGCAAACACTACATGCCAGTGCACTGCGCCTTGGTGATAATGAGGGTAAGCTACCAAGTTCATTCCTATTGAACTGATAAGTATTTTGTCCTTAGCAGTAAATGGCTGAGTATCACCCCACTGTGAAAGGAATGCTGCTCCCTTCTGTTTAACTAGTTTTCAAGCAGTAAAAGAAAAACATTTTTACTACTTTCAATAATTGTCCTTTAATCACTAGGCCATTTCATGGCTGCCTAATGAACATACTTATGTTTGAGAAAATGCAGGCATGAGAGGCCTGGTACAGTATTCAATGGAATGGCTATTTGTTTATTCATTAAACTTATTTTACTTGGAAATGAAAATATCAATACAAAAAGACCAAACACTAAAATTAAGCTTAAAAACAATACATATGCAATGCAACCTCTATGAGATCATCACCCAAACTTGCATTGAAAAGTGATCTTCCCTTGGTCTTCTCAAAAAACATGCTCAGCAGGCCTAATATAAAGTAGAAATGAAGATCTAGTGTGAGTACGTTTTCTCACAAAGGTGGTGTCTCAGAGAGGTTTTATTACGCTTTACTAGTGAAACTGATTCAATAGGGTGTTGAGATCAGAATTCTGGCATAAAACACCTTAATAGGTTGCAACATTTTTGCACAACTCAGAAGTTGCACAAAAATATTGTGACATTTGGCATTCACACTCCAATCCCAACTAGTCAATATGGGCATAGCACAAGCAGGAGGGAGCATGGCTACGTTCTCCTATCGAATCCATGAACAGTGGTGTAACTTACTACACAAATGCCAATTAACAGATGCGCCTAATTCATTACTTGATTTATGCTTCCTTATAAATTTGCCACATCATACTCCAGAAAGCCCCCTTCATTCAGACTGCCATGTGCTATATAAGTCTTAATGAATTAGCCCCTATATATCCTTCATTTTAGGCCTCACTCAGATGTTCATCTTTCACATGCGCCTTCAGTCCATGTTTTTCACAGGTAGAACAGGTAGTCATTGTAGTTTATGGGGATGCTCACATATTTACAAAAATAAAAAAGAAGCAGAGACATGGACCGTTTTTCATCAGACTCACCTTTTTCAAGTCATGGGACTAAGAAAAACTCAGACAACAGGCTGATGACATCTTTATGTCTGTTTTTCACTGTTTTCTAGGAGAAGCTTGAAAAACCTCCATTAGTTTATCTTTTTCGGTGGGGGGGATATGTACCTTTAAATTTTTCACTCTTTGTTTCATTGCAGCTGGATCGCCCGCCAGGGCAGTGGGGATACTCAGTACCGGGCCGCTTCTTAAAGGGGCAGTGTCACGGCAGCAGTGACCCAGTCCGTGGCCCTGGGCGTCCAATAAAAGGGGAGATGATGGAAAGGGAAATAATAAAGAGTTTGTAATAAAGTGGTATTCAGTCAGGGGACCAATGCTGCAATGCAGATCCTCTGGGATGATGATAGGGTAGCAAAGATGGTTAAGCTCTTCACGGGTAGAGCTGTGTCCAGGACAGTTAGGATGTTAAAGGTGATCTTGGTGGTGAGTGTGGTGCAGGGCAGGTGACGCAGGAATGATTCAGAGGACACAGCAGGGTGCAGTTTCCAATGTTTTACTCGCAGTTCACTTGTGCGCAGATGCCCGCTTGGTACTTTGTCCTCCAGGTAAGGGGTCCAGCAAACTCCCAGGTAGATCGGGATACACCTTTCCAGGACTCCCTTCAGTATGTTCTTTTCTGGCCGTCTCACTGCACTGGCTTCTGCCCTCCTGCCCACAATCAGTGTCCCAAGTCAGCAGCCGCAGACCTTGTCAGGTGACGTTTTCTGAATCCCCTTGCTCCTATACGGCTGCCTTTTCGGCGAATAATTGTGGATGTGGCTGATGCACGTAAAGATACCTCCGCCTCCTGCTTGCTAGCTGAGTCTTGAAGTCCTCCACTATGTTTGGGGTCGGTTCCCCATGGTGATCTGGTCCCTCCAATACTGGATAGGATCCCATGGATGGATCTCTCACTTTCTGTGCCCCTAGGACCGCTTCTGTCCTCCCGGGAGCTTCCTTCAGTCTCTCCTTCTGTCATCTGAGGACAAGCTCCTCACAGCTTGAGCTCCCCTTCTAGACTGTTCTACTCCTCTCTTCTCTTCCTAGCTCCCTCTGACAGGGAGCTCCTTGTCAGCACATCTGCTCACTTTCACTTCCTCCTCACAACTCACTGTTCTTCTCGCTCTCTAAGCTCCTCCCCTTTTCCTACCTTCTCCACCCATACCCCAACACCCTTTCCTAGCCAGCCCGAGATGAGGCCCTCCTCCGTTGGGGTACGCCCAGGTGCCCTGTCTGAACTAGTGTGTGTTGGGTGTGAATGTTAGAGTTCTGGGTAGTGCTCCCTCCTTACCTGAGAGTGGGATACTACTCCTCTGGATGAGCCAAATCATGAAACACGATGATCAAAAAGCTATAAAAACATCATTTTTATTGAAAATATGCTAAAACAACATACACCAAATTTTTAAAGGGGAAATGGGAAAAGCCCGTTCTGACGCATCCACTGGTAACTATACCTTTTAGGGCTATGTCCATTGCTACTTTGTTTTGGCTATAAGTGGGTAGTGTCAGGAGGCAGGTTAAGTGTGTGTGCACCAGATGCAGCTCAGCTGAGCGATAGGTATATACTGGTCATGCCTGTCATATAGAATGTAATTTACTAGTAGCTACTTGCTACCTCTGTTTATATCTCACTTAGTGACAATTATGTCTCATTTGTATCTTTGGTTATCTATAGCGGTTGGGCAGTGATATTGTCTTTGTACTTAATGTGGGCTGATATACCTATTTAGGTGTCACACTCTCTGCCCTGCAGCAATTTTGCTAAGGATATTAGCTCCCGCTTTGATGTTGATGTTTTCTAAGTGACAGTTGTGCATATCTGTATTTGATAGTCATCTCACTTATATATACAATATCTACAACAGTGTATTGATATTCATTCTTGCTGGGCAGTAGTACTACATGCTGTATTTTGTATTATATATTGACAGTATAAAACCCTATACCTGTGTGGGCGCGTTGCTTCACGATTTGCACTGTGCAGACTTATTTTTCCTTTTCCCATTTCCCCTTTAAAAATTTGGTGTATGTTGTTTTAGCATATTTTCAATAAAAAAGATGTTTTTATAGCTTTTTGATCATCGTGTTTCATGATTTGGTTCAGTATTGTATTTGGTGATAAGCTGCAATATCCATATTGACACATGGAAAATGTTGGTGTTCTACTATAATCATGTGTCTTGGTCATACTGTGTATATTTATACCTCTGGATGAGGTGCAGTACCTCTGTGGTGACTGGACCCTCAGGGGGTCACACAGCCATTTGGTAAATTCAAAAAGGTTAATTTTTTTCTCATTAATGTACACTCTGTACCCCATCTTGACTGAAAAAAAAACAGAAATGTAGAAATTTTTGCAAATTTATTAAAAAATAAAAACTGAAATATCACATGGTCATAAGTATTCAGACCCTTTTCTCAGACATTCATATTTATGTCACATGATGTCCATTTCCTTGTGATCCTCCTTGGTTCTATTCCTTCATTGGAGTCCAGCTTTGTTTAATTAAACTGATAGGACTTGATTTGTAAAGGCACACACCTGTCTATATAAGACCTGACAGCTCAGAGTGCATGTCAGACCAAATGAGAATCATGAGGTCAAAGGAATTGGCCAAGGAGCTCAGAGACAGAATTGTGGCAAGGCACAGATCTGGCCAAGGTCACAAAATAATTTCTCCAGTACTCAAGTTTTCTAAGAGCACAGTGGCCTCCATAATCCTTAAATGTAAGAAGTTTGGGACCACCAGAAGTCTTCATGACCTGGCCGTCCAGCCAAACTGAGCAATTGTGGGAGAAGAGCCTTGGTGAGAGAGGTAAAGAAGAAGCCCAAGATCACTGAGGCTGACCTCCACAGATGCAGTAGGGAGATGGGAGAAAGTTCCACAAAGTCAGCTATCAATGCAGCCTTCCACCAGTCGGGCCTTTATGGCAGAGTGGCGAGACGGAAACCTCTCCTCAGTGCAAGACATATGAAAGCCCGCATAGAGTTTGCTAAAAAACACATGAAGGACTCCGAGACTATGAGAAATAAGATTCTCTGGTTTGATGAGATGAAGATAGAACTTTTCTGTGATAATTCTAAGCGGTATGTGTGGAGAAAACCAGGCACTGCTCATCACCTACCCAATACAATCGAAACAGTGAAACATGGTGATGGCAGCATCATGCTATGGGAGTGTTTTTCAGCTGCAGGGACAGGATGACTGGTTGTAATTGAAGGAAACATGAATTCGGCCAAGTACAGAGATATCGTGGATGAAAACCTCTTCCAGAGTGCTCTGGACCCCAGACTTGGCCCAATTGAGCATCTCTGGAGAGACCTGAAAATGGCTGTTCACCAACATTCACCATCCAACCTGACGGAACAGGAGAGGATCTACAAGGAAGAATGGCAGAGGATCCCCAAATCCAGGTGTGAAAAACTTGTTGCATCATTCCCAAGAAGACTCCTGACTGTACTAGCTCAAAAGGGTGCTTCTACTCAATACTGAGCAAAGGGTCTGAATACTTATGACCATGTGATATTTCAGTTTTTCTTTTTTAATAGATTTGCAAAAATTTCTACATTTCTGTTTTTTTTCAGTCAAGATGGGGTGCAGAGTGTACATTAATGAGAAAAAAAGAACATTTTTGAATTTACCAAATAGCTGCAAAGAAACAAAGAGTGAAAAATTTAAAGGGGTGTGAATACTTTCCATACCCACTGTATACTAACACAATGGAGAACTGCTGTGAATGGTTGGCTTTAAGCCAAGAGCACATTTTGCGCATTTGGTGTGGATTTTACTCATGTAACATGTTCAGCATTTTAGAACAACATCAAAGTGTATGATCTTTAAGTTAATCTAATATTTGGCTTTATTTGGTGTGGAAACCACATGGAAATTGGCTTTTGTTTTGTTTCTTAGATCCGTAGCATGCTAATTTCTGTTGGAAAATGCATATTTTACACATTCATTTCAATGGAGACCTCAAATACGCAAGTTAAACCACACTGACCATGCACTGTTTTTTGCATTTAAGAGACATTACATGAATAAGTGCATAAAATATATATAGGGCAGAAGTGCTATGTATTCTAAGTTGGAAATCTGCACAAAATATGTAATGTGTGAACTTAACCATAAAGAAGACAGACTTCAGGACATATCAAACAGAGCAGAGACAGCACTTCACTGGTTGGTGGATTTTACAGCTTCTTTATTCTGCCTTCTGTGGCAACGTTTCGATCACACAAGATCTTCTTCAACCCGCCACCAACCTGTGAAGCGCTGTCTCTACCCTGTTTGTGATGTTTGACCGTATTCCAAGAGGGACTCCTTGGATCTGACATTCGCTCCTATTGTGGGCAAAGTTAACCCTATGATGCTATGAGGTGCTGTGGACTTATCTTTCTTTTTGCTAGACATCAGGACATAGTCAAACATTTTCCAGTAAAAGCTAATTTTATGGGGTATTCAATTTATGAATCATTATTTTTTTTATATTAGTTGTAATAACAAATATAAATTATTTTTAAGAATTGGTACAGTAGGGCATTATCTTGGGTTACAAATAACAAATCTGTCCTGCATCTCCTAAGCAAATGTGAACAGGTACAAGCTGCTGTGACTGTATTACATAGATATCAAAGAGTGCAGCAGCGCACTATGTTCTGCAAGATTCTATATATTAATTTTAAACTGCATTACTGCGATATAGATCATACTTAGAAAACTGAAGTACTTAGCGCACAAACTGGCCAATTTGTGTGCGCCCACCATCCACAACAAAGCATTGTTTTGTGAAAATTGTGTTCTAAGCTGTTTTCAAAATTTAGAATCCTGTAAATGAATTTCTAACTGCTGACTTCCCAATATTCATTATTATTTTTTTTTATAATTTAGTATAAAAGTCCAGCTCTCATTTTGACCCAGATCTTTAACAAAAAAAAGAGTGTAAAGGACTGATCTGGAGCATATGTACAAAAATATAGCATTTGTTGGGCTGCCTTATTTTATGTGGAGTGCTACTGTGACATCAGACAAAATGTGCCCAATAGTGAGAGAAAAGGCTGTCATCAGGACACTTTGATGTCTACAGCTCCATGATCGAAGGTCACAATACACAATGACATGTACAAAGTAATACTAAGTGAGGTGATGCTAGGGCATGTTCACTGTATAATTCTTCACCTTCAGAGGCCAAACAAATACTAAGTATATTATAGCATAATATTATAAATTGGACTGTTATGCTGCTGAAATATAACTCCCCAAATTCAGTAAGTTCAAAAGAGTGGTAAGTAACATATATACAACAATTTATACAAATATATATTTATATATATCTGGGACATTGTTTACAAAATAGGGTTAGGCAACTCCATATGTATATATATATATATATATATATATATATATATTATACATATACATATATTATATTTATATATATATATATATATATCTATCTTGTAATCAGGGCCCTCCTGATTTGACTGAGGATGAGATGCAATCCTGTACTGCAAGGTGGGGGGCTGCCTTCTGCCTATAGCCCCGTCCAAGCAGATCTTAGCTGTGAGCCTTGCCTCAGGCTAAAGCTAAGCACTGGTTTAAAATGGCCACAATGAGCACCAACCTACTCTGTACCAATCTCCATCACCCAATGTCTACCGAGCAGCTTAAGGGACTGATTGCTCCATTAAAGCACATAATCTTTCTATCATATTCTACAATTAGGAAAGGTGCATACACGAATCATTTCTTAAATGGGCCAGGAAAGAATTCTAAATATATATAGAGGGTTACTGCTCCTATACAAGTTTTGTTCCAACTGTATGTTCTTATATATTTTATATCAGTTTTGGATTGCAATTAAATCACAAACCACACGCAGAAAATTATGCACGTTCAGGAAATTCTGGGATCCAGTCCTGAAGATAATATACATAGATAATATTTATATAATAGCTATATGGTAAATATATATATATATATATATATATGTAGGTATATAAAAATATTTATGTGTGTGTATATATATACATACATATATATATATATATATATATATATATATATATATGTGTGTGTATATTTGTGTGTGTATATATATTTATTATATATATATATATTATATGCATTCTACTTATTTCTCCCTAGCGACAACCTACTTTAAAAAAAATACATGCATATAAAACAGTTTCAATGTTATTGTATATATAAATAAATATATATATATATATATATATATTATCAATACATTTGTCTTTGATATTATCAGTGCTAATAGTATAGCTCTCCTCTTTTCCAACAACGGCAATGCACTTTAAATTGCTCATACAATTTCCTGCAAATTTTTTTTTTTTCGTTCTGGTGAAAAGAATAAAATTGTGTAAATGGAAAAAAGTGATATAACATATAAAGTAGTTAACTATACAATCGAAAATAATTATATTTGTGTAATTCTATCTAGACAAATGAAAAAAAAGTTCTAAAAACGATCTCTTCGTGGAAAAAGGGAAAACTCGGCGCTTGATATAATGTGCAGCAACTCAAATTATCTGCCCCTATTTCATTACTGCTAATTCTACACAGTGTGCAAACTTTATTCACAACTTGCACATAATATTCCCCTGAGCTGCACAATACTGGGGAAATAATAGGTGGCAGATGGACAAATGTATATTAAGAATTCCCCTCATTATCCCTCACAAGGAAGCCAAAAACTAACTGGATCGTATTTAAATTAAGGGAAATAAACTGTGAGAAATGACATTCTCCTAGGTCCAGAGTTAAGTACATTGACAGTTTAATCAAATATTGTGCATATGTGTTTATAAGTTATATATAATATATATATATATATTATATATATATACACTGTATATATATATATATATATATATATATATATATATATCCATGTGGAATTGATAAAATGAACAGAGCTGCAAAATCAAAATCTGCAAATGAGCAGTAGAGGATTATTCTCCAGTATCCGCTGCTTGAGAGGAAACGTATGTAGGAATGAAATGAAGTTCTTGTGATTAAAAGAATCCGGTCTAATGATGGAAATGTCATTATTTGTGTGACGGAAGCGCTCAGGATCAATCAGCCTCAATTAGGATTACACAGAGTCCATTGAATGTAATCTATTAGCGTCTCATTTCACACACGGGTCCAGTGCATAAATCAATAAGAAGCAGAAGGGGGGAGAAAACAGGGAAGACAGAGGTGGTAAATTAAGAAGAAAATCAAACTTAGTACATCTAAAGAGTCAATTCCTCCATCAATAACTGTGAAAATTTAATGACTGTAATCATTTAATCTGCACTTTCAGTATCAATCAGAATCATTATCATAACAACAATATTAATTAATATTACCTGCACAAAGATATATATATATATATATATTCACCATATGTGATGTCACACACGTAGGAAGCTAAGAGTAATGTGCAAATTGTATGTTACACACACACTAATGTGGAGAGACCTCAAGCTCAGTGCAATGGTCTGAATTTTAAAATAGTTCAACTTTTTCTTGTTTTTACAAGGAGTGTTGCAAGATGCCAGTCATGTGGTTGGTCTGGATGCCATAGCTGCTGTGCGTGTGTGGCGTTATTTTCATAAACTTTCGTATTTTGCCTAAATACACTGGTCTATTGATAGCTGAATGACAGCCAAGCATGCCTGCAGGAATGGGGGGGAAGTATCTTAGGTCCCCCTGTCTGGGATCATATTTATATGCTGCCATACCAGGTACACACATTAGCTGCACCTATCACCAACCCTACAATTAATGATGTCGCCGGCTCTCCAGCAGCAGATCTTCTCTTCAGTGTATAGGACGCATGGTCATTACTGCAGTATCTGATGATGAAATGACTTTATTTTCATAAGGAAGAGCTTAATGAGTCCATTTACAGCAGATCCAGTGGCTTGTGGAGAATAATAATGATGATTATTAGACTGCGCAGTGGAGGGAAACTTTATAAATCCCCCTTCGGCCTTTTCCATTCTCCCACCCACAGAGAAGATTATTTTGTACGAATTATTCTCATGTATATATTTTAGGGTAGAAGGGCTTGTTCTAGAGCCTGTATGGGAGGTCTGCTGGAGAGGTAGATGAAATGCAACATATATCTTATTATACCGGAGAAAGCTAGAAAGTCACTGAGCGTATTACCGGCTACATGCGGTAATAATATGGGGTATTGGGAAAGATAATATTACCTTGGGCCCTAGAAACATATATATATATATATATATATATATATATATATATATATATATATATATATATATGCTTTGAGATATATGTACGTATATACATATATACATATGTATGTAAGTATATATTCATTGACATATAAGTTTATGCATACATGTGTATGTGTATCTTAATATATGTGTGTATATATATATATGTGTACTATATATTCTAGGGCACTATATAATATTACTGGTCACACTCTTTTTAAACGTAGCACACAAGAGATTATATTTTTCTGCTTTTGTAAAAACTTTGGAAGAGCACACAGAGGTGCATACATATAAGTCAAAGCAATTGCATATCCCATGGAGCTGTATATAGCTATTCCTCTGTTGGGGGGTGAACAATATAATATTAAGAGAAACTAAAATCTAACAGTGAACACAATAAAAGTATTATTTATTTATTGTAGTCGGAATATTGGTCTGACCAGTTTATAATCCATGTTATGTGCCTTCCTTAGTTTCCACTGGTTGCAGGTTGGAATGACAGATATTGCATATATTGCACAGTAGCTTTGCATTGCATTCCATAAGTGATAACTTCTCTTCTCACCACATGACAAGTCCTCCTGGAACAAACTACACCAGTATTGTGGGGACATTAGAATGCTCCAACCCGCTTCACATTAAAACAACAGATAGTCCATGCATTCTGTTACCATGGAAACCCTGGAAGTGAAATAATTCCCATTCTAAACATATCAGATCCTAGATGTAACATTATATGGCTATTACACTTGGAGTCGATGTGGTAGTATAAGGTAAAGCCAAACTCATCACGGAGACACTAATGACAGTCTGCCATGAGTTTTGTCTTACCTCCGATTCTCTATTTTGTATGTAGCTTAGGCTGGTCTTGTGCTGCGTTTATTCCTTTTTACAACTAATCCATATTTTATATAAATTCGCATTACCCATAATATGCTCTTATTATGCATATTTTCAAAGGGAAGTAACATTTCGCCTATAATGGATCCTCTGATAATAAATAAAACCTTACTAATAAAAACTGCTGCTACAATGTTTTGTTTATCAGCCTGAAGTCCTCATGTTCTCCTCTGACAAACTATATGGTAAACATAAAGGCAAACACATGTGAACATAGCCCAAACCAACCGGTGGCGAAACACAAATATATAACGCAAATAAGCATCTTATCCAAAAATAAAATGTATTGTCTATATCATTAACATTGGCATTGTGGTCTATAACGCAATAGTCAGTGGTTGTTACAGGAAACAATATATTATTCTAGCTGATCAGATGTGCTGGTTTAGTCTTAATGAAGTTGGAAGTCATTGGTAGGACATATTTCAATGTTATCACCATGAAGGTAGTGGATGTCTGGACTACATGTGGCTGTATATAAAAGTCTTGTAATGTGGCTGTTAATATTATTATATATTGGATGTCAGTTATTGTGTCTTTGTAGGTGTTGGAGCACAGCTGACCTTTCTTTTCACCTATTTCTTTGTATTATTTGAAGGGGTTAATACATCCCTCCAGCGGGGTCAGGACTATTGCTGAACAACACAACACACTGTAAATGTGCAACTATTGCAATCCTGAAAAACATATAGTAATATCAGAGTTATGTCATTACACAAAATAGTGTGATTTTCAGAAACAGGCTATGCTATGGAGGTATTATCAGTATTAATGTCACTAATTCTGCTGTACTGCCGAATCCAAACTCCTATTTAATATTCGCCAGATGTGATTTGCAGTCACTAACCTTTCTTACTCTCAGGATTCCAGGAACATGCTGATTTGGTTGATGCTGAAACACAGAGGAAGGCATTTAACATTAATGAAATATTATGTAGGCCATTATTAGGAAAGATAGAATTAGATAGATGATAGATAGATAGATAGATAGATAGATAGATAGATAGATAGATAGATAGATAGATAGATAGAATAGTAAGTTTGTGACTGTGCATCAGAGCAGAACATTGCACATTCACCTCTATACGAGAATCTCTCTGTATAAATCAACCACAAAATATGCCTTTCTGGATACTCTGATGACTTCAGAGTACTAGCCATCTAATGTCGAGTGATTATAATACTAGATGAGTAGGAAACATCTCATCTGCTGCACATCATAAACAACAGTCAGTAAGTATCACCTTGCTACATGACCTTGCCACATGGACTTCACCATGCTGCATTGCCTCCAGACACTGGACTAATCTGAGGGAGGTGAGGGAGGAATTGACTGAATGAAACAGATCAATGACTTATTCCCCAAGCTGCTTGTACCTTGTTACATTGTAGAATCAAGCTATACAAGTACACTACAAGGGAAAATCCTGTATATAACAGTAAAGTGCACTTCTTGTGGTCAGATAGTAGTCGTTTAATCCATCATGTTCTGTGCTTTGGGAATCCAAGCCTCTATTCATGATCCACCAGCAGTAGCACAATCCATCAGCATTGTGTTAATTCCATCCTATGTATAGATAATGCTCAGTGTAATTATTTCTCCAAGTAAATAGGTTAAATACACTAATATTAATACCACACTGAGAAAATACAATTACTCTCAGGACCACATTACCGTTTCTTGTATTTGGAAATAGACAGGTCTCCTGATATTTGCTGGGACATGTGTCATTCTGTAATAATTATTTATAGCCTGAGAACATGATAGATCATTCCTGTTCATTTGATTTTTTTTTTCGTTATATTATGAATAAATCATTTATAAAGAAAATACAAGCACATCCTCTGATGAGTGTATTCTATTCTGACAGCGGATCTTTCCATGAATCAGAGCCTGTTGACTGGCATCCAGACTTCTTCAGAAACCTGACTTGAGACTCTACATTATCCCCCCACCCTCGTACATTGCTAGGATAGGACATCTTGATTTGTCCAGTAATTAGACACTTTCCGCTAATAGAAGCAATTGCATATATTATATTCACGCACCTGATTAAGAATGAAGTCACTGTTTAGGGTGGACTCAATTATGTAATGTCATTTAATGATGAGCGAAATCACGAAATCAGGCTTCACCATGGAAATAGAGGCGGACACAAAGTGTAATGTACATTCCCTGCAAGTGAATCAAGCACCAAGCACACCAGAAATGTGCAAACTGGCAACCTAAGGGCAATACTAGTCCAGTGCACGGATACTACATCACTGGATCATATATATATATATATATATATATATATATATATATATATATATAATACTATATATATAAAGTTACAAGTATACTGTGTGTACATATATATATATATATATATATATATAAATTCCACATTGATTTATGGTATAATATTATATATATATATATATATATATATATATATATAAATTTCCACATTGATTTTATGGTATAATATTATATATATATATATATATATATATATATATAAATATATATATATATATATATATATATATATATATATATATATAACTTATGTATGTCTGTAGAAAATTATGATATATTTTCAGAACTTTACCGACTAATATAGTTAAGAAAAGGAAAACATAATGAGCTATAACTAAGCATTGAAGTATTAATAATACAATTATATAATTAATTCTTTCCAGAATTCTGTGAGACAAGAAGCTGGGGTTAGGGACTAGTTTTTAGGCTCTAACTGTATTTTGTTCCATATTACACTTTGGAGAATTAGGAGTACATGAAAGCAGAAATAATTACTCAGTTTCTTGGTAGATTGTACAGGGAATTAAAAGTTGACCATTGACTTCCCCTCCTGTTTGGTACCCCAGCTGTTGCCCTTGGCATCTTTAAATCCTATTCTGGAGCCCTCGTCCTGCTGGTGTGTTATTCCTTGCACAACTGTAGCGTGCAGCAGATACCTGCTGTCCTTATTTGTGTTTTTCCTTGTTTATTTGTCTCTTTTTGCGCATCTTACTTCTCTAAATCAAGGTGCATTGGTGCCAAAGAGTGATGAAATAAGAAGAAAAGCCAATTGCTGCACTGAGGTGGGGGATAGCTGCTAGGAATCCGCCTGCAACTGTGGAGAAGTCAGTAATTGCTGGAGACAGGGAGAGCTGGGGGTTGGGCTGAGGGATCCATGTATAAATAGTGTGATCTCAAATTGAAAGGCATAAATAACAGCAGGAGTGATCTAACCCTATGCAGTTCATCCTCCACGGGAACAAGGGGGGAGAAACAATAAGGAGAAGCTTCCAGGGGACGTGTAGATCTCCTAGCGCAGACCAAGTGGGATCTCTGTGGATACAAGATCACAGGGCGCAGAAGCCATGGAAGAACTCACTGCTTTTGTATCTAAGTCCTTTGACCAAAAGAACAAGGATGGCAGCAGTAGTGGCAGCAGCAGCAGCAAGAAGGAGACCATTACTTACAGGGAAGTTCTGGAGACAGGCTTAGCTCGGGCCAGGGAGCTGGGAAACTCTGATAGCAATCTGCAGGACATTACAGACACCAGTAACCACTGCTCGCTGCACCTCTACAAGGAGCACACAGACATTGACAAGGACAAGCTGAAAGACTACAGCACCAGCAGGATATCTGAGGGTGAGTATCCAATGCATCCCTATGGACTGTACTACATATGGACTGCACTGTGCATCCAGCCCAGGGAAAGCAGCAGGTCGTAGCACTTCCTCCAGTATTTCTAGGATTTTCTGCACACATTGCCATTATCACACTGCAGTCAGTCACCCTACAATGCAGACACAGCAACTTACTACATAATATTCCATGCACAATGCTTCCTAGGTAGTAGGAAGAATTGCCCATCCGCAGCTTGTTCCATCACATTAACATTTATTACTTATAAATATTTATATATTGTTCCTTGTAATGAAATAATTGTAACCATACCTCGTTTGGTGAAGCTTTCCCATAAAAAAAGGAAGGATGTGTGGGACTATTTTCACTTCTGTTGATGATCATGTCTGACAATTTCCTGCTAAGTGTAAATGGTAATGATAGGGGGTCATTATTAGGCCCAGTTGTGCACTACAACACCCACATCAGGAGGATTGCACTCTGCCAATTCTGGAACAGCAAAGGCCACCACAGATATTAGACTCGCGAAATCTATATTTTTTTGTTCACTTAGAGAAACAGGTGTCTTTCTTTCAAATTGTTATCATGGCTATTGCTTACTAAGACATATTGCAAACAGCCTGCAAAACATGTGGCTGGATGAAGGGGGGCGAGGGGGTTAAAACGTTTTCATCTGGTGCTACTCAAGGTGAAACTAAATTAAAAACAAGGCATGGGAGATCAGGATGGAGGAAGTATAAATGTCTTGTGTCATACTATTATGTGTTACAGGGTTGTGTGTTTTTTTCTTTGGAATAGTAATGTTTTTGCAAGCAACAATTTCATAATTTTAGTAGAATGCTGGATAGATAGAATGGATGTATTATGTGATATATCATAGATTATATTTGTGTCTCATCTAATTTATAACTTATTAACCTTGCTATACAGTGCACTGATCTATAAAGATCGAAATCACATCGTAATGCATTTTGTGCATGCAGTATCACATACTACTTAATCATAGTCAAATTATGCAAAAAGACTTTATTAAAAATGGTCTATTTAAAGCCATGTTAAATGTCAGGACATTACCATTACACATAGCAATAACAGGGGAATGCGGAATAATGTCATTGTGTGCACTGTATGGGCACTGTGTGAGCTGTGTGCTGTCACACCACTTACATGCTGCTTTTCAGCTCAAAAGTTTCGGTGCCATGGAAGAACAAAAAGATTAGCGATTTAAAACTTGATGCAATAAATCTAAAAGAAAAAAAAAAGAAAGAAAAAAAAGCATTTCCATTCCTCTTAATATTTGGTAAAGTTTGGCTTTAGTGTATAGATTATATCTCAAGCCTGATAAAAATCCCAGTGAAATTCTGCGAACCAATTGTTCTGCATAACATATTTATATTATTTTGTACTATTATGTATAATATTAATTACAATAATATCTTTTTCTGAGACTATTACTATTTTTACACTATATATATATATCGTCTTATAATTTATTGCATCAGCATTACTTTTTATAGATAAAAAAATGACATTTTATTATCATTCTTCTCATTAAGGCTGCTTGTTTCTCTTAGATTGAAGACGCAGAAATTCTTAATTGTCAGCACAGTGTTTTGTTAATGACAGAAGAGTCTGTTAGGAGATTAAACTATACATTTTTGGATATGTGGCTATAACATACACAGACACACACTGTATATTGCTATTATTCCTATTCCTATTATAATTTTTATAGAATTATTTGGTCATTGTATACTGTTCATTTAGTCTTAGGTAAATTATCTATCTATCTATCTATCTATCTATCTATCTATCTATCTATCTTCATATCTATCTATCTATCTATCTATCTATCTATCTATCTATTCTACTATCTATCTATCTATCTATCTATCTATCTATATCTATCTATCTATCTATCTATCATATCTATCTATCTATCCATATCTATCTATCTATCTATCTATCTATCTATCTATCTATATCTATCTATCTATCTATTCTATCTATCTATCTATCTATCTATCTATCTATCTATCTATCTATCCATATCTATCTATCATCTATCTATCTATCTATCTATCTATCTATCTATCTATCTATCTATCTATCTATCTATCTATCTATCTATCTATCCCATATCTATCTATCTATCTATCTATCTATCTATCTATCTATCTATCTATCTATCTATCTATCTATCTATCTATCTATCATCCATCCTCTCTGTTTTGTTTGGTACAGGTTGTCTCTGAGTTTAGGTTTGAGATCACACAGTAGAAAATGAGCCCAGGAGAGTGGACACAGTGAAATGTTTGCTGATAATCTATTTATCATATGTAATGAAGCTCCATAGCAGAGTGAGCTGGATTTGTTATCATTATTAAATGGTATGAAATAGATACAGATCCTCGATCGTTGTGTATTACTATTCAGTATGTGTAGAATTGATTTCCCTGCCTGTGTTCTCTTGCACCGCTATTGGACTAATAGTAATCGATTGAGAATACATTAGGACATATCTGTTAGGATAGGACCAGCACTTCATGAAATATATGACGGATGGAGAGTCATTATTAACATTACTGAATTCTTCCTTCCAAGGAAAATCACATTGCATCCATCAATTATTCTAGAGATAAATAAAAACTATATGAGGAAATGCACCTTGTTAATTGTAGATCACATCCAGCGTCATTTATCACTGGGAGGAAGCTTCATGTGGGAAACATACAGATATTATAATCATTTCATAATAGTTGTCAGGTTCCAGAACAGGCTTGATGGCTAATACAAACAATGCTGTGGTATTGATGAGACTCCCTGTACCCACAGGAATCTACGAGTGTAAGGACAAAAGAGAAGATGTGAAATCAGAGGACGAGGATGGACAAACAAAGCTGAAACAGAGAAGAAGCAGAACGAATTTTACTTTAGAACAGTTAAATGAACTGGAAAGACTGTTCGATGAGACTCACTATCCTGATGCGTTTATGAGAGAGGAGCTAAGTCAGAGGCTGGGACTCTCTGAAGCCAGGGTTCAGGTAAGGAGATGTGACAGCAAGGTGCAGAACAATCTCTCCCATCATCACCTTGGCATGCACTACGGAGGTATCTATCCCATATTTTCTATCTATCTGACATCATCTTTTATCTATCTATCTATCTACTATCTATCTATCTATCTATCTATCTTATCTATCCCATATCTATATCTATCTATCTATCTATCTATCTATCTATCTATCTATTTTGAGAGCACAATCGAATCCATAGTGCTGTACATGAGAAGGGGCTACATGCAAAATACAAATACAAATCTATCTATCGATCTATCTATCTATCTATCTATCTATCTATCTATCTATCTATCTATCTATCTATCTATCTATCTATCTATCTATCTATCTATCTATCTATTTTTTTATCTTCTATCTGTCTATCCATCATACATCCCATATATCTATGCATATCCTATCTTTGAAGTTAGCATGCCAAATAAACAGAAAACTATTTCTAAAGTGACCCCCCCCCAAAGATAACTAAACGTCCTGACACAAGAAAGAGAATCATGGTAGAAACTTCACATGGATCATGTGTAGCAAAAGCCTAATGAACAAATTGTTAAATTGCTCATAAGGGCGTAATCAATATAAATGTGTGACACACCATATGAATACAAATACCTGTATGTAATAAAACATTTCTAATTATATTTACTTATTAAAATATTTGATAGCAACAACAGTAATAAATCTAAAAAAAAAAAAACAGAAAGTACTAAAGAGTAACTTATGTTATCATCGCATGAAATAATTGACATTTAATGATTATAAATCTATATGTATATATATGGACAAATATATGCATATGTGTGTGTGTTTATAACTATTATTCTTATCAATTATTCTGAAGATAAATAAAAACGACCTGAGTAAACGAATACATATTTGTATATTGTATGTTGTGTATATATACACATATATATATATATATATATATATATATGTATTATATTTATAGTACTGTATAGAACTAGTTTTACTTCTTATATACTCTATATAACTAGATATACTTCTTTATATAGTCACGATCTATATACATATGTAATAATATATATATGTGTATATAATATATATACTGTAGCTATATATAGTATATATATTATATATATTTTATATATATCTACAGCTATATATATATTCCTAATAGTGTGTCATTCTAGTGAATAGGCAACTGGTGTCCCCAGCACACACGCAGCCACCGGCACACATCCCTTTGGCAGCACAGACACATTTGGTCTTATTAGTTTTCAGCACAATCTCGCAGCTTCTGTCGGTGCCACCGCTGAATAGAATAGGCCTCTTTAGAGGGTCCTCGGCTGCTTTGGGGCTGGATTATCCTGAGCCGGGGGGTGAAGGTGCCCCAGCTGACCTGCTTGACAGCCATATGGATTTATGACATCGAAGTCCTCCCCATCTGCTCTCTCTCTGCCTTTAAAGTGCTGGAAACACAATCCTGAAAATGATGATTATTTATAGTCAGTAAACGTATTTACGAGCTTTTAGCTGAGCATTCAGCCTTTATGACAGGACACAATGAATTAAATCTCTATTAGACTCAATCATAACTTATCCTGCCTCTCAAGTAATCGATAAACGTAACAATAACTACAAGAAGGATAACAATATACACAAATATAAATGAGCTAAACTAGGGATTCCAATACTCAATTATCCTATTTCTTGCATTCTTAAATTACGATAATTTCTCTTGTGTTATTTTTAATAATTGCCCTTGTTCTGATTCCTGCATCTTGCTGCTGTCGGTGCCTTCAGATTAGACGTTCTCAGTATATATCGCAGGAGATTAATCATCTAAAAGTCCCATTTTATAAGTAGGGGAACATGACTATTACTGTACCAGATCTATAATATTTTCTACTGTCTTGATGTGTTGTTTGACAAAAACCAAATTAATATTAATCCCCTCTTGATCACAGAGTTGCACCTTCTGTCCAAAGTTGCAGAAAATTGCCCTTTAAATCACTTTCAGATCTCAAGCAAAAATGTCCATATTGATTCAGGTGGATGCATAAAAAAAAATCCCTGGTTGCTTTGAAAAAAAAACAACCTGTTTGGAATAGAAATAGTTGGACAGTTTGGGAAAGAGGAAGCTAATTATGGGACAGAAAATGTGAACATTCCTAATAACGTCTATTAGTAATGGAGGAGGATGCTGGTGGGGGTCAGTATAGAAGCAGGACAGGGAGGCATTTTATATGGTCAGTGCTCAGTGGCTTGTTGTAATAAGCACACACTGTCCTTGTTGTTAGAAGATACAGTTTCAATTGAGAGTGGAAATTTGCTGTAAATAAATTGATGCTCCTCTGCTTTGCCTGCTCCTTATTAACCTTTTATTTTTAGCGTGTCCTGGAACCCCATACCACCCAGCTGTCAGGGTTTATAATTGAAAGTTATGAGCCCATAGTGAGAAGCAGGCAGTAATTCAATTACAAGAAATATCTCTTGCTTTATGGCGGCACCGCTAAATTAAATGTCATTATTCACTGTCTCTAATGGAAATCAAAAGGAAATCAGATTAGAGTATTTGTGAAAGAAATCACTGAGTGATCCTTAATGAAGAAATAACTGTCTAAAACAGTGTAGTGCGCTTTACTTAGCAGATTCAGACCTGATTGGGATTGATCACAACCCTGATTTATTATTGCTTAACCTACTGGCTAAATTATTTGTCATCCTAACCTCGCTTTCTTTTTTTTTTTGCTTGTCCCATGGCTAGAATGACTTCATGTATTTATTCCAAAAAGTGCAGAGCCAAATCCGCCAGGAGCTAGCCAAAGTGTCCCCTCTCCATAGAGCCATAATCACATTACACGCTGATTGCGCTTCTGCCTTTGTCTGGAGGATCTACATACAGGACAGGATCTAAGTAGCTCCCAGTGAATTTACCCTCCCCGTAAGCTGGTGTGTGGCTTTGATAAAGTAAAGGGATCAGTATCACAGGGCCAAAAAGGGATTGCGGTGGGCCATGTAAACTATGCTGACCCCTATATAAAAAGGCTTCTCTGCCTCCCTCTGAAGTTGGGGGCATCTCCTCTCACGCGCACTTTTACAGATGACATTATTCTCCAAAGCTCAGTGATGAATGTCTTCCAGAGTTTCTTTTCACTAATTACTGCCTTGTAAATGACCATCATTAAAGCAATTGAACAAAGCTTGGAGGGGAATGCAAAGCAGAAAACGCTGCCAGGAAG
>JARQOD010000002.1:238899434-239012403 GCA_033576555.1 Oophaga sylvatica
TTCATCTGGCTATAGGATTAATCCTGATACAATGAACAACTGGGAAGTATCCCATAAACATTTATTGGATCAGTTTTCTTCGGCATTGCAGTACCACATTGGAGAGAAAAAGCTCTAAATGGTGATACAAATGGAAGCATGGCCTCATTCTACACATTACATGGGTTATCTGGTTTATTGGATTACATATAATTTTACTTTTATTTATATTCTTTTTAACTTTTGTTTCGACAAGGACTAGTCAAAAGTCATGGTTTTCTCATCTCAACATGGTCTTTCATGTTATGGAAGAACCACTGTGTAGTGGTGTGGACTTGCACCAAAAAGGGGATCATCCTTTTGAGGAGGCTTCCTTTTTGAAGTATGACCCTAATCGCATATGTAAGTGATTCACATATAACATTAAGCATGTGATGTGAACTTACAGAACAAATATTATTGCCTATCTCAAGTCCTAAAATTATGTGTCCATTTGGAACAGTGATAAAGGATTCAGACAGCAAAATTCAATATTAATAACTTTTTACCAGCCGCAATAAATAAATAAAAATAATAAAAATAATAACAATAAACATAACTAGAGATGAGCTAATTTGTTCGGATTCGGTTGCTGAATCTGAATTTTGCCATATTGGTACCCAATTCATGCCGAATGTATGTTGGATGATCTGTTCTGAACATATTCGGTAATTTTTACTCCCATTGACTCTAAGGATGTTCGGCTGTGTTCGACGAATATTGCAAAAACAGTATTCGCTGCTCATCGTATTCGGAACCAAATCTGAACAAATTTGCTCAACTCTAAACATAACCATAAGAAATGTCTGGTAATAGAGATATCATAAAATGTAAAACAAGTATCAGTTTTGTGGATTACCACTTTTTCAAATAGAAATCTGCAGAATTGATCCATTGACTATCAATATCCATATTAAGGAGCAAAGCAAAATTGCTAGGGAAGAATCAAAGGGGATCGGTTAATTAAACAAAGAATACGGTTCATTCATATGTAGTGGTTGGGCGAGAATCGTAATTAAAAGATTGTGATTAAATGGAAAAAACATGGCCAATCCATGCTAAAGATGAAACTCATGGCAACATATGAATAAACCCAGTCAGTAAGACTCCTTTAACCCAGCACCCGGTAGCTTTGATTGTGATTTATCTGTCTTCTGTTATCATAAATACTTTCACCTTTAATTACAATCTGGGATCATCCTAATTCTGAGTTACCTTTGGTAAAAATAGTATTCAAAATGGTATAGCAATGTGAAAAAACTTTAATTTTTCTAATATTTTAAAATGTAAACTGTCCATAAATGTAAAGTTTCGTCGCTAAAGTGTAATATTTCCTTTATTCATAAAATATTCTAATATAGAATTATAATCTGTAGCTTTTTATTTAAGTCAGTGTAAGTGGAGAATTAAATGCTACTAACATTAGATATTATTATATGTTTTTATGATTACCCAAATATCAATTTTAAGTCATAGCTAACCCTGACTTAACTTCCCTTCTCGGTAGTAGCTAATGAGCAAGGAGATTTACTTGATGCTACAATTATATAAAAATATTTTTGTTTTGCAAAATATACAGATATGGCATTCCTGCTCTGCTCATTTCTGTACCGGAGACGAGCTTGGCCACTTTCTTTACAACTCTTGACACCTGTTGGGGCATAGGCTATAGGACAGATGTACCATACCTTCCACTCACACTGTGCAGAATAGGTAAACATTGCACTACAAAAAGTACATTTTCTATGGTGTTTTTCTTTAGTGCATTTTTGGGATCATTACTTTTTTTATGCAGCATTCTCTAGTTGTAGCCTTTTTCGTGCACTTTCCATGGCCTAATTTATAATAATAAAAAAATGAGTGAAAAAAGCATGTGTGTACAACAAATGGTGGTTTTTATCATCTAAAAAAAACAATTACATAAAACAAAATAATAAACATGACTCACCTTCTTTTCCCATGCAGATGCCCCATCTTTCATCCTGGTCTTTGTTTACAAGAGATCAGCATGTGACCACTGCAGCCAATCACTGGCCACTGCAGCTACTCTCAGGCTACATTCTGACCACTACTAAATAAAGACCAGGAGGACCGCCTGAGCTTTTGTGCTAGGATCTCCATTGGAAAGAAGTGATAAGTATTTTTTTTTAGCATTTGCACTATTTTTTTTAAAAAAAAAGTAGAATAACCTCTTTAATTTACCATTGACAGACATATGTGTATAGTCACAGTTATACTTGAATCATGGAACTATAGCTGATTTCTTATTATTCACAAAGTAATTGAAGATTATATACTTCAATTAGAATTGTTTTAGGCTAAGTTCACACGTTGCGGAATTGCCGCGGAAATTTCCACGGCAATCCCGCACTTCTCTACCGCGGGAAATACACATTTTTTTTGGTATGCTTATTCCGCCAGAAACTAGCGTTTTGCAAGTGTAATTAGCTTGCAGAATGCTAGCGTTTTCCTAGCGATCTGTAGCATCACTTGGAAAACTGATTGACAGGTTGGTCACACGAGTCAAACATAGTGTTTGACACGTGTGACCAACATTTTACTATTGATGCTGCCTATGCCGCATCAATAGTAAAAAGATCTAATGTAAAAATAATAAAAAAAATAATAAATCGTGATATTCTCACCTTCCGGCGGCCCCCGCAGCCTTCCCGCCTCTCAGCGATGCTCCTGGCCAATCCCGTTCCCAAGGATGCATTTCGAAGACCCCAGATGACGTAGCATCACGCGAGACCGCTACGTCATCTGGGGTGATTCTCGCAATGCATCACTGGGACCGGGAGCGTCACTGAGAGGCGGGAAGGCTGCGGGGGCCGCCAGAAGGTGAGAATATCATTATTTTTTATTTTAATTATTGTTTTACCAGGGATATGTTACCCAGGGCCTGGAGGAGAGTCTCCTTTCCTCCAGACCCTGGGTACCATCTGCACATGAACCGCTTACATTGCGCATGGTGGGCATAGCCTCATGCGGAAAGTAAGCGGTTCAATGCATTCCTTTGGTGGCGGAATCGCCGCGATTACGCAAAATTAATGAACATGTTGCTTTTTTTTCCGCGAAGCGTTTTTTTTGCGGAAAAAAAACGCTGCATGTGCACAAAAATTGTGGAATCCATTTAACTGAATAGGATGCTTAATGCTTGCGTTTTTTTCGCGTTTTTTTCCGAGGGAAAAAATGCGAAAAAAAACGCGAAAATTCCTGACGTGTGCACTTAGCCTAAATGTTTTACTTTGCATAATTTAGATTTCACTCTAAAATATGTGTCTAGTAAAATATTGGGTGTATTTTCCATTATTCTATTTAGTTCAAGTATCTTCCAAAAGGAAAAGAAATCTGTTATAGAAAACTGTGGATTGACTGCCACTTTCTTCCCTCTGGCAGCTGTGAGCATAAGTGTTAGTGTGTTAATTCAATATGCCCTATTGGGTCTTTTCTTACTTTGGTTCTCCACAAGAATATGGGGAGCTGTCATGTCACCCTCCGGTCACATACTCAGTTGCTAAGCTATGACCCAAACATATTCAGGCTGCTGCTTATGAAACAGCTGTGGTAAAAGAAAATTCATTTGGCGTATGAAGAGTTTCTAATATTTTTACTTTATAGTTTCCACCATCCTTTTCATAAAGGGAATGAGTTAACATCTAAATAAGATTAAACAGATGTATTCAGCTTAGATTTTAATTTACTTTTATTTGACTATTGTTAGTTTAAACGTCTTGAACATCTGTATATTGTCATGAATGGCTAAGGTCACACTGTCTAGTATCTGTATACCAGAAGTGTAATATGGTGAAATCTCTTGAAATTCAACTTTAAACCCCCCCAGCTCAAATGTTTTTTAAAAAACAAAACAAAACCTAAGTTATCTCTTGTTTCACATAGAGATCCCAGCATAAAGGTTCAAGCGATCCTCCTGGTGATTGTTTAATAGTGGTCAGAATGCTACTTAAAAAGTAACTGCAGTGGCCAGTGATTGGCTGCAGTGGTCACATGGTAATCTCTTGTATGGCCATATCTATGAGAGCAAAAGCTTTTATTACAAAATAATTATCATTTAAAAATGTTACATATCATAGTGCATGCTATGTGCTGACAATAATTGGGGGTCTTGTGACACGATCCTTTAAAACACTGCTTTGAAGAGCGCAGCTCCTACATGAGCTGTGTGCATGGAGCGGTGTACCTGGTCAAGTCTATAGATTTGTACACTCACTCTAAGGTCGGGACCACACTTGATGTATTTCTATACAGCCGCACACTCTGGTCTGAGTGCCGGCGGCAGTGCCGGGTTTTGATGTGAGAGACTCACACGAGTTTCTCGCATCACACTTGCAAGTGTGACCCCGGCCTTACAGAGTTTGTGGCCCTATATATTCATTATTATTTAGCTTACACTGCTCTGTGCATGCAGCTCATGCAGAAAATGTGCATTTCAGAGTGCCGATCGGCGGTATGGTGGATTGAGGGGGTAGAATCTCAGGACATGGCTCCAATCAATCAGCAGCACACATTCTGAACTTTGACGTATCATTTTTTCTTATTTCTTAAAGATCGTTACTGTTTTACTCCAGATTTTCACCCTGATTTGCTACACATTTTCAGTTATTCTTATTAAAAGATCACCCTTCTGGAAGACCATTTTTCCTGCAAAATAGGATGGATATCTCAAATAATATTTACTATTATTGTTAATATTAATAATGACTTTTCTTTCTGCATTACTAAAGTCTACTAATTGTTCAACATGTTGGAAGCAGTATTGGTGCAAAATTAAAACCAGATGAGCTGCCAGTCAGATTGTTTTAATTTTCTAAAGTTTTTTTTTAAATAGATATGGAAGGCTAGAAAATACTGTTATTCATTTTGTTTCCATCAATTTTGATAAATCTCTCCAGTTAAAGGGGTTTTCCTATGAACAAAGTACATTTTAATCAATAGATCTTGGAATAAAAATAGGTTCCACAATTAGATGTGTTAAAAAAATGTTCCTGTGCGGAGATAATCTTATAAATGTGCCCCTGCTGTGTACTGTGTAATGGCTGTGTCTGACCGTGCAGGGACATGGTCTGATTATACCACAGCTCTTGGGCAGGGTAGGAAGTAAAAGAGAGAATACATACAGGACAGCATGGGATCATAGCTGATTCTTTCTGTGAGGTAAAACATTTCCCTTTCTGATTAAAACACTATTTTACCTCACAGAAAGAATCATCTGCCACCCCGTGCTGTGCTATCTATCTACTCTATTTTGCTCCCTCCCCTGCCCAGGAGCTGTGGTATGATCAGACCATGTTCCTGCACAGTGAGACACAGCCATTACACAGCACACAGCAGGGACACATTTATAAGATTATCTCAGCACAGGAACATTTTTTTAACAAATCAAATTGTGGAAATTATTTTACTTAAAGATCTATTGATTAAAATTAAAGATGAGCGAAAAAGTTTGGGTCCCTCCTTATTCGGCAAGCTATAACGCTTACCAAATAAGCTGCAGAGGTAACCCGGCTTCCTAGATCGCTCCTGCTGATCAGCTGTCTGGTGCTGCAGCTGCATGTGTCGCTGCTGTTTCACTGTCACACACATGCATGGACAGCCTGTTTGTTGAGGTCTCCATGCATGTGTTGTGACCATGAAACAGCGCCAACACATGCAGCTGGGGGCCGAACAGCTGATCAGCAGGAGCGATCCAGGTAGCTGGGTTCCCTATGCAGCTTATTCGGTAAGCGCTATAGCTTGCAGAATAAAGAGGGACCCGAACTTTTTCGCTCAGCTCTAATTAAAATGTACCTTGCTAGTGGTACAACTCCTTTAATTTTAAATAGTTATTATATGTATTTATTCTTATAGATGTAAGAAAAGTTCCTCACCTCTAAAATCCTCCTAAACATCCAACAAAAAAACTCCAGTATGAGATTGTGTATACATTTTTAATGACTCCATGTTGGTGGCAAAATAATATTCAACTACAACACAGTTCATCTTTCAGTAGCTTTTGGCAAAACTGTAATTCATATCCAGGTGTGAACTGAAAATGACTGTGTAATTAGCCAACAAAAGGAAAAAAATGCTAAAAGGAATTGGGTGTTAATGTATGAGAGACAAATACTACTTGTAGGTCTGATAAGTCTTGTATTTATTCCTTGATTTAATATTAAGATATTTTCCAAATAATTTCTTATATCAAATTTCTCTCTCGATCTACAATAAAATAGATTTATGCTGCCAGGCTGTGCACAATACAATCTGGTCTTTATAAGAGACTGTTGGCCACCAAAAGTGATGTTTGTATGGAAAAAGTGGCAAACTCCAAGCATACATGTGGTTACTGGACAGATGTCCAAAACAAATGTTTTCAATCAAATTCATTTTTCTTTGGCCATCTCAACTAAATTTTATGGTAGAAAATGTAGACAAACATGAGCACCTTATGACAAATTTACACTGTGCTACACTCAACCTTAGAAGAGGCTGCAAACATATTTCATTTTCACTGTTAGTGATGAAATATAGTCTCCTAATGGTCTGAATATGGTAATGATATAGGTGAGCCAGGAAAAAGATAACATTAATTTGTATAAATGTAAAGTTCCTGTTACTGCTGGCGGCTACATTTTGTGTCAATTTATTCAAAACACTGGCCAAGTTTTACAAGTTTTCACGTTTTTCAGGATTTTTATACGACCAACACATGTAATTATTGTTTCAATTAAATTAAAAAATACAAAGATGCTTTGTACACACTAAAAGTGTACCTAAAGTTTTCATTTTTGTTTTATTTTTAAAATAATTAAGGAATTAAATAATTTTTTCAATACCGGGAAAAATGTTAACTTTGATCGTCTAGTATGGAGCTTTACACATTCATTTCAATTATTAAATTGGCAAAAAACAAGGTGAAAATAATTACAAATTTCAAATCTGAAGCAGGAAAGTAAAATACACTTCAACAGCGGTACACAGAAAAAAAGAACAATGGGTGGTCATTAATGGCCAAAAATATCCATTAAAATGAATACATTGGTTGAAACTTTAAGGAGATCATGACAAAAAGATATGAATGAGGCTTATTCACAGGACAGTTTCACATTTTTATGGACAGCACTTGTACCTGTGACAGTTTATAGGGTTGATCATGTTATTGATTTTTTGTAGACCAAGTGGTATGTGCAAAATAGATAGATAGAGACATGTGCAATATTGATCCAAGTGTCGGCTCAAACTTCATAATGAAAGTTTATGGGTCTGTGAGAAAATCGGACTGCATTCGGATATCATCTAGGTGAAGTTCATTTTTCGCAGACTGATGGGGAAATTCTCATGAAAATCAGCAATGAAACTTGTTCTGTTTTTCTCGTACATCAAAAAACCAGATGTCTGAATGAGGCCTAAGTGTGTCAGAACTGCTCATGAAAGAATTCCTCTCCTCTTTTTCATTTGTTATGTCTGATACCGCATTCTAGCTCTATTCTTTTGAACAGCACTGAACTGCAATTCATAGCAGCTAGGTCTACAGAAGTGAGTAGCACGGGATCTGGTGGACACCAAAAGGTGCTAGATAACCTTCGGCCCAGTATGATTCCATATTGATGGTTTATTTTTTTCCATGGCAGTTCTCTTTGCTTAACTCCTTTTTGGTCTGTGGGAGTGGGAGCAGGTGAAGAGATGTGGGGGCTGAGCAATTTTTATTTTCAATGTCCATCTGAATCACCATAACTTTTTTCATTGTTTTGGCTCTGGGAGGACATGTGTTTTTGGGGATAAGTTGTATTTTAATAGCACCACTCAGTGTCTATCTAATTGATTTTATTTCTTATAATTTTTTTGTTTTATTTTAAACTTTTTTTGTGTAAGGAAAGCAAAAAAATGCCAAACAAACCAGCAATTTGGCTATTTTTTTTTGTAGTAAAAATATCAAAATATTTTTAATCTACAGGTTGGAATGAATGAGGTAATATCATACATACATTTAGTTTTACTTTTAGCACTTTTATACAATCAGAACATGGTTTATGTAAAAACAGCATTTGCGGTAATCCAAGAGCAAGAATATTCTAATTTTCATATTGATGTAGCTCTATTATGGCTTTTTGTTTTGCCAGATTTTAATAATATATATTTTTTTAATAAAAAAACACAATGTTTTTATAAAACTATTTTAAACATATTTTTTAACCCACTAGTTGAAATCAGTGATCCTTTGTTTGTATGATGCTTCAGAACATTTATAATATTCCAAAGCTTTATTGCCTGTCAGTGTTTACATTGATAGGCAGATTCCAATGCCAGGCCTGAGAGCCCTTAGTAGACCACGCTTGCTGTTATATCTCTTTGTAATCATGTTTCAAGTACTGATGGGCTAACAGAGAAAGTCGTCTTCCTTTGTCAAGCATTTTACATTCCATGGTTACGATTGACTGTAACGTCTAAAGAACTGTAGCTATCTCCGATTCTGGCACTTACAACAGCGGTGGCCCTGCTGCTGATCACACAGGCACAGTGACAGTGCTGAAGTAATCAGAGCACCATGATAGTTCACTACTGGTCCTCTTAGATGTAATTTTTGCATCAAACTTTTACAGCTTTGGTCAATACAGATTAGCATCACATCCCAGCACTGGACTTATGCTCGCAAAGCCACCATTATTTATGGACCCATAGGATGTCGTATGAGTATTGGTATTATGTATTTTTCTCAGTCAACTAAAAGTTTAAAAGGGTTGTCCAGGGTTTGGGTTTAAGTCTGCAGTCACTTTATGTGACTACAAACTTATCAATCCTCACAGTATGCACAATAAGCCAAGAGCGTGAGGTTATGTGACCGTAAGAATGCAATTTGCATACATCCAGCCACATTACACATTCCAACTAGATTTATCTGACCTTGTTCATTTCACTTGTAATGAGAGGGGCCTTGCACGTCTTGTCATCACATGATCATATGTATGCAAATTGCCTGAACTGTGGAATCTTGACAGCGTGCAGTGTGCACTCTGTAAGGATTCACAAGTCTCAAGTCACATAGAGTGACTGCAGACTTGAATCCGAAGCCTGGACAATACCTTTAAGGGTCTACTCATCAGAAATTAATTCATAGCTTGACATACATTTAAACATAACAATATTTTTTCTAAGCTTACTGTCTAATTGTTCACATTTTAGGATTATTATAAACATTCAATAGAGCATTAGACCGTTACAACTATTGCACACAAATTCTTACCCATATTCTTACCCATATTAGGTGGCAATGCAAATACAGTGCTATGGGATTTTTAGCATGTCACAAACATTTGTAAAATAAAAATGTCTATATCTTAAAAATCAATTTCTATCAATATCAGAAACAATACTTTAGTGATTGAAAAAACAAACAAAAAAATACTAAACAAAACATCATTTGCCATGTTTCCATGAGTATTAGTGAAACTTATGTTAGAAAAATATAATGAAATAAAGTTCAGTAGTGTGCCTCTTAATTTAATTTACTGTTATAAAGTTGAAAATTATCCTATCATGATTCATGAGAACATAAATAAATGCTTATGTGTTTTCTGTCTTACTAAGAAATGCTTCACTTGCATTCTGCATTCGTGCTTATATGAGTAAAGGCACCACCCAAAAATCTTCATGTACGTTACGTATAATAACAAAGTGGTGTATTACAAGGTCATACTAAAGAATTACAGAGATGGAAAAATACATTTGTTTTGTCACTGTATTAATTTAGGATTTTGAAATCCCACTATATGTTCATACAGTAAGGTAGACTGAAGACTTACTAACATAAAAATAAAAAGCTAAAAGAAAAATCCTGCTGACAGGGCATGGTGTTCAGTCTTACATATCTTCTATGTTACTGTAAGAAGATAGAATTATGAAACATATTCCCATGTAGCAGAAAAAAATGAAACCGTGCCTAGCTATAATTTTTATAATATTACCACAAGTAATAATAGTAATTGTAAAGTGTTAACAATTATTTATATTATTTAATAACTAACATCAAAGAGTACACTCATACATATTAGCAGGCAAATTGGAATTACATAAGTTAAAAAAATTGGGCTTAAAAATTGTTTCATAAAATAGTTCTATAAAATTCTACAAAATAGTTACAGTATTAATAAAAATATTCAATATTCAGAGCATTAAGATAAAATAATTTACCCCCTAAGCTAAGATTATATTCTGATTAAATTTAATAACTCTTAACATAATCAAGCAATAAACTTTAATTAATATTAATTAGGCATATGATAATTCTGCAAAATCTAACATGCTATTTCAATATGAAAAAAACAAAAACAAAACTAATATAATTATTATTATTATTATTAATAATTAAATGTTAGAAATTAACAAATTAAATCCAAGGAATAAATTATTTTGATAAGAAATTTAAATTTGGTTGTATAATAATGAAATAAAAATAAAATAAAAAATAAAAGCTTAGAGCTATAAATATATGTTGATATGTTGATATCAAGTAAGCAGTAAAGGGAACTGTTCAATTCCTATCCAAAATGTTATTTTCCCATTTCTAAAATTAATTTGAATGGAACCCACAGTGATATTCTGGACTAACAAGTCCGACACTAAGCATGTTAGTAAAATAGAATGTCGAGATTTTAAATTTGTTTCTAAAACTGTAGTCATGCAGATATATGCTTACTGGGTCATTTTCTAAGTACTTTCAGGCGGAATTGAAGCACACACTATTGATGAAAATAACCCTAGCTTCATAATCAATTAATTAATTAATTGAATTTTAAGTTACTCAAGTAATTGATGAAAAAGAATGTGGGATAATGAGCTTCCAAGAAATAATTAACTGGACACATAATCACTTCTGGGTAACTTGGCACGTTGTAGGCCTCATTGTTACCTTATATGAGATATGAAGTGCGAAAAAGATTGTACTTAGATATCTGCACATCGACTTGTACAGAAGCATCAGTATATTAATTTACACTATTGAAGGTGATTTATGGCTTTTAACGACTTTCCAATGGTACATTGAACTTTATGGATACGGTATTCTTTCACTTTATTCCATTTAACAGGTAAAGTAAAAAAAAGCTACAACATCACAACAGCCTTAGTTACATCGGTAAAAAAAAGAACATGAATAATTAGGGAACAAATGAGACTTTTAAACAGTTAGTGTGTGATATAATAGGGGATATCTTAAAACTTAGGCGTGCTATACAGAGGAAGAGAGAATAAAAAAGGACACATATATGAAACTCTATATGTTAGCTTAAAGAAATTATTGTTCATTAAAACAAAATAGCAAAACACGTAAAAATAGCTTGTTTAAAATTGTGTCAACTAAGATATTAACTTTAATACAAATCTTCAGAGTTTTTGGTCGTATAAATGGTACATTTAAAACAAAACAAAAAACGATGAATACATTATGGATTTAACACTGAATATTTATAAATTATTGCACCATAAAATGATATGAACATTGTATTTATTTATTACAGTTCGTAATACCGGTTCATAAAGAGGTGACTATATATATTCATTTTACAAATTCAAAAATAGAATTTACCAAGTTATGGAAAAAAATAATTATAGCAAATAAAAAAAAATAGAAACACACACACTGTCTGCATATTCAAATTATACGTTTTTTTTTTTACATATGCTCTTAATTTTGAAAATTAAAATAACAATTTTGGCCTTTGAACTCTGATAACTATAAACTGCATACATGAAATGTAGTCCGAGAGTATAGCCCATAATGTTAACATCTGATATGTTTGGCCTTCTTTTTTTTACTGCTGTTTTACACTTTAGAGTCTCAATTAGTGGAAATGGAAAAGTAGGGTAGTAAGTGGAGGTAAAATAAGACTTTCCTTTCAATGTTTTATTTGCTTCAATGTGTCGCTATTCATTCTTTTTTATAAGTACAGAAAACCCTTTTGTTAATAAAATGCTACTGTGAATGTTATAGAAACATATATCAAATTTCTGGCCTGCAGAATGTGAACAAATCCTGCACCACACATATGGAAAATGTTCCCGTTCTAAGCTACTAAGATTTTTTAATTTGATTAGGTTGCAGTAAAATTTTTCTTCACTGTGGCCTTAGATTCACACATTTTCAGTTTTTATTATAATACAATTTTAACACATGATTATACAGTTTGTGTACTTTTTCTGTGGACTCAGCAGACATATTTTTAATGAAATAGCTATTTCGCACATTGGTTTTATAGTATTATAGTATGTTGTGGAATATTTTAAAATGCTTTAAATATTCCAATATAAATGCCTCCTAGTAGTAAGTTATGAATTTAGAAATTTTACAATGTGATAATAAAAGTAAAAAAAAAATCATATATATTATAAAAATATATAGTTTTTTACAGTTCCTTTTAAGAAAATAAATAGCTTAGCTGGATAACGCTACTCTGCAGCCTCATTCACGAAAGCTCATTTGCTATATATATATATATATGTATATATATATATATATATACATATATATATATATATAAAACAATTACATGGATCATTCTCATTGGTGATTTAATAATTTTCTTCTTTAATCATTCTGCATTTATACCTCTAACAGTCGGGCTTGGGTGGGGTGGCAGATGCCCAATAGCCCAGCATCACAGTTTCAACAGTATCTGCATTGCTAAGATGGAGATATTATTGAATATAATGGTGGAGCAGGGTGCCTCAGTCCACACACTGTACAGAGCACAGAAGAGGATTGGGGGAATGGGGCAAGGTATTATTTTTTTATTTTATTAGTCACTACTTGAAGGAGCTGTGAGGCAAACATACTGTGTGGGGGCTGTAACAGCACCAAACTGTGTGTGGGAACTGTTTGGGCATTACACTATGTGTGGGGGACTGTTTGGGCATTACACTATGTGTGGGGGGACTGTTTGGGCATTACACTATGTGTGGGGGACTGTGTTGGGTGTCATTGGCGGATCTCACAATATATGTAGGGAAGCTGTGGAGGCATAATACCATTGGGTGATGGTCATTGTGTTGGCCTCTTAATGTGTGTATGGAAACTGTGGGGACATCATCATATTGTATAAGAAGCATGTATGGACACCCTGCTGTGTTGAAGACATTGTCACAACATCAATGGGGAAAAAGAAGAAAGGCAATACTTGTAGCATTGTGGACACCTACATAAAAATATATAAGATTATTAGAGAAAATAATGAGTTATTGAACATTCCATGATTTAAAAACACTTAAAGCCTACATTGTAATATCTTGAATATCTTGAACTCATGATATAATTATATAAGCTTGTATTACCAGAAAATATAATTCCATTCTAATAAAATATAACCCAATCCCCGATAAAATATATGAGATAAATATTTTATCTATTCTATTATTTCTAAACACTGTTTTTCGGTGATTACTTTGTATCTCCATTCATACTGCACCCACAAACACAAATGATACACCATTTGAAAGGTAAACTTTCCCCCTTTAGCAAGAAAATAGCCAAAAAAAACACACATCCATGATTTGATCACAAAATACAGTTTAAACATTAATCTTCATAAACCTGCAGTAAGGAAAATGACCTGCAGGTGGCACCACAGTACCCCAAAGCACACTACCACAAAGCTGCTTACAGACATCACAAACAAATCCAAACATTTGCCTTGGGGGCTTTCCAGCTTGCCAAACTGCTTGCCCTGCCTATTTTAGCCAAATTGGAGGATTGCACACTTCACTGCAGGTGAGTCACATATGCAAACACATTTGTAAACAAGCACTGCCTATTGAATTGCACACTTGCTCCGTTCATACTCCACCCACACAAACAAATGATACACCATTTGAGAGGTCAAATTACCTGCAGGTTGCAGCACACTACCCCAAATCACACTACCACAAAGCTGCTTACAGACATCACAAACAAATCCAAACATTTGCCTTGGGGACTTTCCAGCTTGCGCAAGTGCTTGCCCAGCCTATTTCAGGCACATTGGAGGATTGCACACTTCACTGCAGATGAGTCACATGAAAACACATTTGCATACATGCACTGCTTTTTTGGTGATTACATCAACCCACACACACAAATGGTGAATCACATATGCAAGCACATTTGTAAACATGCACTGCTTTTTCGCTGATTACTTCGCCCCACACACACAAATGATGCACCATTTGAAAGGTAAAACTTGCTCTCTTCAGCAAGAAAAGAGCCAAACAAACCACACATTCACGATTTTATCACTAAATACAGTTTAAACATTTATTTTCATAAACCTACAGAAAGACACAATGACCTGCAGGTGGCACCTCAACCGGAAGACATTTTTTGGCCTCTACTTATCAAACCAATTTATTGTATTACCAAGCTACATGTATAAATAATTGTCTGTGTTCATCATCTCATGAAATACATTTACATTTGACTAGCTTGCTTTTTCTGAAATTGCCTGTGCCCCTGACAACCAATGTGCAAAAGTTTTGCACGGGCCAAGCTAGTGTTACTAGAAAAACAAAAATAGTAAGTAAATGCTATGAAGTCTAGGAATATCTCTCTAATTTAGCTGAATAAAGTTCCTGTAATCCAAGTAACACCGTAGCAGTAATAATGTAAACTATGCGTTATTGGTGTATAGCCTTCATCCAGTTGGCTACCTATGCTATTTCACCTACAGTTCTATAGATATAATAAAAAAACAATGTTGTGAATCAAATAACATTGTAAGCACTGTATATATCCCAGTAGGCTGTAGATATAATGAGAAACAGTGTAATGAATTCATTGCCATGGCAAACAGATCAAGATAAAATGCAAATAGGGCAAAGTGCAAATAGAATGCCTAATAACAAATCATAGGCTGGAAAGATAATAATGAAGGGTTATACAAAATCAGTAGCATGGGGCATCATACTGTGAGGGGGATGGAAGAATTAGGCCAAAGAGGTATCATGTTGTGTTGGAGCATTATACTGTGTGGTGTGCTGTGGATGCATCTTACTGTGGATGGTAAGATTTTGGGTGCCTCATACTGTGTGTCAGGACTCTTGCAGCATCATACTGGGTGGAGGGCCTTATAATGTGTGTGGGGAACATAGGGGACATTATACTCTATGAGGGGAACTTTAGGGACATTATTCTGTGTTTTTTAGGGCACTGTGGGGATATTGTACTGTATTGGAGTAACTATGGGGAAGTGATACTTTGCTGGGGCAACAGTCGGGTCATGATGCTTTGTGTGTGTTGGGTATTTTTTTTTGGCATCATAATCTATGGGGACCTTGATAGGGATATCGTAGTGGCTGAGAATACTAGGCAATTTCAAGAGAGGCAAAATCACCACTATGAAAGGGCTGCAGTTGTGTCCCTCTTCTTCTTTTTAAAAGTTGGGAGGTATGTCCTTCTGTGACTGCACCTATGCAGCATGATCTTGATAGTTTTCTTGGGGGGAAGGTAAAGGGCTCAATTAGAACTTTTGCCACGGGCTCCATTATCTCTATGTACTCCCCAAACCTTACTGTTGTAGAAAATCCACTCTTTATACACTGATTGACCTTGTGAGTCTGTGATCTACTTGTGTTCATATAAAGGAAAGTAGTGGCCTGAACCATTCATGAGAGAGGACTTGTGCTTCAGACTGCCGCAGGCTCCTTGTAGATACCAGCTAAATGGTCATGGATAAAATACCTGTAATAATAAAGCTGAGCTAAAAAGCAGCCAATCAGCAAAATTTGTTCAAAATAAGGAGCAAATAATAATCCACTGCAGGTACTGACTTTAATATATATATTTTTTTATTTTTACTTTTGACTGGCTTTTAAGTTGCTTTAATATTATGATGTAAAGAGAGAAGCAGTGTAATTACAAGACTTGTCCAGGCAAAAGAAAAATTTCCTAGGGGTTTGAGTTTGTAAAAAATTACAAACTAATTCATACCTATTCGCATCCTCCTAGATCCAGTGCAGGACTCTCCAAGGTCTGTGTCGGTACAAGAAATGGAGACATCACTGTTTCACCAGTCTCAGGATCACTGTGGTCTATGATTGGAAGCAACTATTATGTGACTTTGACCAAGGAATTTACATTTTTACATTGATAAAGACCTCTGATGTCTCATGTAAAAAGAGTGTAATGTGTTGCTAAAATGGTGCAGTTTTATCAAGATTAATGCTAGGCAAAATTAGAGTAGTTTCCATTCATACCCCATCAAATTACATTTTCTATTTTTCCAAAGAACTTTCAGAAAATGAAATGCACCATTTTTGATTAATATTCCCCTTGGTGTACAAGCTGTATATTTCTTAACTTTCCACTTAATTTTTTTTGTTTTATGGCTTGATTCATGATCCATTTTATAATATTTTACTTTTGAAAATCTTTATTATGAATATATTCAAGCTTATATGTTTTATTATAACAAGTCCTGGGTTTTCAGAATTAATCATAAAATGATATGCGTGTATACAATCAAAGGTATTCCTTATCTGCAGAAAATCTCTTCATATACTGAACGTATTAGCATTTGAAAACTCTCCTGTAACACTTATATTATTTATGTATCAATAACTATATCCATCTAGATTTCTTGTTGTTTTATGCACAGTAGCGGTGCATACTGATTCTTTTTGCTATATTCTATTCTTTAGGTCCAAGCTCAGTTACAGTTGGAAGGAGTAGCCCATGCACATCCTCATCTTCACCCGCACCTGGCCGCCCACGCACCCTATCTGATGTTCCCTCCTCCACCTTTTGGACTTCCTATTGCATCACTGGCAGAAACTGCATCTGCTGCAGCTGTTGTTGCAGCTGCTGCTAAAAGCAACAGCAAAAACTCTAGTATTGCTGACTTGCGACTCAAAGCCAGAAAACATGCAGAGGCTTTGGGACTCTGACACTATTTGTCACTGATACAGTACTAAATTGACTTCCTTGTTTCCCTTTTTCTGCCATTATATGACTCTACAGACACCAAATGTGTTGGTAAATGCTTTGCAAGTATAAAAGGAAAAAAATGGGCCTGTACCTGCTTCTCCAGGAGATCAACAAGGAGCGTGGAGGATTTTTCTTAAATGCGCACTTTGGTTTAGTTCATTGCACATCATGATTTTTTATGATGCTTGCAACCACAATGATTCTGAACCAGTCTGACATCAGGAGTACTTAAGAACATAGCCTTATGTTATTTGGACAAACATGATCACATTTGAAGACGAATTGAAGCTGAGATTTTTTTTTTTACTCTTGACAACAAAATGAACTTGACAATATCGGCTGCTTTTTTTTTGCATGTTGCTAAGCAAAGAACAAACAAAAAAACAAAACAAAACAAAACATAAAAAAATGGAAAGCGTATACATAGATCAATATAATATAGATATCAAATCATTGGGGCTGGTCTCCATAATGCCAATGCTGTTATTCAACTGCCACAGGAATCTTCCAGAATCCCAAACTTATAATGTAGTTTTGGGTAAGAAAAACTAAACATCATTCATATTATAATGTATAGTAGCTCTCACTTTCTCATGAAAGCAGGCAGCAATAATATTTTGGAATAATATATGATAAGTACGCCATTAATTGGTGCTTTCAATTTACTAAAAAGAAAAAGAAACAGTTTTTGCTATAATTCATATAGCATACTTTTACCGTTTCATAACATCATGTGCTTTGTGCCATTAAGCAGTAATCATGTTTAAGTAGATTTGGAAATCCCATAAATGTTAATTTATTGGAAAGAAGAAGAAGTTGAAAAAAAGGTGTCAGAAAATAATATTGAGACAGAATAGTTAAATGCAATTAAGTGCAGTAAAGTGCAATACTGTAAATATTATAGATATAAAGAATGACATCTTCAGATGTTGATAAGTAATTTTGCATTCACCTAGGCGCAGCCTTTTGTGCTTCACTTGGGTGTTGCAGTTCATTTGCCAAATGATTGAATTCCATGGGAATGGATTAATTAATATTGTCTTCTTCCTTGTATAAGGAAAACTGCCATGGTTTAGTCAATGTGCCATATGATGATGATTTCAGCTCAAAAGCTGGCATGGTGGTTTTTATTTCTGTGTTTTTATTTCAATTATGAATTGAATCTCAGAGTAACAGACCATTACTGGAAAAAAATGCTGGTTACAGTAAGCATTGCAAGGTATTGACAAAGTGACAAAAATACCAAAGTGATTGCTTTTTATTTTATTTAATGTAAATGTGTCCAAGAAACATTTCAACCCTATGTCGTGAATTGCCTAGCAAAAAAATCCAACACTCTTCTCTTTCAAATTATGGAAAAAAAAATGAAAAAAAATTCACCTTTTCTGTTTGATATAGGTATTCCGTACATACAAGACAGGCAAACTATTTTGTTTCTTTGTAAAATATGTAAGTGGATGTTTTATTTATTTTTCTGTTTGAAATTTTATAAATGTATAATATTTTAATTATGTTGAGTGTACATTTTAATATGCTTTGCATTTATTTTTATATGTTGGAAGCCTGTTGCTTTTGCCATACGTTTCAGGCAATTAGCCAAATCTAAAAGACATTTTTTTTGTCATAGTTCATGCCCATATAAATGTAGTTCCTTTGATTGTTGCTGAAGACATTGCCAACTAGGATTGATCATCTGATGAATTAATCTGATTTAAGAAGATGCATATATTATGCCAAATGTCCAAGGCATCATACCATCTAATACGGTACATTGGGCCGCGTAGCTACTTATTGTATGTCTGGATGAACAGACATTTCAGGGATAATAGAAGAATAGCCAGTTTAAAGAAAACTGATCTTAATATCTGTCATTTTTCATCCTTGAACATTCTTTTAGCCAATTTTCCATACCAGCATGCTTCTGCACAGACTCACTATAACATGTTACATTCAGTTTCGGAGTGTATTGGTAAATCACATGGTATGAATGAATGTACATCTTGATCAACAAGTGGAATATTAATAAATGTATAAATATTTGCAATTGTGACATAGCCAATGATTGACCCAAAATTTCCATAAGCCGCAAAAACTTGAAATTATCAAAGGGCTGAAGTTACTAATGTCTCTCGGCAGGATTTATAGTCCTAATGCATAAAATGCAGGACATTGCAATTGTAGTTTGCACCATTTCTAGTTACCATTAAATGACTAGTAAAGTGATTGCATATCACTGGGACATGCCATCACTTTATGATTAGTGGTGGTCCAACCTTTTGGACCCCTACTAATTCTGCACTTATGCAGCCCAGCATTCCTAATCTTTCTCAGTATAAGGCCGGCGTCACACTAGCGAGTTTGATGCGAGTTAGTCGCACGACTTACTCGCATCAACACCCGGCACGGCCACCTACTCTCGGACCAGAGTGCGCGGCGGCATAGAAATACATGCAGCTGCGCACTCTAGTCCGAGAGCGGGCGGCCGTGCCGGGTGTTGATGCGAGAAAGTCGTGCGACTAACTCGCATCAAACTCGCTAGTGTGACGCCGGGTTAAAGGTGCCTTTGTTACCCGCTGTTGAGAGGAACTGCATCACACCTCCAGTCCCTTGAATAGGGCTGCCTGGAGTTCTTTAAACACAACCTGGGTAGTTGGGTGCACCACTCTGCAGAAAGGAACAGTGAAGGGACTGAAAGGCCCAATCAAACTCGCTGTCCCATCATTGTCAAGATGCAAGGGCTTCCAGAGGCTGGAAACCCCTTCAAGGATGCTGGAGAGCTCACTGAAGTAACTGGTTTAGAATAGTTTCTACAGCATGAAAATTATTACAGTAATGCAGGAAATATATCTGTGTATAACACCCAGGTTAACAGAAATATAATAAAATATTTTGCTGTGCATTTTAATGGAAACTTGTTATTCAGTAAATACACACCATATTAATCACCTTTTATCTGCATATTCAGGACTAGAGTTGAGCAAAATTCTTTGCAAGACCCTAGTCCGGTGGCCACATGACTTGTCCATGGCATGCCCTTGCATGGTTCTGCAAACCTACTTAGACCTGCAGCATCCACAGTATCTCTTCTGATTCGTAGGTCCCTGTGACGTCATGTGTGCATTGCACTGCAACGTAATGATATATATATATATCTTGGAATACAAATCACAATAGGAACCAAGAATGCATCAAGTAGTAGGATATTCACAGTGCTCTGGAAATGCAGTCAGGAACCGCTAACGAGGCCACTGAAACAGGATCCTGCAAATCTTTTTGCTCAGCTCTAGTCAGGACTCATAAGCTTGTATGACCTATTTGAAGACATTTCATATAATGCTGTCTTGACTCTGTATGTACCAAGCAAAAATCTAAGTTCATTTTTATATACGTTTCTTTCTGATGCAGCAAAGCTGATACTAGTGACATTAACCTGTGAAGAGAAATTGTATTAATTACCAAATACACAAAAAAAGATAAAAACTTTCAAAAAATTACATGCACATAAAAGAAAAATCATTAGGCGAGAACGTCCAATAAAATTGTGGGTAACCTGATAGTTAACATATGCAGTGTTATTAGATGATACAAATATATTGAATATGGAGAGAGTCTCCAAAGGAAATAGTTTAAAGGTCACCACCGAAAAGCATTAGGAAAATAGAACCTACAATAATACACATAGTAAGAAGGTCTGTCACATTACTGAGTACATGTAGTAAGCATAAATCATTATTTGAAAGGGTATGAAATCCCTTTCTAAAAAGTAGCAGGGTACATCAGATATATGATATAGACATGATGAGTAGAGATGAGCGAATTTGTTCAGATTCAGTTCCGAATACGATCAGAATCGAATATCGTTTTTGCAATATTCGCCGAACACAGCCGAATGTCATTACAGTAGAGTCAAAGGGAGTAGAAATTACCTAATATGTTCGGAATCGATCATAAGACATACATTCTGCACAAATATTGTTCGAATATGAGTATTGTGTCACTTTGATTGATAGATCTCAGAATTAAGTGGTTAAATAGTGGCACATTAGGGAAAATATGTATGCTGATATAGATGAGATATGGACCAAAAACCGATTCAAAAAATGTGTTCCTACTCAAAGCCTTTCTGCAATAAATATTAGTGATAATGGATAGTTGATAATTATGTGCTAGTGCAGAAAAAACTATATATATGATGAATAGCCGCTATACTCACAATATGAGTTGAGGATTTGAATTGCTGCAGGGAGAGCCATCATATAGAGCAATAATATATAAGCACTGGTATAAATGAGATGTAAATATATATCAATTTACAGTTTAGCCGCTCCTTCAGACCTTGCTGCAAATAACAATTATATACTCATTCAGAAAATATAATTGGAAATAGCTTGTATTATACTTAACGATATACTCACTGAGTGAAAATAGATCTAATCTGCTACAGGGGATATCACCGCATGGAGCGGGTAAGCTGGTGAGCATGAGCTGGTGAGCGTTGTGCTGTGCGTTGCACTCACTGCATGCGAATGGATCTGGCCTGCTGCGGGGATTGTCGCCGCAGCAAGGTCTGAAGGAGTGGCTAAACTGTAAATTGATATATATATTTACATCTCATTTATACCAGTGCTTATATATTATTGCTCTATATGATGGCTCTCCCTGCAGCAATTCAAATCCTCAACTCATATTGTGAGTATAGCGGCTATTCATCATATATATAGTTTTTTCTGCACTAGCACATAATTATCAACTATCCATTATCACTAATATTTATTGCAGAAAGGCTTTGAGTAGGAACACATTTTTTGAATCGTTTTTTGGTCCTTATCTCATCTATATCAGCATACATATTTTCCCTAATGTGCCACTATTTAATCACTTAATTCTGAGATCTATCAATCAAAGTGACACAATACTCATAATTAATCAATTTTTTCAGTAAGTACTGGCAGTTATATTAATAAGTACAATCATATGAGACACATCTTTGTTCTGTATCAGCCAATAACTCACTGGCTGTCCTATTTTTTCAGTACATATGTGAAGAGGGAATTCCTCAAACAACTTTTCCTAGGAACTTGGCAATTCACAGTGAGTTCAACCCTTTGTAATATTAATTGCATTATCAGTATTGGGTACTTTTTGTTTAAGCGCGGTGTTTATTTATCTATTTTCTATTATTTTTTGGTAGGTCAACACAGAGCCCACTTATAAACTACCAGCTGCTCTCAAAGTACCAGTCTAATAATAATAAATTACTGCATACACATTTTTTCTTCCTTTTTCTCTCCTTTTTTGTTCTAATTGGGGTGTAGCGCCAGTGTTTGTTTATTTATTGTTTATTGTTCGAATATGGCTCGAATATGTCAAAATCAGATTCAGGGACAAAATCCGAACAATTCGCTCATCTCTAATGATGAGGTAATCACCCACCAAGCATCCGACGCACGTTTTACAGCTGATTTGTCATCTCTCCATATTCAATATATTTGTGTTACCTAATATCACTGCATCTGTTAACTATCAGGGTACCCACAATTTTAGTGGACGTTCTCGCCTGCCAGGTTTTTTTATGTGCCTGTAATCTTTTGGAAGTTTTTATTTTGTGTGTGTATTTTGTATTTAATAAAATTTCTATATGTTCTTTTATAAATCTTTGGTCTTGACTCCTGGCACATTTCTTTCTTTGGGATTGCTATTCATTGTAAGTGCATAATGGGACATGCCATCCTTACAGGGATTTCCAAGCATTTGATATTGTTACTTAGCAATGGCTGCAAAGTAAGATAACTTCCCCTCCTCATCTTGGTCTTCAAAAAATACAAAGCATCTGTGCCACATTTAAAGGAAACCAGGTTTTCGCTACCTTGTGTGAGAGCAGCAGGCTATAAGGGCAGAGACCCTGAATCCAATGATGTATGACTTAGTTTACTGGGTGCAGTGGTTCTGACACAATCAGAGATTTTAAATTTAGCAATGAAGCAGAGCTGAGAAAGCTAGCTTCGCCCATACCAGTCTCTGTATATACAATGGCTATAGACCCTGAGCTGCTTATCACAGGAAGGGGCGGAGTCAGACCAGGAGGTACTCACCGCTATGTCCAAGCAATAAGCATCTAGTGCCAAAACAATCATTGCAAGTAAACAAAACCATGGAGCTTGACAAGTGAAGAATTGCTGAAATCTGTTTTTTAACCCCTACAGCATGCTGTCTTCAGTTTACATAGAAAAAGCCTGCTGACAGATTCCCTTTACCTGGTTCATGCTTTGGAAGCAAAACTTTTTTAAGTCATTCATTAACGGATCAATCTCCCAAGGTGCTATTCTTATGTCAAACAAGTACATTATTTTATTTCACGAAAAGTGTAAATATTTAGGGATATTTGATGTATGTAGATTGTTGTGCTTTATTTATAAATTCGAATTAGCAGAAGACCCACTATCAGTTTAATTCAATATTTCATGATGATACTATTATTGATTAATATTGACATTACCACTAGTTTTAAAAATCTCATGTGTATATTAAATTATGAAATTACCCCCAAAAATAAAAAAAAAACAAAACCAACAAAACCCATAATGTTTTTTTAATTAAAAGATTATTCCCATCTTCTAAGATCTGAAAATTTTGCGAAGTTCTTATAAAAACAAGCAATTATACAATTTATTTATCATCAAAAATTTGATGTATTCTCACCAAATCTTTTTTTTTTGGTGTCTGAACATGCATAGTGGTTATAAATTCTTCCTAGTGAGCTCATAATCACTGCACCCAGGTAGGGGCAGTCACACAAATCAATCAATCAGGAAGATGAGTGGAAGGTGTGCCCCTGAAGATTGGAAAGAAGATTGTAAAAACTCTTTAGATACAATATCAGGATAAATGTTGCACAAATAAAATAGAGTTTATTTCAATTATGAAATGCTTAAAGTTATAAAAGCCACCACTAAATTCATGATTAGTCAAATATCTTAGCAATATTTTAAAAAGCTTTCTATATTTAATTCTTCTATGACTACGATATTGATGGCCTTGCTTTAGAATAATGTTTTTGAGTTCACTTTCTCATGTGTATTAGGAGAGAGTGACCAAGAGCATTAAAAAGCATAATTTCTACATGTTAACCAATAATACCAGCAACATCAATAATGGATTTATACCATAGTGTCAAAAGAACATACATCTTTCCTGCATCCAGCACTGTCCAAAGCTTCCTCTTCCTGTCACTGTCTCTCTCTGCTTTTTGGGCATGGAAACCCAATGCACATCTCTAACATCATGCACACAGGCCTTATAAATTAACACAAAAAGTAGCTACAAATGACGAATCAAATGGTATAAAATAATTATTTATTTATAAATATTAAAAATAAACACTGTATACATAAAAGTGTAATAAGGAGAACAAATGGTGGAAGAACATCAATATCCAATAGTGATATAATAGCTATTGCACCTAAGTACCCATATCCAAAAAATCTAACCAAGAGTAGTATGAGAATTAATGCCAAATGATAGATATTAGAAAGATATTACACATATAATAGATAGATAATAAATAGATATCCTGTAGATATATAATTTCACAAGCCCCCTACATATATTAAACTTGCACCCTTTGGTGCCTTTCATGTGGAGTTCATTGTCCAGCTTTTATGCTTGGTTAAACTAATAAATAAAGAAATAAATAAAAAAAAACCTATGTGTGCTCCCCCCTATTTTTGATAACCAACAAAGGTAAACCAGATAGCTGTTGGCTGATATTATCAGGCTGGGCAAGGTCCATGGTTATTGGGCCCTTCCCAGCTTAAAAATACTAGCCCACATCCACCCCAGAATTGGCGCATCACATCAGATGTGCCAAGTCTGGTGCTTTGCCCTGTTCTTCCCAATTTTCCTTGTGCAGTGGCAATTGGGGTAATAGTAGCTGGGGTTGATATCAGCTGTGATTTGTCAAAAATTACAGCTGACATCAAGCTCTTGGGTTAGTAATGTGTATGATAGACACCTCTCCATTACTAACCACATGGCTTGATGCCATGACCCTACATAGCTTTTTATTTATTAGGTTAAACAAATCTAAACACCCTTTAATGCCACATGAAAGGCACTAAAAGGAGCAAGCTTTTTATATGTGGATGTTTGTGGAATTATAAATCTACAGGACATCTCTCTGTCTATCTATCTATCTATCTATCTATCTATCTATCTATCTATCTATCTATCTATCTATCTCTTATCTATTCTCCGAGTTCTGCCTGTGAATTGACTGTTTTTCTATTATGAAATTTTGTGGTTCCTTTGTGTGCGAGAAAAAAAAGGATGGCATACACATGGTCCGTGTTCCGTCCATTTTTTTTCTTGCACCCATTGATTTGCATTGGCGAGCCTCGGACGTTTTACGTGGCCATACGCAACATGCTGCAATTTTTTCCTCAGCCTGATTCCAGATAAACACTGTCTCCTTGAACAACATTGGTGCGAGTGCGATGCAATTTTTTATCTCATTGCATTCGGCGCATTTATGCGCAAGTGGGAGTAAGTCCTTAGAGTATGCTCACACTAGCATATAAAAAAAATTGATGCCTTTCTCATCCAGGAGAGTGGGTGAAATTTTTTTTTATCACTTGTCATTCATCTACTGTCCATATGCAATGTTTTTTTACTCAGCAACTATTCATTTTTTTGCAGGACCACTTACAGTTTGCTATGCTACAGAATTGCAATGCATCAGTAAAAATTGGATGCCATACTGTTGGTCTGTATGGGATCTGTATAGGATGGTCTGCATGGGATCCATTTTTTTCTCACACCATGCTGTGATCTGTGCAGATCTCCATTGATTCATTTAATAACAGTGGTCAGGGTTCAATATGATTTTTTATCAGATTGCGCTCGTCCGAGTTATACGCCAGTGTGAGTGAGCCTTGAAGCCTTTACTCACTCAGCTGCCATCCTATTTCTACAGCCCTTATTCCTATAGCTGCCATGTAAAGCAAAATTTGCTACAACTGGTTTTCCTCACTGCATCAATGTCATCAGTGTGTGCTACATTCCATCTATTTATCCAGACAAAGAGCTTCAAGGATCCACCACACCACCTGAGACATAACAATAAGACAATGGCCACATTCACACTCAGTATTTGGTCAGAATTTTCCCTTACTATCTGTTAGCCAGAACCAGGAGTTGGTGATCAATGCAGAAGTGTTGACGTGTTTCTATTATCCTCTCACATGACCTAATGTAAAATTTGAGGCCTAATTTAGGCTAGCACTGATGATTTACCTATTATTGTTTTTTAACAGGTAATAATAAAAACTTTGGGAAACTGCTTAGATATTACTAATGATCAAGTAAAATATTCATTTTCTTTGTAAGGGGTTGTAAGTCTAGGATTCATAGGAGACTGTAACTTTAGTTATATCGTGCTATTCCAGTACAAAGAATAAGCAATCAGCCAGGGTCAGGTCTCCTACAAGAGAAGAAAAAGAAAAGCTAATAGTGTAAAGAAAAGTTTATAAAATATTGAAAGAAATCTAAAATTAAGATTAAACAAAAAGTAAAAAATAAACATATTTGATATCGTAGTATGTGTTAAAGTCTTATCTTTACATTATTTAACCAGTACAGTAAGTGCTGCAAAGTAAAAAAGAAAAAACTCTGTAATTGTGATTTTTCAGTATTTGCACCTCTCCCAAAAATGGAATAATAACAATCAAAATGTTGTATGTTCCCCAATATCATATTAATAAAATTGTCAGCTTGCCAGCAATGAACAAGCCCTAATACAACTCCATTGATGGAAACATTAAAAAAATTATGATTCTCAGAAAATGATGACACAAACATTATAAATCGCCTCTCATATGGGAATGTTAATGGAAATATATTAAGAATTTGACTCTTGAAAGAAGAGGAAGTAAAAAAGAAGTTGTAAACTTGAAAATTGGCCGCAGTTGTGAGATGTTTTGATACTTTGTTAATAATACCGCCTGTTTTTGGATGCTGTGAATTTACTATGCACTGTACATGGAAATCTGGCTACTATCAAGAGCGCTTCCATGGACAGTCTTTGTGATAGCTACTTTGTTTAACAGCGGGAAAAAAACAAAGAGGCGGGAGGGCACCACTATATAATTTGAATTCAAAGGGGTTCACCAAAGGCAAAAAAAACAACCTGAGAAACCGTAGCGAAAAGTATGCCACAAAAATGGGAACACCCATACAAAATATGATTTTATATTTTTATTATTAACAGGTACCAAACATTAATGAAAAATACACTAGTACATTTAAAAACATTAAAACAGATAAACTGGATATGTCATGAAATAATGACCATATCTCCACACACCTAACCAAAATACAGCATAGAAAATGGCATCATGAAATTGTTACACAAACAGAAACAACATGAGCTATCTGAGACAAAGATTCAAAATAAATGATCATGTACTAACCCCCTAGTAATTCACAGCACCATATGAGTTACACCCAAAAATAATATATCAGATTGAATGTCAATGAATGCTAAGAGAAATGAACCCTCTGCAGTTCCAAAAATAAAAAAAAGTATACCAAAACCTGACAGATGTTGGATACTGGGTCAGAGAAGAAAGCCAAAATCCTCAGACTCGTGCGGCAAGTTGACCTGTGTAAGCTGTAACAAATAGAGGAAAAAGTAGGGTGGGAGAGGGAGGAACCCCACGCGTATCGCCACACAAAGAGATGGCTTCCTCAGGGGAAATAACATGTCTCATTGATGAATGTTAGGAGTATATATACCTGAATCTTAATTAGTAAATTGGATACTGACCGCTCAGGAGTGCATGTGAAAAACATCGCAGCCATCTTGTCAGTATTGCAATAAAGTTGTTACAAAAAGAAAAAGCAACAAGCAGAAAGGTATATGCGCAGGCGCCGGGGTGATTTGCCGTCCATGGCGCATGCGTAGGCGCCGGGGCGATTAGCCGTCCACGACGCATGCGTGCGCGTCCGGAAGATGTAAAGCCAGACATACATACAGGACAACTCTTAACGCATACCTGGATGACGTAAAAGAGTGGATGTGACTCAGCCACTACCTAGTGACAATATCAGACCAAAAATATAAGACACATTAAAGCTTAAGTGCAGGCGCTAAAGTAAAGCAACAATAGCAACGCCTGCATAAAGGTCTAAAGATGTAAAAAAATGTATTGAAATAACTCAAATGTCTCAATAGCAGACAAAATGGGCGTAGCTTAGCTACTGCCTGATAGTAGAAAAATCCGTATAAACCTATAAATGACAAAAACACTAGGCAAAAAATATATATATATATAGGCAATGTTAGCGATCTAATACATACTGACATAAGTCCGTAAAGTAAACGTCACTATGTAGCTATCTAACAAGGTCATCGGACCAACAAAGAATGTAAGAATACGTATGTGCAGGCGCCGAAAAGAAACACCATGTACAGAGCATGTGCATAGGTCAGAGAATGTAAAAACAAATATTAACAGCATAGTTGGGCCAGAGTGGACGTCCCATCGAATCATGTTCCATAATATAGACCTATGGGTGCCAAAAACACTCGGCAACATATATGTACACAGTATTCGCAATCAAATGACATAGATACTAACACATGTCCGTAAAGTGGGCGTGACTTGGCCACTAACAAGAATATATATGTGCAGACGCCGAGGTGAAACACCCTCCATGGCACATGTGTATAAATCAGAAGATGTAGAGAGAAGTGTTGTCGGCATAATTAGGCCAAAGTAAACATCCCACCGGATCATATTATATAGTGTAGATTTATAGGTGAAAAAAATTTTTCTATGCTGTATTTTGGTTAGGTGTGTGGAGATATGGTCATTATTTCATGACATATCCAGTTTATCTGTTTTAATGTTTTTAAATGTACTAGTGTCTTTTTCATTAATGTTTGGTACCTGTTAATAATAAAAATATAAAATCATATTTTGTATGGGTGTTCCCATTTTTGTGGCATACTTTTCTCTACGGTTACTTTGTTTAACAGGTAACACATCAGTTTTCAGCCTTTCACTATCGTACAGGGATTTTGTCTTTTCTCCATTGCATCTATTAGGTGCACTGTGTAGTAATGGGCAAGGGGCTGCTTTGTCCCCACACCCTGGCACCTTACAAACATACAGTGTCCCATTTCCCTTGTGCTGTGGGTGTACTGAATAACGTTCAAGGTTTGGCCACAGGCCAAAAATTACGTTTGCTAAAAGAAATTTTTTTTTTGCGCCATTTAAGATACCCGTAGCGTCTCCATTTTTCGTCATCTTGGATCAGGTGAAGGGCTTATTTGTTGTGTGCCGAGCTGACATTTTTTAGGATACCGTTTATGTGTAGATACGATCTTTTGATCACCCATAATTGCATTTTAAAAACGTAATTCTGGCATTTCGATTTTTTTCCCACTATGCCGTTTAGCGATCGGGTTAATCCTTTTTTTATTGATAGATCAGGCGATTCTGAACACGGTGATATCAAATATGTATGTGATTTTTTTAATTGTTTTATTTTGAATGGGACGAAAGGGGGAGGCTAGAAGCATTCACTACTTGATCGGCTCTGCTACATATAGGCGATGAGCAGATCGCTTATATGTAGCAGAATTTCAGCATTGCTATGAGCACTGACCACCGAGTGGCGATCATAGCAATGCCTCATCAACAACCATTGAGGTCTCTATGAGATCTCAGGTTGTTATGGCAATGCATCGCTGACCCCCAAGCACGTACAGGGGTTGACGATGCGCATATTTCTGGCACGGTGGCCAGAAGTGCTGGTTAAAACCCGCTATCAGTGTTTGACAGTGGGATTTAACTACACTGTGTGCAGAATTATTAGGCAAATGAGTATTTTGATCACATCATCCTTTTTATACATGTTGTCCTACTCCAAGCTGTATAGGCTTGAAAGCCAACTGCCAATTATGTAAATCAGGTGACTTGCATCTCTGTAATGAGGAGGGGTGTGGTCTAATGACATCAAAACCCTATATAAGGTGTGCTTAATTATTAGGCAACTTCTTTTCCTTTGGCAAAATGGGTCAGAAGAGAGATTTGACGGACTCTGAAAAGTCAAAAATTGTGAGATGTCTTGCAGAAGGATGCAGCAGTCTTGAAATTGCAAAACTTTTGAAGTGTGATCACCGAACAATCAAGCGTTTCATAGCAAATAGCCAACAGGGTCGCAAGAAGCATGTTGATAAAAAAAGGCGCAAAATAACTGCCCATGAATTGAGGAAAATCAAGCGTGAAGCTGCCAAGATGCCATTTGCCACCAGTTTTGCCATATTTCAGAGCTACAACATTACTGGAGTATCAAAAAGCACAAGGTGTGCCATACTCAGGGACATGGCCAAAGTAAAGAAGGCTGAAAAACGACCACCTTTGAACAAGAAACATAAGATAAAACGTCAAGACTGGGACAAGAAATATCTTAAGACTGATTTTTCTAATGTTTTATGGACTGATGAAATGAGAGTGACTCTTGATGGCCAGATGGATGGGCCCGAGGCTGGATCAGTAAAGAGCAGAGAGCTCCACTCCGACTCAGACGCCAGCAAGGTGGAGGTGGGGTACTGGTATGGGCTGGTGATGAACTTGTGGGACCTTTTCGGGTTGAGGATGAAGTGCAACTCAACTTCCAGACCTACCGCCAGTTTCTGGAAGACACCTTCTTCAAGCAGTGGTACAGGAAGAAGTCGGTATCATTCAAGAAAAACATGATTTTCATGCAGGACAATGCTCCATCACATGCATCCAAATACTCCACAGTGTGGCTGGCCAGTAAAGGTCTAAAAGAAGAAAAAATAATGTCATGGCCCCCTTATTCACCTGATCTGAACCCCATAGAGAATCTGTGGTCCCTCATAAAATGTGAGATCTACAGGGAGGGAAAACAGTACATCTTCGGAACAGTGTCTGGGAGGCTGTGGTGGCTGCTGCACGCAATGTTGATCGTAAACAGATCAAGCAACTGACAGAATCTATGAATGGAAGGCTTTTGAGTGTCATCGTAAAGAAAGGTGGCTATATTGGTCACTGATTTTTTTGTTTGTTTGTTTTTGAATGTCAGAAATGTTTATTTCTAAATTTTGTGTTGTTATATTGGTTTACCTGGTGAAAATAAACAAGTTAGATGGGTATATATTAGGTTTTTATTAAGTTGCCTAATAATTCTGCACAGTAATAGTTACCTGCACAAACAGATATCCTTCTAAGATAGCCAAATCTAAAAAAAAAAAACCACTCCAACTTCCAAAAATATTAAGCTTTGATATTTGAGTCTTTTGGGTTGACTGAGAACATAGTTGTTGTTCAATAATAAAAAGAATCCTCTCAAATACAACTTGCCTAATAATTCTGCACACAGTGTAGTTAATAGGCGCAGGTGGATCGCGGGCACACGGCAGCTATTCAAAAGAGCTGACATGTCCCGGCTTTGATGCGGGCTCACCGCCCCAGCCCTCATCAAAGTGTGGGATCTGACCTTGGACGTACTATTAGGTCCAAGGTCAAAAATAGGTTAAAATCAGTCATCAATATTTAAGTGCCGCTGGCACTTGGACTGGAGTGTGCGGCTGCATAGAAATACATGCAGCCACACGCTCTGGTCCGAGTGCCGGCAGCAGTGCCGGGTGTTGATGTGAGAGACTCGTGCGAGTTTCTCGCATCACACAAACAAGTGTGGCACTGGTCTTAGACATAAAGTAGGGCCTCACATACATTCTGTTCAAATTGCAATGATTTAGTACTCCTAGACTCATAGTCTTAAAAAGCTATGTGGTATTAAAAACTTTTCTGTCAAATAGCACAAAAGTAATATGAGATCAATATGTGAGTAAATAATGATAACATGTAATTGTAGTAGTAGCCATTTAAAGCAAACCTTCATAATCTCAATATTACAGAGTCCTGGTTGGTTGAATATACAGAGTGGTCGAAAAGTAGGTGGACAGTATGTGTAGTAGGGTTATGAAGGGGGAGATTTATCAAACATGGTGTAAAGTGAAACTGATTCTGTTGCCCTTATCAACCAATCAGATTCCACTTTTCATTATTCACAGACTTTTTGTAAAATGAAAGGTGGAATCTGATGGTTGCTAAGGGCAACTGAGTCTGTTTCACAGATAAATCTCCGCCAAAATGGCAAATAATTTAAATGCAGATTAAAGAAAATGATTTTAAAAGAGTAAAATTGGAAATCTCAAAATGCTGAAACAGTTAGAGCAAATTGGGTTGAAACATTTGGTACTCAAGCCCCAAAGAGACAAACCATTTACCACATTCGTGACAAATCGATGCCACTGGCTCCATCCTTAATGCTCCAAAAACTGGTCGACCCAAAACAGGCTGTACAGAAAATAATAAACAACTTGTTGCTGAAACATTTTTTCAGAGTCTAAAAAAGTCCACCAGGAGAGTCTCTTTAGAATTGGGATTTCATGAGCTTCCATAATGCGAATCCTGAAATCTATTGGGTGAAAAGCTTATCGTCCACGTCTAATTCATGGTTTATTGGAGGATGATCCAGACAGGCGGCTGCAATTTAGTGAGATTATGCTTAACGAAATTGAAGAAAATCCAGTAATTTTAGATAACATTATGTGGAATGATGAAGCTTCTTTCAAATTATCTGGCCATATTAACAGACATAATTGTATTTACTGGTATAATGAAAACATGCATTTAACATTAGTGCAACAACTAAATGAGCCTGGTGTCAATGTTTGGGGTGGTATTTCAAGTTTTGGTGTTTTTGGCCCATTTTTTTTGATGGAACAGTCACAGGAGATATGTATCTCGAAATTCTAATGAATCAAGTTGTTCCCTAGTTACAGTAACAGCCTAATTCAAATTTACCTTTATTTCCAGCAAGATGAGGCCCCTTCACATTATTCAAAAGTAGTCCGCGAGTATCTTGATGAAATATTTCCTAATAAATGGATTAGCCGAAGAGGCCCACTTGATTGGCCGGCACGTTCACCAGACTTGACCCCAATGGATTTTTTCTTTTGAGGAGTACTCAAGGACAAAGTTTATAGTTGAAAACCAAAAAGTGTCAGTGATTTGAAAAATTACATAAGAGATGCATTTCAAGAAATTAATACCCAAAGAGACTTGTGCAAAAATGTTTGTCGAAGCTAAGAGGCAGACTTCAAAGCTGTGCAAATTGTGATGGAAAACAGTTTGAGCACCTGTGTTGATAAAATTTAAGGGCTTTGTATTATTGTTCAGAATAAAATTTAATTGTCAATGTTATGCTTGTGTTAGTAAATATAATTTTATATATAAATCAAAATAAATGTTATTATTTTCTGTCCACCTACTTTTGGACCACCCTGTATTTGCAACAATTATCAGTTAATCTTTAAATATAATTTCTAGTTAAGTTGCATTTAGTGTATAATTATTCTATGCTTGCTGAATTGGAAACTTGTCCTTCAAGCACTGTTTTGTGACTTTATTCAAAGCATTTAATGGGAATAATCATTGTCTAAATAATGATCACATGGCCTTAATAAGGTTTCTTATTGAACGGAAATGTATTGGGGTCTCCATAAAAGTTTATGAGACCTCTATTGTAACTCTGTTTGCCTCCAATCCCATAGAGGCATATAGGGTTTTTTAAATCAGAACTGTCATGACTCTAGATAGGCTGGTTCTAACTCCGTCTGGGTTAAATTATTCCGCCTCTCTTTGGTTCTGGGGCGGCTATTTAATGCTGGTGGTTCCTGAGTTCTGAGTCAGTTATTCTTCCGTCTACTCGGTTTGAGGTAGCTGACCCAGGTTATTTTCCAGTAATCGCTGTCCTCTGTGTAAGTGTGTTTTACTGTGTATGACCTGGTTCATCCCCTAACTACTGCTCCTGTTTTCTGCTTGGTACTTCTCTGTCTGTCCTGGCTTTCTGACCCCTTGGCTTGTCTCTGACTAATCTGCTGTTTTACCCCTTGGTACATCGCTCTCGTCTGGCTCCCTACCCTCGGCTTGTTTTTTGACCACGTCTCTGTCTTTGTACTCTGTGTCCTGCGTTCCTTGCAGACCCCCGTGCTTGCGTGGTAGCTCTGCCCCTTTAGTCCCTGCAGCTATCACATGACCAGCCTAGCACAGGTCCTGTGTGCTCTGCGTGTCTCTTTCCTTCCTCTCTCTGCACTCCCGCCTGCGCCCCCTAGGCTGCCTTTCTATGACACAAGGCAGTGTCATTACAATAACATGCCCTATCATCATTCATATAAACTCTGCTTTGCAATGAGTTAACCAAACTCTATATTTTTTTAATGGCTGAGTCAAAAAGATATATAGTAACATAGAGCTCATATCAGTTTGTTGTAATTTTTGACCAAATGTACGCAAATTTATACATTTATTAGGGATGAGAGAGAACTAAAATGCTCATGTGCTCCTTGCTCGAACAGAGCAATTCCTAATACTTGCGTGCTTGTTTCGAGTAAGGAGTAGTGTTGAGCGATACGATACTGCAAATATCGGATATCGGCCGATATTAGCTGTATCGGCCTTTCGATAATTCGTTTCGATATTTTCATCATATCGAATACCGGAATCGGATTTGTCACTGTCACTGTCTGTGTCCGTCGGTCGGGTCTGTCACTTTCAGTGTCCGTAGGTCGGGTCTGTCAGGAGTCAGCGGCACTTACCTGGCAGAAGATCTCCGGCGGTCACGTCCTGGACTGCTTCATGGCCGCCATCCTCTTCTCCCCGGCGGTCACATGCAGTTTCTTCGCGATAACTGCAGTGACTGCTGGGTAATCCGGCCGTAAAGCAGTCAGTCCGATGACGTCACCGCCGGGGAAGCAGGTAATCAGCTGTGCTGCGTCGCGATGACAGGCTCTGCCTGTCATTGCGATGTAGCAGAGCTGGATCGTCGTGGGACTGCTGTTACTATGGACTGCGTCGGACAGGTGGTATACTGTTGGTTTTTTTTTTTTTCTTTTTTTACAGGAGATCGATGGCGTCGCAGGAATGAGAGTACAATAAAAGAAATGAAAACTGTGTTGTCTCTTTTATTTCATTAAAATACTTTTTTCTTGCTTTGTCTTTTTTTTACACATTTAATAACTTTGGGATTAATAATGGATCGGTGTCTTATTGACGCCTCTCCATTATTAACCGGGCTTATTGTCACCGTGCAATCAACGGTGACATTAACCCCTTATTACCCCGCTTGCCACCGCTACAGGGCAAGTGGGAAGAGCCGGGTAAAGTGCCACAATTGGCACATCTTTTGATGCGCCAAATGTGGGGCTGCTGTAGCCTGGTATTATCAGGCTGTTGAGGGCCAAAATCCATGGGCCTTGACAGTCTTTTAATACCAGGCTGCAGCAGTCTGCATTTTACTTGGCTGGTTAACAAAAATAGGGGGACCCCTACGCCGTTTTTTTTTTCGAGGGGATCCCCTATTTTTGTTAACCAGCCAAGCTAAGCAGACTGCTGTGGCCTGGTATTATCAGGCTTGCAAGGTCCATGGATATTGGATCCTTACCAGCCTGAAAAACCAGGCCTCAGCGGTCTGCTTCATCTGGCTGGTTAACAAAAATAGGGGGGACCCCACGCCAATTTTTTTCGAGGGGATCCCCTATTTTTGTTAATCAGCCAAGATATGCAGACTGCTGTGGCCTGGTATTATCAGGCTGGCAAGGTCCATGGATCTTGGCTCCTTAACAGCCTGAAAATCCAGGCCTCAGCGGTATGCTTCATCTGGCTGGTTAACAAAAATAGGGGGGACCCCACGCCATTTTTTTTCGAGGGGATTCCCCTATTTTTGTTAACCAGTTCCCTCTGACGTCACTGATTGTGTCCCTGGCTGACCTGAAGTGAAAGTGGAAAGCAATCAATTAAGCTTTCCACTTCCTCTCCTGTCAGCCAGGAGAGGAACTCATTCATTTGGGGGTTTACTGTGAGGCTGCAGCATTAGCTGCGGTCCCTGCAGTAAACATTAACCCTTTCTGAAGGATTACACCGTGGGACCTGACTGTACATCGGATTGGTAAGAATAATTTTGCTTTATTATTTTATTTTTATTACAGGAAATGGTTTTAGCAGGTAAATAAAATATGGTCAAAAACTGTGTGATTATTTCATTAAACTTCTTTTTTATTAAAGTGTGTGTGTTTGATTTTTCTTTCATACAATAGGATTAATAATTGATAGTTGTCTGATTGACAGCTCTCAATTATTAACCTGGCTTAAAGTGACCTTTCAATTGCAAGGTCAACCCCTTATTAACCCATTCGCCACCGCTACAGGGCAATGGGAATAGACGGGCAAAGTGCCAGAAAGGGCAAATCTAATTAGAGATTTGCCCTTTCTGGGGTGTCTGGGGGCAGATGTTAGTAGCCGGGGGGGGCCAAAAATAATGGTCCCTCTCTGGGCTATTATTATCTGCCCCCACTCACTGGCTTTGTCTGTCTGGTTGCGAAAATAGGGCGGGAGCCCACGCATTTTTTTTCAGCAATTTTACACCTCATATATATATATATATACATGTCATTGAATTTGTGACACATATATATATATTTATATTTATAGTTCATACACTTCTACATAGTATAATAGCCGCTAATTCAATTGCGGCTTTTGTGAAAATGCAGAACCCGACATGAAATGACACTTGGTTTACATAGAGTCAACCATGTCTTTTTATGTAGTTTGATATCTGATTTGCACAAACAATTACATGAGTGTAAGTGTGCAAAATTTCACACCTGTAGGGGTTAATTAAAGGTGTAAATTCGTAGCAAAAAAGTCCGTTTTTTTTTACAACGAATTTACACCTTTAATTAACCCCTACAGGTGTGAAATTTTGCACACATAGACTGATGTAATTGTTTGTGCAAATCAGATTGCAAACGACATGAAAAGACATGGTTAACCCTATGTACACCAAGTGTCATTTCATGTCGGGTGCTTCTGTCTTTTCACAGAAGCCGGCTTTACCCGGCAATTGAATCAGAGGATATTTTACTATGTAGAAGTGTATAAACTATACATATATGTATATATATATGTCACAATGACATGTATATATATATATGTATTCTATGTGTGTATATTTAGTGTTTACAAGGAAATAAAGGTTTTTTTAGTTGCGATATTTTGTTCCCATAGACTTACATTGGACTTCCGGTATCGAAATCGGATATCGACGATATTTAGTGATATCGGCGATACCATTTCGATACGATATTTTTAGATATCGAGCAGTATCGCTCAACACTAGTAAGGAGTATAATGGGAGTCAATAAAAAGACCAAGTTTTTTTCTGGCTGACCCTGCAAAGAGGTCTGGAGGGCAGTGAAAATGTTGGAATGGACAAGAAAAGTGCTGAATGGAAGGAGAACAGCATGGGAAAGACTCCGGCAAGCTTGTCTGATTTCCAAATCGCTGCTGAGAACAATGGTGTCACACTTTTACTCCACTTTAAGGAGTAACAATAAAACATTCCAAACCAACGAGACAATGCATTTTACAGAAAAAAGTTAAGAAACATTTTTTTTTCCAGTAAAATAACTTGTATATAAGGCAACATTTAAAAAAGATTAAAAAAATATATAATTTAAGTAAACCAAAATTGATTTTTTTATTAAAAAATAGGACATTTCAGTTGAATTTATGAAGGAAGCAAGAACTGTCAAAAATTAGGGTCTCAGAGGAATCAGATACACTCTGTCACACTTGCAGAGAAACTCGCACAAGTCTTTCGCATCAATACCCGGCACTGCTGCCGGCACTCGGGACTGGAGCATTAGAAATACATGCAGCTGCACACTCCTGTCCTGAGTGGCGGCAGCAGTGCTGGGTATTGAGGTGCGAGACTCGTGCGAGTTTCTCGCAAGTTTGACCCCGGCCTTAGACATAAAGGAGGGCCCCTTATACATTCTGTTCAAATTGCAATGATTTAGTACTCCTATACTCATAAAGACAATGCACTTTTGAGGGTTATATATGAAGGAAATGTACACCAGACCATGGAATAGTCTATGGGTGAGAAATATAATAACAATACATTTTTTAACAAGTTATTTGAGGGTTACATACCAACGAAATGTACTCCAGACCATAGAATAGTCTATGGGTAAGCAATATAATACTGATAACGGTATCTGTACATGTTGGGTAAAATTTCTGCATCTCTTGGTAGGAAAAACATAGCTGCACAAACGTGTGTTTTTGGTACGTTTTTGCCATGTTTTTGGTGCTTCTTTGCCCTGTGTTTTTGGTTGATTTGATTGAAGTCAATGATGAAAAACACAGGGCAAAAATGCACAGAAAATTGACATGTTGCAGAATATTTTCTGCATCCAATCTGCAAGCCAAGAATACTTAACGTGTGCATGAGACTTTAGGTTTCTCGTTCACTTTCATGTCATAAGGTATTGTCACAAATCCGCGCAGAAAACAGTCGAAAAAAACGCACCCAATCTGCAATGTGTGCACACAGCCTAAAATTTGGAACAAGTTTTTGAAGGCTTATATAGCAACGAAATCTACCCATGAATATGTTAAACTTTATGGATGAATAATAAAATAACGATAATCTTTTTTAACAAGTTTTTGATGCTTATAAATTAACAAAATATACCCAAGAATATGTAAGTCTACGGATGAGCAATATAATACCGATACATTTTTAAACAAGTTTTTTGAGGGTTATATACCAATGAAATGTACTCCAGACCACGGAGTAGTCTGTAGGTGAGCAATATAATACTGATAAATTTTTGAACACGTTTTTTGAGGCATATACAGCAATAAAATCTACCCAAGAATATGTAAAAGTCTATGGATGAGCGATATATTATACCGATCAATTTTTTAAGAAGTTTTTTAAGGCTTATGTAGCAACGAACTGTACCAAGAAGATGTAATACCCTATGGATGAGCAATATAATATTAAAACATTTTTTAACAACTTTTTTGAGGCTTATATAGCAACGAAATGTACCCAAGAAGATGTAATACCATATGGGTGAGCAAAATAATACCGATACATTTTTGAACAAGGTTCTTGAGGGTTATTTACTAGTGAAATGTATGCCAGACCACAGATTAGTCTATGGATGTGTAATATAATACAGATACAATTTTTTACATTTTTCAGGCTTTTACAGCAACAAAATGCACCCATGAAGATGTAATGTTAATCAATATGATACTGATAAATGTTTAACAATTTTTTGAAGGCTTATACAGCAACTAAATGTACTCAAGAAGATGTAATACCCTATGAGCAAGCAATATAATACCGATACATTTTTAACAAGTTTTTTGAGGGTTATATACCAACAAAATTTAATCCAGACCATGGAATACCCTGGGTGAGCAATACAATAACGATAACATATTGAACAATTTTTTTGAGCTTATATAACAATGAAATGTAGTCAAAACCACAGAACAGTGTATTGGTGAGCATTATAATACCGATCATTTTTTAACATATTTTTGGAAGGTTATATACCAATGAAATGGACTCCAGACCACAGAATAGTCTATTGGTGTGGAATATAATAACTAGACGTGAGCGAACCCGAACAGTAAAGTTTGGAGTCCGTACCGAACACCTACTGTTTGGGCACAGACCCCCGAACACGGACTTCTCCAGGAAGTCCGTGAAACTGTTAGTGTTAGACACCCCAAACATTCGGGAGTTTCTTACTCTGTCATCTGCATGACAGTGCGAGAAACACCAGCGGCTCTGATCGGCGGTAAGATTATTGACACTAGTCAGAGTGCTGCGGCTCCATTCTGTCGGATGACAGCGTGAGCCCGCAGCTGTGCCAGAAGGTAAAAAGTTTATGTCAGGTCACAGAGGCGCTGGCTAATGTGAGTACTACTCCTATCAGCCTACACCTGCTGCCAACAGGAGCAGGCATAGGCTGATGGGAGTATTCATCAGCAGGCTCCCTTACTTGTCTGACTATCTGTCTGTGATGAACGGTTTTCAACTTGGATCGTGCCAATATGCAACAATCTATACTGAAAACCATGGGAGAATGAGCTGCTGAAAGCAGTGATCTCATTGAGGTCACCCCAATTCATTGGCTTGCTGACATTACTGCTAGTCACTGATGCTGCACAGGAGCAGGAGCTGATCCTACTATGGTCTTGAGCCTGGATGGTTGCATCTTGGCACATCCAGATTAAAATCCATTTATCACAGACATAGATTATGGCATGGAGAGAATGTTAGACAGGTGAGGAATATAATTGTTTTTTATTTTTGCATCTTTTACTGGAAACCAGGGCTTCAATGGAAAGGGCGTTAGGTGAGTATTAATGTGTTTTATCATTTTCAGTTTTTTTTACAGGTGAAGAGGGCATCAATGGAATGGGCATAAGGTGAGTATAACTGTGTTTGTTATTTTTAAATAAAAAAGTAAACTGTGTCTTTTTTATTTCAAATAAAGGACTTTAGTCTTGTTGTGTGTTTATTTACAATGCGACTATGAGATTAGTAATGGATAGGCATCTTACAGGGCTTGATGTCACTTGACAATGAAAAGGTGACATCAAACCCACAAATATTACCCCAATTGCCACAGCCACATGGAAAGTGGGAAGAGCAGGGGAAATCAACAGAATTGGCTCCTCTAAAAGATGTGCCTTTTCTGTGGCAGCTGTGGTCTGCTATTTTTAGGCTCGTGGGGGGGGACAAAATCTATGACCCCTTACAACCTGAGAACACCAGCCCCTGCTGTCTGCTTTTGGTTGGCTGGTTGTCAAAAATGGGGGGACCTTATGCCGTTTTTTAAAATTATTAATTTAAAAATGGTGTGAGGACCCCTCTTTTCTTGATAATCAACCATGATAAAGCTGACAGCTGAGGGTTGCAGCCCACAGCTGTTAGTTTTGACATGCTGGTTTTCAAAAATACAGGGAATCCATGTCATGGGATGCTCCCATCTGGCAGCTCATGCTCTCAACGGTTATCAGTGACAGCAAGCGTAGGCCCATCAGCCAACTCCTGTCACCACATTTTACCATGCTGTCATCTGACAGTGTGGGAATCACAGCGCTCTGACCCGTGGTAATGATCTTGATGCCGATTAGAAGCATTGTTTGCCATGCTGTCATGCAGATGACAGTGTGGCAAACAATGGATGTTCGGGTCCCCCATTCAAGTAAATGGGGTCCGGGTTTGGGTACTGTTCTGGTACCCAAACCAAACTGTTTTTAACTGTTCGGCTTTACCTGCCGAACCCAAACATCAGGGGGTTCACCCATCACTAATAATAATTTAGTTAATAATTATTTTTGAGGTTTATATAGAAACGATTTCCAGATTAGGGAGAACCCCAAGTAAACCCTCACTAGAAGACATAAAATTTCACTTTTATTTCTATTAATTAAAATAAAGTATATACAAAGGGTATAAAATGTTTTGTCTCTAATCTGTCTCAAATGTCTGCAGTTATTTTATGCAGTATTTCTGCTAATTTATATTTAAAAAGTGTATAGCATCCGGATGCTAATACATATTGGCAGAATAGAACAACAAATTTTAGCACCAGCTTCCCTCCAATATGTTTCACCGTGCTAGCGGCATCATCAGGGGATGGGACATTGATTTAAGCCTATGTAATACTATATGACTGAGAAATGTAACCGAGCAACATTTTTTAATGTTTATTTGAGTCCTATACATCCTAAAAAAGTACCCCGGAACACGCAATAGTGTATGAGTAAGAAATGTAAAGAGACAAGCAAAATTTTCAAACTATTTTTTCTACTGTTATATACCACAAAAATGTGACATAAAGCACGTAATACTGTATGGATGAGTAATCTAATCCTGAACTACTTTTCTACGCTTTTTGTACATTTTGCATACCACTGTAATGCAACAATAACCATGTTAAACGGTATGGATGAGTCATTGAATCCATAACAACATTTAGAACTAAAATATTTTAAAAGTGTAGTTGATGTACTCATTAGAGATGAGCGAATATGTTTGGAAAACTATTGCCAAACAGAAATTCAACATGAATATGGTACATTTGGATTCGTGATGGGTAACACGAGCATTTTTCTTAAAATTGGAAAAAATCGGTAACTTTCGGTAAAACATAGAATAAAAGCCGGCAATTCATGTGCTGTATACAATAAAATCACAGCGTGACAGGTTAGAATAGAATAGATAGAATAGATATATACACATAGAATACATAGATATATAGATGTCAGTGATACACATGTATATATATTACATATTTAGATAGAAGAAAAGCCGGCAATTCAGCAACCTTGCACTGTAAAATCACAGCAGGAGCCGACAGGATAAAAATAGATGGATTACATACAGTAAATACACAAAGAATAGGTAGATATACAGATGTCTGTGACAAACACAATTAGTACAGTGTGTGTGCAGCTTACTATACATGTATTTAATTAATAAAAGATTATTTTTTGGAAAAAATGGCGTGGGCTCCCGTGCAATTTTCTTACCCAGCAGAAGGAAAGCCGATGGCTGGGGGCAGATGTTTATATCCTGGGAAGGGCGTAATGCCCATGGAGCTTCCCAGGCTATAAATTTCAGCTCACAACTGTATACTTAGCCTTTACGGGCTATTAAAATGGGGGATCCTAAAAAAAAATGACGTAGGGTCCCGCTATAATTAATATCCAGCAAAGGCTACGCATACAGCTGCGGGCTGATATTATTAGCCTAGGAAGGGGCCATGGATACTGCCACCAGTCTAAAAACATCAGCTCTCAGCGGCCCCAGAAAAGGTTCATCTCTAAAATGCACCAATTCTGGTACTGGGCCTTGGTCTTCCCACTTGCCCTGTAGCAGTGGCAAGTGAGGTGATAGTTGGGGGGGTTGATGTCACCTTTGTATCTATCTATCTATATAATATTTATACATATATATATATGTTTGTGCCACTGACATCTATATATATATATATATATATATATATATATATATATATATATATAACAGTCATGGCCAAAAGTTTTGAGAATGACACAAATATTAATTTTTACAAAGTCTACTGCTTCACTTTTTCTAATGGCAATTTGCATATACTCCAGAATGTTATAAAGAGTGATCAGCTTAACAGCAATTACTTGCAAAGTCAATATTTGGCTAGAAAATGAACTTTATCCCCCAAAACACATTTCAACATTATTACAGCCGTGCCTTAAAAGGACCAGCTAACCTCTTTTCAGTGATTGCTCCATTAACACAGGTGTGGGTGTTGATGAGGACATGGCTGGAGATCAATCTGTCATGATTAAGTAAGAATGAGACCACTGGACACTTTAAAAGGAGGCTGGTGCTTGGCATAATTGTTTCTCTTCTGTTAACCATGGTTATCTCTAAAGAAACATGTGCAGTCATCATTGCAATGCACAAACATGGCCTAACAGGGAAGAGTATCGCAGCTAGAAAGATTGCACCTCAGTCAACAATCTATCGCATCATCAAGAACTTCAAGGAGAGGGGTTCCATTGTTGCCAAAAAGGCTCCAGGGCGCCCAAGAAAGACCAGCAAGCGCCAGGACCGTCTCTTAAAAGTGTTTCAGCTGCGGGATCGGGCTACCAGCAGTGCAGAGCTTGCTCAGGAATGGCAGCAGGCAGGTGTGAGTGCATCTGCACGCACTGTGAGGCGGAGACTCTTGGAGCAAGGCCTGGTCTCAAGGAGGGCAGCAAAGAAGCCACTTCTCTCCAGAAAAAACATCATGGACAGACTGATATTCTGCAGAAGGTACAGGCAGTGGACTGCTGAGGACTGGGGTAAAGTTATTTTCTCTGATGAATCCCCTTTTCGATTGTTTGGGGCATCAGGAAAACGCCTCATTCGGAGAAGACAAGGTGAGCGCTACCACCAGTCTTATCTCATGCCAACTGTTAAGCATCCTGAAACCATTCATGTGTGGGGTTGCTTCTCAGCCAAGGGAATCGGCTCTCTCACAGTCTTGCCTAAAAACACAGCCATGAATAAAGAATGGTACCAGAATGTCCTCCAAGAGCAACTTCTCCCAACCCTCCAAGAGCAGTTTGGCGATCAACAATGCCTTTTCCAGCATGATGGAGCGCCTTGCCATAAAGCAAAGGTGATAACTAAATGGCTCAGGGAACAAAACATAGAGATTTTGGGTACATGGCCTGGAAACTCCCCAGATCTTAATCCCATTGAGAACTTGTGGTCAATCATCAAGAGACGGGTGGAGAAACAAAAACCTAAAAATTCTGACAAAATGAAAGCATTGATTGTGCAAGAATGGACTGCTATCAGTCAGGATTTGGTCCAGAAGTTGATTGAGAGCATGCCAGGGAGAATTGCAGAGGTCCTGAAGAAGAAGGGTCAACACTGCAAATATTGACCTGCTGCATTAACTCATTCTAACTGTCAATATAAGCTTTTGTTACTCATATGTTTGCAATTATATTTCCGTCTGTGATAAAAACATCTGTCAAACACACATAAAAACCAGGGGGCAGCAGATCATGTGAAAATATAATATTTGTGTCATTCTCAAAACTTTTGGCCATGACTGTATATATCTTTTCTATCTATTCTATTCTAACCTGTCAGTGTGATTTTACTGTACGCAGCACATGAATTGCTGGCTTTTCAAAGTACATTGGTGTGTCGGCCGAGTGAGTGGTTCTCAGCCTGGACGGTCGCATCTTTGCACCGTCCAGGTTGAAAACTATTAATCCCCCAGACATGGATTACGGCGTGGGACAGAACGACAAACAGGTATGGTATATTGTTCTTTTATTACAGGAGAACGAGGGCTTTGGTGGAATTAGGTGTTAGGTGAGTATAACTGTGTTTATTATTTTTAAATAAAATAGAAAGCTGTGTTTAGCTTTATTTCTAATAAAGGACTTTATTCTGGCTGTGTCTTTATTTACAATACAACTATAGGATTAGTAATGGATAGGTGTCTTATAGATGCTTCACCATTGCTAAGCCATTGGTTTGATATCACCTGATCATAGAAAGGTAACATAAACCCCACAAAAACGAACCCTACTTGCCACCACTACAGGGCAAGTGCGAAGAGCAAGGCAAAGCGCCAGAATTGGTGCATGTAATAGATGTGCGTTTTCTGGGCGGCTGCAGGCTGCTATTTTTAGGCTGGGGGGCCGATATCCATGGCCCCTTATCAGCCTGAGAATACCAACCCCCAGCTGTTTGCTTTAGCAAGGCTGGTTGTCATAAATGGTGGGACTTCATGCCATTTTTTTTAAATTACTTATTTAAATAATTAAAAAATACAGCGTGGGGACCCCTCTGTTCTTGATAACCAGCCTTGCTTTAGCTAACAGCTGAGGGCTGCATCCCCCAGCTGTGAGTTTTGCCTGGCTGGTTATCAAAAATACATGGGAACCCGCACAGTTTTTTTAAATTATTTTCTGATTGAGCAGGAGCAGCTGATGAATACTCCTATCCGCAGCTCCTGCTCTCACTGTTATTAGTGGCAGCAGGTGTCAGCTGATGGGAGCTGTAGTCCCATCAGCTGACAACAGTGACCAGAGGTAACCTCGATGATGTCACCGCCGGTCACTGATGCTGCGCTCGCAGCAGCTCAGTCAACAGTGGTTCTCAGCCTGGACGGTCACATCTTGGACCCGTCCAGGTTGGTATTTATTTATACCCCAGATGTGGATTACGGCATTGGACAGAACAATGGTAAGGTAAGTGATATTGTTGTTTTTTATTTTAGTTTTATTACAGGAGAAGGAGGGCTTCAGAGGAATTAGGCGTTAGGTGAGTATAACTGTGTTTGATATTTTTAAATAAAATGGAAAACTGTGTTTAGTCTTATTTCTAATAAATGACTTTATTCTGGCTGTGTCTTTATTTACAATACAACTATAGGATTAGTAATGGATAGGTGCCTTATAGACACTTCTCCATTACTAATATGTGGGCTTGATGTCACCTGACAATACAAAGGTGATATCAACCCCACAAATATGAACCCCAATTGCCACCACTACATCGCAAGTGGGAAGAGCTGGGCAAAGCACCAGAATTGGCATATCTAATGTGCCTTTTCTGGGCAGCTGTGGGCTGCTATTTTTTGTCTGGAGGAGCATATATCCATGGCCACTTTCTAGCCTGAGAATACCAGCCCCCAGCTGTGAGCTTTAGCAAGGCTGGTTGTCATAAATGGGGGGACCCAATGTCGCTTTTTTAATTATTTATTTAAATAATTAAAAATACCGTATAGGGACCCTTCTATTCTCGATAAGCAACCTTGCTGAAGCTGACAGCTGAGGTTTGCAGCCCCCAGCTGTGAGCTTTGCCTGGCTGGTTATCAAAAATACAGGGGAACCTACATTGTTTTTTGTAAAATTAATTATTGGCTGATGAATACTCCCATTTGCCGCTCCTGCTGTTACTGTTATTAGCGGCAGCAGGTGTGGGATGATGGGAGCTGTAACCGCATCAGCTGACACCAGTGACTGGAGGGAAATTTTATACCACCGATCACAGCTGAGCACTCACGCTGTGTTTTGACAGCGTGGGAATCGCAGCACTCTGATCGGCAGGGATGATTTCACTGCAGACAAGAAGCGTTAAGCCGGTATTTACCACGCTTTCACACAGCGTGGGAAACACTGGCTTTTGTGCTGTGTATGTTCGGCTATATATGGCGATAAAATCAATGATTAAATCGGTGAATATTGCAAATTGGCAATCGTGAGCCGAACCAAACATTGAAATATTCGCCACTCATCTCTATTAGTTATACAGTCATAAAGACTTTGCAGAAAGGGCAAAGTCAGACAGAAAATTAGGGTCTTCCATAGACCCCTTTAAGGCAACAACTGGACAGGCCTCATTAAAATATTGAATATTACAAACACTTTATGTGCTGCTATCATCTGGGGGAATGGAAAAGTGTGGTCTAATCCAGGCTTTGTTCATTTTTATGAGAGTAAGCCTGTCTGCATTCTCTGTTGACAGGCAAAAGCTTCTCACTGTAATGAGCCCCAAGGTGGCACTAAAAACCCACTCAGACAAGATGCTAGCAATAGGGCAGCACAATACCTCCAAGGCATAGAGGGAAAGCTCATGCCAGGTGTCCAGCTTTGAGACCTAATCGTTGAAAGTTGCAGCAGAATTAGGGAGTACACTGGTTTGGTCGGTCAGGTATTGCTTGACCATCTCCACCTCATGAAGAAAAGATACAAAGTTCTCCTTGTAGCGTGGGTCTAGCAGGGTGAACAACCAGTACTCTTATTGGCCAACGGGAAAGGTTGTGGTACGTAAACATAACATATTTATTAATGACCTTGTAGGGGGCATACAGAGTAGAATTTCAATATTTGCAGATGACACTAAACTCTTAACGGGTAATCAATACAGAGGAGGACAATTCAATATTACAGGAAGATTTATGTAAACTAGAAGATTGGGCTGATAAATGGCAAATGAGCTTTAATGGGGATAAATGTAAGGTCATGCACTTGGGCAGAAGAAATTAGATGTATAATTATGTGCTTAATTGTAAAACACTGGGCAAAACTGTCACTGAAAAAGACCTGTGTGTATGGGTGGATGACAAACTCACATTTAGTGGCCAGTGTCAGGCAGCTGCTGCAAAGGCAAATAAAATAATGGGATGCATTAAAAAAGGCATAGATGCTCATGAGGAGAACATAATTTTACCCCTATACAAGTCACTGGTGCGACCACACTTAGAATACTGTGTACAGTTCTGGTCTCTGGTGTATAAGAAAGACATAGCTGAACAAGAGCGGGTGCACCGTAGAGCGAACAAGGTTATTAGAGCACTGGGGGGTCTGCAATACCAAGACAGGTTACTAGACTTGGGGTTATTTAGTTTGGAAAACCGAAGGCTTATGTGTGATCTTATTACAATCTATAAATATATGAGGGGACAGTACAAAGACCTTTCTAATGATCTTTTTACTCTTAGACCTGTGACGGGGATAAGGGGGTCATCCTCTACGTCTGGAGGAAAGAAGTTTAGTTATAATCACAGACGCAGATTCTTTACTGTAAGAGCAGTGAGACTATGGAACTTTCTGCCATATTATTAAACCACCACAGAGAACACAGTATAAATTGCCAACATACGTGATTGCTTTCTATGGCCCAGAAGTATACTTCAGTACGAAGTATACTTCCGGTACATAGAAAGCAATCCCGTATGCCGGCGCATGCGCAATACTGTTTTTCGGCTTTGCCCACAGTTGGGAAAAGCATACTGCGCACGTGCGAGAGGCCATTTGAATGCGCACGCACGGTAACTCTATGCGAACGCAGGATATTCACAGAAAATAATATGCACAGCAAGCCAAGGGGGGTGGAGACGGACAATAAGCCCCGCCCATCGGACTGGACCGAGCTGATTTACATTCACCACGGGAGGAATATAAACGGTATTTATTGATCAAAGGTGGGGAGTTAAGGGGTATCAAAAGTACTGTTAAATGCAGAGTTGTCACTGAATTGAAAGATATTTTAACATGATATGCCAAAAAAGTGGTGACAGATTCCATTTAAGTAGACAATGCGTGGACACATGCTGGTACAAGGCAGGCATGCCACACTGGGAGAAAAAGTGGCAGCTGGGGACCGAGTACCAATGGACGCCTGCCTCCATGACTTGGTGGAAATTCTCCGTGTCTTCCAGCCTAAATAGCAATATTTCCATGGCAAGCAGCCAGTCTGGAAATTTGCCCGTTTTGCATTTTGGCTGTGGGTGGGTGGATTGGAACTTTATTTTTCATTCCAAGGCCTGGGGTAGGGGCAGCTGAATTCTGGACTGGGACAAGGATTCATAAGTCTCTGATGATGAGATATATGAGTGGTCAGTACAAAAGACTGGTGCATGACTTATTCGTTCCAAGGACCATACAAGGGGCACTCATTACGGGTGGAAGAAAGGTGATTCTAATAGCTAAATAGGAAAGGGTTCTTTACAGTTAGAGCAGTCAGAATATGAAATGCCATACCACAAGAAGTAGTAAGGGCAGACACTGTTAGGGTCTGCAGAACGCACCAAATATATGAGGTAGAGAGGTGCGTTCGCAGCCCGGGGTCCACCGTGCAGGCGGAACCTGCTGCTAGTAAAATGGCGAAAGTAACGAACTCTGTTATCCCGCAGAGTCGCTAAAATAAACGCCGTAGCGCGTTGTGGCAGTAAGTGCGAACTCTGTTAATACCCAGAGCCGCTAACGGAAATGCCACAGCGCTATATGGCGATAGGTGCGAACTCACTTAGCTTCAGTGAGCCGCAAAGTAAAACGCTAGGGTGCTGTCTATCGTCGAAAGCAAACCCTGTTACGTCACAGGGCCGCTGAGGAAAAGTGCTGTGTCCTGTCAGGCTCTCAGGTACACAGTTAAGTGCTAAGCGTACATAACGCGTGATCATGTGCTAATGTCCTCGCGGGAGTCACCGCGCAATCTATGGCGTCTGAACGCCAGACCCTGAATACGGCAATCAAAACTCCTCACTGGTTACGCCGGTAATCTAGGGCATCTAGGACACCGACCCTGGCCAGCTACCATACCAAACTCCTCACCGATTAAGTCGGTATTCTAGTGGCTTATTTCAGCCGGGTCCCTAACCACACATACGCATGATCACACTGGCGCATAGCATACAATGGTTGATATTAGCACATGGCGGCCCAGCCATGCTACCCTTTTATAGCAACAGCTACAGGACCTTCCAGGAACAAGGACCAATGAGAAGCTGTTACAAACACACGTAGCTACATGACCTTCCTGGCGGACCAATAGGAGCCGCTGCAGCACCTGAACATGTGACCCCTGATCTCCAATGAGAGATCTCACTCTGGGCATGCTCAGATGGGAAAACGCAGGACTTTGTCTCAAAGACGGCTGCTCCAGCACTGGCTATAATAGCAGATCCAGGGAAGGCAGCAGCAAGTCACTGCACAGTAGAGGAGTGGGCAAGACGCCTGGACCGACGTCTCTGCTGAGCAGGCTCCACTGTGGCCGAGATGAATGGGAGACCGCAGCGGGACCGGTTCGAGACTCCCTTGTGCAGCAGCGGGAACTCGAACCCTAACATTACCCCCCCTTCTCTGGGCCTCGCTGCGTTCAAAGGCAGCGATAAGCTGCGGAGCGTGAACATGCTCGGCAGGCTCCCAGGACCTATCCTCAGGCCTATAACCCCTCCAATCCACCAAATAAAATTTTTTGCCTCGTACCACCTTGCACCCAACAATGGCATTCACCTCGTAGTCGTCCAAAGGCGAACCCGACGTCCCGGCAGATGACTCAGGCAGCCGGGAGATGACCACGGGTTTTAGGAGGGATACATGGAAGGTGTCGAGATACCAAGGCGAGGCGGAAGGGCCAAACGGTAAACCACAGGGTTCACCTGCTCGAGAACCTTGAAGGGACCCAAATAGCGGGGTGCCAATTTAGTGGATTCCACCCGTAGCCTGATGTTTCGGGCGGAGAGCCACACTAGGTCGCCAGGAGAAAATGTCGGAGCGGGACGCCGATGAGCATCGGCAGAAGACCTCATCCTTTCCTTGGAAGCCTGAATGGCATCCTGGGTGCGGTCCCATATGTCCCGTGCTTCCACAGCCCAGTCTGCCACCCTGGAGTCAGCGGAAGCAACGGGCATGGGCACCGGTACCCGCGGATGCTGGCCGTAATTTAAGAGGAATGGGGTCTGTCCGGTGGAGTCAGCCACAGCATTGTTTAGCGCAAACTCCGCCCACGGAAGCAGAGATGCCCAGTCATCCTGCCTGGCAGAGACAAAATGTCGCAAGTAGGTGACCAAGATCTGGTTGGCCCTCTCTACCAACCCATTCGTCTCGGGATGATATGCAGAGGAGAGGTTCAATTCAATGCAGAGTAGATGACACAACTCTCTCCAGAACCGAGACGCAAATTGGGGACCTCGATCGCTGACAATCTTGTCTGGCATACCGTGTAGACGGAAGATGTGTCTAATAAATAATGCTGCCAAGGCCCGTGCGGAAGGTAACCGTGGTAGCGGCACTAAGTACACCATTTTGGAGAAGTGGTCGGTGATCACCCAAATGATAGTGCAACCCTGAGACTTGGGTAAGCCCACCACAAAGTCCATCCCGACCATCTCCCAGGGCCTGTCTGCCACCGGCAAAGGAAAAAGTAACCCAGCTGGCCGTTGTCGAGGGGACTTGTTCCTGGCGCAGGAGACACACGCCTGAACATACTCCCTGACGTCACGGACCATATGTGGCCACCAGTATGTCCTCGCCAATAGCTCAGTTGTCCTCTTTGCCCCAAAGTGTCCACCCACCCTGGACGAGTGTGCCCAAGAGAGTACCTCCGGTCGCAAATTAGTGGGCACAAAAGTCTTGCCCGGAGGCACAAACTCTAGCGAAACCGGGGCTACAGTTCTCAGGCTTTCTTCAGGGACAATAAGCCGAGGCTCCTCATCCTCCTCCTCTGATGACACTAAGGAGCGAGAGAGAGCGTCGGCCCGAACATTCTTCTCACCGGAGAGAAAATGGAGGGTGAAATGGAACCGAGAGAAGAATAGGGACCATCTGGCCTGGCGAGAATTTAGCCGCTGAGCCGTTTGCAAATATACCAAGTTCTTGTGGTCGGTGAAGACTTGGAAGGGAAAAGGAGCTCCCTCCAGAAGATGTCTCCACTCTGAGAAGGCCAATTTCATAGCCAGCAACTCCCTGTCCCCGATGGAATAATTCCTCTCTGCTGGTGTAAAGGTCTTAGAAAAGAAGAAGCAGGGATGCTTCCGACCTTGAGCATCCTTTTGATATAGGACTGCTCCAGCACCAACAGAAGAGGCGTCCACCTCTAAAACAAACGGTTTATCAACATCAGGGCGATGTAATATGGGAGCACTGGCAAAATGCGACTTGATGGAAGAGAACGCTTTGGAGACCTCCTCAGACCACAACTTGGGATTTGCTCCCTTCTTGGTGAGGGCTACCAAGGGAGCTACCAAAGTCGAGAAATGGGGAATGAACTGGCGATAATAATTAATGAACCCCATAAAGCGCTGCACCGCTTTAAGAGAATGGGGTTCTTGCCAGTCCATTACAGCCTGTAGTTTGGCAGGATCCATAGCCAATCCCTGGGCAGAGATGATATAGCCCAGAAAAGGTAAGGACTCCTGCTCAAACACACATTTCTCCAGCTTGGCATAGAGGGAGTTTGCCCGTAAGAGGTCGAAGACTTTGTTGACATCCCTCCGGTGAGAGTCTATATCTGGTGAAAAGATGAGAATATCATCCAGATAGACTACCACAGAGGTGGAGAGCATATCCCGGAAGATATCATTGACAAAGTCTTGGAAAACAGCGGGAGCATTACAGAGCCCGAAGGGCATCACCAGGTATTCGTAATGCCCATCCCTGGTATTAAAAGCTGTCTTCCACTCGTCCCCCTCACGGATGCGAATTAGGTTATAGGCACCACGTAGATCAAGCTTGGTAAATACTCTTGCTCCTCGGAGCCTATCAAAGAGCTCAGAGATTAGGGGCAACGGGTACTTATTCTTGACGGTGATGGCGTTAAGACCCCTGTAGTCAATGCATGGACGTAATTCTCCGTTCTTCTTTTGCACAAAGAAGAACCCTGCCCCTGCTGGTGACACCGACTTCCTAATGAACCCTCTTGCCAGATTCTCCTGAATGTACTGGGACATGGCCTCCGTCTCAGGGAGCGAGAGGGGGTATACTCTCCCCCGAGGAGGTTCTGCTCCAGGCAAGAGATCAATAGGACAGTCGTAGGGGCGATGAGGAGGAAGAGTCTCCGCTGCCTTCTTGGAGAAAACGTCTGCATATGCCCAATAACACTGAGAAAGAGAAGTGAGATCTACGGGTATCTCTGTGGTGGTGACCTGAACGCACTCCCTGATACACCTGCCTCTACATGAATCACCCCAACCAGTATCCTCCCAGAGGACCACTCAATATGGGGAGAGTGGTAACGGAGCCAAAGTACTCCCAGCAACACCTCGTCTATTCCCTCGGGCAGGACAAGAAAATAAATACTCTCCTGATGGGACGGGGACATAGATAAAGTGAGAGGGATCGTCTGGTGGGTGATTTGGGAGGACAGAGTTGATCCATTCACTACTCACACAGTCACCAGTTGGGCGAGCATCACCAGAGGTATAGTGTGGCGGAGAGCAAATGCAGAGGACATGAAATTCCCCTCGGCTCCGGAATCCACACAGAGCTCAGCGGAGAGCGTGGATGGACCTACTGTAATTGTCCCTTTAAAGGACAACTTGGTGGAAAATGCCGCAGTGTCTAGTGAACCTCCTCCCAAGGTCACTAGACGCGACCATTTTCCCGACCGCTGTGGACATTTGTTGGCATAGTGTCCTAACTGCTGGCAGATGTTACAGACCACAGGTACTCGAGCGGCCCGAGACTTAGGTCCCGCTCGAGAAACCTCCATGGCCTCATGGGAGTCGGGCGCCTGGCTGGAAGATTCCAGAGGTCTGGCGAAGGTGGGAGCCAGCCGGAACCTCTTCCTACACTGGGACCGCTCCAACCTCCGCTCGTGAAAACGGAGGTCGATGCGGGTAGATATGGCGATAAGCTTCTCCAGTGTGGCAGGAATCTCCCTGGTAGCCAAAGCATCTTTAACATGATCAGCCAGTCCTCGCCAGTAGACTGGAATGAGTACTTTATCCGACCAGTCTAGCTCTGAGGCCAGAGTCCGAAACTGGACGGAAAACAGACTGACCAAAGACGAACCCTGTGCCAATGCCAGCAGTTGTAGCGCCGTATCGTGGGTGACCTGAGGTCCTAAAAAGACCTTTTTTAGAGCCTCCAGAAAACGAGGAGCACTCCGCACCACACGGTCGTCACGCTCCCACAGCGGGGTGGCCCACTCCAACGCTCTGCCTGACAGAAGCGAAATTATAAAGCCCACTTGTGCCCGATCCGTGGGGAAACGTGCAGCCAGAAGCTCGAGTTGTATAGAGCACTGACTCACGAATCCCCGACATTGCTTGCTGTCACCAGCAAACTTGTCTGGAAGCGGGAGGTGGGATATTGTGGGGGCAGAGGTGGCAGTGGACACACTGGCTGCAGCCACGTTAGCAGCCTGAACAGCGACTGCGGTAACATCCACAGCTGAGGTTGTGCACTCAAGAGCCGCCAACCTACCCTCCAGCTGCTGGATGTCCCGTAGTAGACGCTGGTCATCCGCCATTTTACCAGCCAGACCCTGGCGCTAATATTATGTTAGGGTCTGCGGAACGCACCAAATATATGAGGTAGAGAGGTGCGTTCGCAGCCCGGGGTCCACCGTGCAGGCGGAACCTGCTGCTAGTAAAATGGCGAAAGTAGCGAACTCTGTTATCCCACAGAGTCGCTAAAATAAACGCCGTAGCGCGTTGTGGCAGTAAGTGCGAACTCTGTTAATACCCAGAGCCGCTAACGGAAATGCCACAGCGCTATATGGCGATAGGTGCGAACTCACTTAGCTTCAGTGAGCCGCAAAGTAAAACGCTAGGGCGCTGTCTAGCGTCGAAAGCAAACCCTGTTACGTCACAGGGCCGCTGAGGAAAAGTGCTGTGTCCTGTCAGGCTCTCAGGTACACAGTTAAGTGCTAAGCGTACATAACGCGTGATCATGTGCTAATGTCCTCGGGGAGTCACCCGCAATCTATGGCGTCTGAACGCCAGATCCTGAATACGGCAATCAAAACTCCTCACCAGTTACGCCGGTAATCTAGGGCATCTAGGACACCGACCCTGGCCAGCTACCATACCAAACTCCTCACCGATTAAGTCGGTATTCTAGTGGCTTATTTCAGCCGGGTCCCTAACCACACATACGCATGATCACACTGGTGCATAGCATACAATGGTTGATATTAGCGCATGGCGGCCCAGCCATGCTACCCTTTTATAGCAACAGCTACCCGGACCTTCCAGGAACAAGGACCAATGAGAAGCTGTTACAAACACACGTAGCTACATGACCTTCCTGGCGGACCAATAGGAGCCGCTGCAGCACCTGAACATGTGACCCCTGATCTCCAATGAGAGATCTCACTCTGGGCATGCTCAGATGGGAAAACGCAGGACTTTGTCTCAAAGACGGCTGCTCCAGCACTGGCTATAATAGCAGATCCAGGAAAGGCAGCAGCAAGTCACTGCACAGTAGAGGAGTGGGCAAGACGCCTGGACCGACGTCTCTGCTGAACAGGCTCCACTGCGGCCGGAGATGAATGGGAGACCGCAGCGGGACTGGTTCGAGACTCCCCTTGTGCAGCAGCGGGAACTCGAACCCTAACAGACACTATAACAACTTTAAAAAAAGGGCTGGATGATTTTCTCAATATACATAACATTGCGGGTCACAGTTAATTAGTGACAAAATGCCCAATTGGTGGAGAAAGTTTGAACTTGATGGATCTAGGTTTTTTTCAACCTATGTAATTATGGGAATTCAGAATGTGCAAGGATAGGTGCATGGCAGGAGTCATCTGTGCCAGTGTTTTAGACAGGGGATTGGGAAGCACCTAGCACCATGAGCAAGGCTATCATTAGCCGAAATGCAAAGGTTCAATTTTCTGCACTGCTGGATGATATGCACACTGTCTACAATTGTTTTTAGATATACAAATAAATGTGGTGTCATGATTCAGGATGGGGTTTTGTCCTTGTCCTGTGCTGGTCAGACAGGGCTTAAGTGTTTCGGCCTCTCTCTGGCAGAGGGCCACTTTTTATTTGCCAATTGACCTAGGTCGGGTGTCAGTTATACTCCTTCCCTCGGCTGAGTTAGTTGACCTTCTGCGTACCTGTGCCTTGTGCCTGATATCTTGTTGCTTGTTTGGTTTTGACCCGGTCCGTCTCTTCGTTGTGAGTTTGTCTACTGTCTTTGTACTGTGTATTTGCCCGTTCTGGTTTTCTGATCTCTTGGCTACATCTTGACTACCCTCTGCCTGCTTCTCTTGTACTGCGCTGCTCTCTCTGTGTATGACCCCTTGACTACGTCCTGACTATCCATTCTGTCTATGCTCCTTGGTACCTTTGTCCCGTAGTTACCCTTCTAGGAGTTTTTCTTCTGCTCCTAGGTCTCGGAGCTTAGGCCACGCCCCCAGCAGTCAGGTGCTTCAGGTCCTATCTGACCTGAAACAATCTCTCTCTGCTCCTGCTTCCTCTGAGAAACTTGTGGCCGTTTCCGCCCCTTGGCAGTCACGTGCTTCAGGTCCTGTTGGTCTGACGCACGGATCTTCACCGCTGCTGCCCCGCTCCACAGGTATCTTTGAGTACAGTCAGTCTTACTCAGGACACGCGCACTGGCTCAGTGAGAAAGTGCAGTGTGATGTTCGTGATACGTGGATTTTACTCACTTCTATCAATTTGGTCCCGCTGGATTCATCTTTCCTATACTGTTACAAGTGGGTCATGTCCTTCTGGGAGATATGGGGTTAAAAGACCACTACATATTGCAAATAGCAGATCTTCCATTTAACCTGGGTTTCATATTAAATGGATTTTGTTTCCTTTGGCGCTCATGACCATTTTTATGCTGGTTAGAAACTTGCAGCTCCATCTCACAGCTGTTCCTGACCTGGTAATTTCCTCTCACTATAAAATCTGGCCAGACCTTCTCTTCCTTGCCAGTGAAAGTTTTACTTCATAGCTCCTTGGAGTCGCTCTGCTGAGTTGGAGATCGTTGTTGCTGCTGGAGATTGTTGCATACTGTTTTTGGGTGTATACTCTCCTTATTATCCTATTCCCATTTGGTTTGTACATTCCTACCCTTCCCTATATACCTCTCTAACTTTGGTGAGCGTTTTGTACGTTAGTTGCTTTTTGCTAACCCTGTTTATCTTACGTGTTTATGCACCAGCATTTCTGTCCCAGCCTCATGGGGAAGGGGGATGGGACAGCTTAGGGTATAACAGGAGAACAGTAAGGTTGATGGCCCAAATCTACTCACCGTTAGCGGTACCTTTGGGCGCAGGGATAGTTAGGGACCCAGCTATAAGGACAGTTCAGGGCCCTTTTCCTTATTCACGTACAGTCAAAGAGTGACATATATAATATAATAAGCCCAAAATTTTGATCCATATAGTATAATGGGCCAGATATATTGCTCCATACAGTATAATGGGCCCCATATAATGCTTCATGCAGTATATGTAGCCTCATATAATTCTCCATACAGTATAATTGCCCCATAACTGCCCCATATAGTGCTCCATACAGTATAATGGCACCATATTTGGCTCCATACAGTATAATGGCCCCACATAGTGCTTCATATAGTATAATGGCCGAATGTATTGGTCCATACAGTATAATGGTCCCATATATTGCTCTGTACAGTATATAATGGCCCTATATTGTGCTCCACACATTATAATTCATATAATGCTGTAGATAATTAAATGATTGTGAATTCACATCCATCTTCTCTCCTCTCTTCACACAGGTATAACACTGCTTGCTGTCTATCATCTGCTGCTTTGTCATCCTGCAACAATTTTTAATGGTATATAATATTATACTGCCTGTTGAAATCTTTGCTGTAATTCATCTTTGCTGTATCCAATACTCACTGCTGTATATCCATCTTGAGGTCACTATAGATATTATCTTATGAAAGATGTTATAGCATATAGATGTAGCCAGGATTAGTGTCTTTGATCATCTATCTACCCCTGGTTTGTTGGCCAGCTGCTAGTTTATCCCAAACCAGCTCTCACAATCCCTCTCACCTGACCCTCTAGTTAGCCCTATAAATTTAGTAGCATTCTAAGGGTTGCACGCATGGGGGGTGCATGCATGCGTCCCTGCACCAAAGTATCCAGAAACAGCAGTTAATTCAAGGGCAGTTAGTCACTGCAGGAGTCGGGTAACTCACACTATGTACTCCCATTTAGCCATGTGCTCTATTTCTATCCTCCTGTGTTCCCTTTCCATCCACATTCAGCGCCGCATCCCGTCTCCATCCCCCTCACATATATCAACCCCTCTCAACTTCCCTCTCCCATGTACAGCTCTACTCGCTCTTTATCTTTCTACCTCTACTGATCTCAGGGCATATCTCCCCAACACCGGCCCACCATATGCCAACCTCAACCCCTCTCCTTCCTCACATCGAAACATTACTAACCTGATTAAAATTAGCTGTACTCCTTCATCTCTCGTCTTTAGTTGTGCCCTCTGGAATCCACGATCTATATGTAATAAGCTTCCTTTTGTGCACAACTACAGTCATGGCCAAAAGTTTTGAGAATGACACAAATATTATATTTTCACATGATCTGCTGCCCTCTGGTTTTTATGTGTGTTTGACAGATGTTTTTTATCACAGACAGAAATATAATAATTGCAAACATATGAGTAACAAAAGCTTATATTGACAGTTAGAATGAGTTAATGCAGCAAGTCAATATTTGCAGTGTTGACCCTTCTTCTTCAGGACCTCTGCAATTCTCCCTGGCATGCTCTCAATCAACTTCTGGAGCAAATCCTGACTGATAGCAGTCCATTCTTGCACAATCAATGCTTTCATTTTGTCAGAATTTTTAGGTTTTTGTTTGTCCACCCGTCTCTTGATGATTGACCACAAGTTCTCAATGGGATTAAGATCTGGGGAGTTTCCAGGCCATGGACCCAAAATCTATATGTTTTGTTCCCTGAGCCATTTAGTTATCACCTTTGCTTTATGGCAAGGTGCTCCATCATGCTGGAAAAGGCATAGTTGATCGCCAAACTGCTCTTGGAGGGTTGGGAAAAGTTGCTCTTGGAGGACATTCTGGTACCATTCTTTATTCATGGCTGTGTTTTTAGGCAAGACTGTGAGAGAGCCGATTCCCTTGGCTGAGAAGCAACCCCACACATGAATGGTTTCAGGATGCTTAACAGTTGGCATGAGACAAGACTGGTGGTAGCGCTCACCTTGTCTTCTCTGAATGAGGCGTTTTCCTGATGTCCCAAACAATCGAAAAGGGGATTCATCAGAGAAAATAACTTTACCCCAGTCCTCAGCAGTCCACTGCCTGTACCTTTTGCAGAATATCAGTCTGTCCATGATGTTTTTTCTGGAGAGAAGTGGCTTCTTTGCTGCCCTCCTTGAGACCAGGCCTTGCTCCAAGAGTCTCCGCCTCACAGTGCGTGCAGATGCACTCACACCTGCCTGCTGACATTCCTGAGCAAGCTCTGCACTGCTGGTAGCGTGATCCCACAGCTGAAACACTTTTAAGAGATGGTCCTGGCGCTTGCTGGTCTTTCCTGGGCGCCCTGAAGCATTTTTGGCAACAATGGAACCTCTCTCCTTGAAGTTCTTGATGATGCGATAGATTGTTGACTGAGGTGCAATCTTTCTAGCTGCGATACACTTCCCTGTTAGGCCATGTTTGTGCATTGCAATGATGAGTGCACAATATGTTTCTTTAGAGATAACCATGGTTAACAGAAGAGAAACAATGATGCCAAGCACCAGCCTCCTTTTAAAGTGTCCAGTGGTGTCATTCCTACTTAATCATGACAGATTGATCTCCAGCCATGTCCTCATCAACACCCACACCTGTGTTAATGGAGCAATCACTGAAAAGAGGTTAGCTGGTCCTTTTAAGGCAGGGCTGCAATGATGTTGAAATGTGTTTTGGGGGATAAAGTTCATTTTCTAGCCAAATATTGACTTTGCAAGTAATTGCTGTTAAGCTGATCACTCTTTATAACATTCTGGAGTATATGCAAATTGCCATTAGAAAAAGTGAAGCAGTAGACTTTGTAAAAATTAATATTTGTGTCATTCTCAAAACTTTTGGCCATGACTGTACTTCATAAAGAACTCTCCTAATCTGCTGGCCCTCACTGAAACCTGGATTCAAGATTCTGACAAGGTCTCCACTGCTGCCATTTCTCATGTGGTTTACACTTTTCTCACTCCCCAAGACCCGCAAACAGACTTGGTGTTGGAGTTGGAATAGCTCCTGTCCCCACAATGCACTTTCCAGGTCATTCCCCAGTTCCATCACTCTCATTCCCTTCTTTTGAAGTCCCCACCATTAGGCTCTTCCATCCTCTCTCCTCAGAGTAGTGGTCATATACCATCCCTCAGGCTCACCCACCCACTTCCTTGACCATTTCTCTGCCTGGCTGCCGCACATCATGTCCTCAGAATTACCAACCCTTATCCTGGGAGATTTCAACATCCCCATTAACAATCAAACTTCCCCATCTGCATCCCATCTAATAACTCAACACACTTCTCTTGGCCTTTCACACCTCTCAGCCTCTGAGACACAGTTGGTAACACCCTTGACCTGGTCTTTGTCTGGCTCTGCTCAATCTCCTACCTAGATAACTCACCGCTTCCTCTCTCTGACCACAACTTTCTCTCCTTCACGCTCACAAATCCATGCCCACCCAGGACACTCCTACCTACCACTCCTGCAGAAATTTACAAGCCATTAACTCTCATTCACTTACAGACACCCTACACTCATCACTGTCCCCAATATCCTCTTTTTCCTGTCCTGATCTGGCTGTACACCACTACAATGACACCCTCAGAAGCAAGACCAAGTAGCATCCATCGCTTTCAGAACTTCCAAACACATAGTTAAACAACCCTGGCTCACATTGCAAGCTCTATTTCTCCAGAAATGCTCTAGGAATGCGGAACACTTATGGAGGAAAACTCGCACATCAGAAGACTTCATCCACTACAAATTTATGTTAAGAAGCTATAACTCTTCCCTTCACCTCGCCAAACATACATACTACACCACCCTGATCGCCTCATTATCTAACAACTCCCAAAAACTTTTTGACACCTTTCACTCCTTCCTCAGTTCAAAAGCACAGGCCCCTTTCACAGACATCTGTGCTGATGACCTGACCTCACACTTTATAGGAAAAATAGAAAATATCCGTCAGAACTTCCGCTCCCAGCGACCAAGTGCTGTGACTTCCATTTTCCCCTGCATCTTCCATGGCTCACTCGCCACATTTGATCTCATCATAGTGAAAGTCTCCAGGCTTCTCTCTTCTTCTCATCTGACTACATGCACTACTGACCCCATTCCCTCACATCTCCTCCAATCTCTCTCCAGACGCTACCACTCACCTAACTACAATCTTTAATCTCTCTCTCTCTCTTCTGGCATATTCCCCTCCTCCTTCAAACACTCTATCGTTACTCCATTATTAAAAAAAACCCTCTCTCGACCCATCCTGCACAAATAACTACAGACCAGTCTCCAATCTCGCCTTTATCGCTAAACTCTTGGAGCACCTGGTCTATTCACGCCTTACCCGTTACCTGTCCACGCACTCACTCCTAGATCCATCACAGTCTGGCTTCTGCCCCCTACAGTCAACAGAAACTGTACTCATCAAAGTGACCAATGACCTTCTGACAGCAAAACGTAATGCTGACCACTCTCTGCTCATTCTTCTCAACATTCCTGCAGCTTTCGACACTGTTGACCATCATCTCCTACTCTCTATGCTCCAGTTAATACGCTTAAAGGACACTGCTCTTTCCTGGTTCTCTTCCTATCTTTCTGACCGCTCCTTCAGTGTATTGTTCTCTGGCTCCACTTCATCTCCTTTTCCTCTCACAGCTGGGGTCCCTCAGGGCTCAGTCCCTTCTCTTCTCTCTCCATGGCCCCAATTGGACAGACCATCAGCAGATTTGGCTTTCAGTACCATCTTTATGCTGATCTAATAGATAAAGCAAGGGAGGCACAAAGCGCAATAGGGTCTTATCCGATAGTAAGTTAGCACTTTTTAAGTAGGAAGCTGCTCACCTGGTATTAGGTGGTTAAAGCACATGTAGGAGAGGCTGCCGCAGATCCACAGGTCGGTCGACGACCCAACAATACAATACACTGCAGAAAAGATGTGGATTCCAGCCAGTATTTTGTGTCTCCCCACCTCATTGTAGATTGTAAGCTCTTAGGGGCAGGGTCATCATTATTATGCTTTAATTATTGTATTACTTTGAATGTTGTTACTTATGACTTGTATATGAACTGTTGAATTGTAAAGCGATGCAGAATATGATGGCGCTATATAAATAAAGATTATTATTATTATAATGGCCCCATATATTGCTCCATACAGTATAATGGCACAATATATAGCTCCATAATCATAGAATCATAGAATCATAGAATGGTAGAGTTGGAAGGGACCTCCTGGGCCTTCTGGTCCAACCCCCTGCTCAAAGCAGGATTCTCTAAATCATCCCAGACAGATGTCTATCCAGCCTCTGTTTGAAGACTTCCATTGAAGGAGAACTCACCACCTCTTGTGGCAGCCTGTTCCACTCATTGATCACCCTAACTGTCAAAAAGTTTTTTCTAATATCTAATCTGTGTCTCCTCCCATTCAGTTTCATCCCATTGCTTCTAGTCTTTCCTTGTGCAAATGAGAATAAAGATGATCCTTCTACAATGTGACAGCCCTTGAGATATTTGTAGACAGCTATTAAGTCTCCTCTCAGTCTTCTTTTTTGCAAGCTAAACATTCCCAAATCCTGCAACCGTTCCTCATAGGACATGGTTTGCAGACCGGTCACCATTCTGGTGGCTCTTCTCTGAACTTGCTCCAGTTTGTTGATGTCTTTTTTAAAATGTGGTGCCCAAAACTGGACACAGTATTCCAGATGAGGTCTGACCAAAGAGGAGTAGAGGGCAATAATGACCTCACGTGATCTAGACTGTATGCTTCTGTTGATACATCCTAGAATTGCATTTGCCTTTTTTGCTGCTGCATCACACTGTTGACTCATGTTAAGTCTGTGATCAATTAGTATACCCAAGTCTTTTTCACATGTGCTGTTACTTAGCCCTATTCCTCCCATTTTGTATATGCTTTTTTCATTTTTATTGCCCAGATGTAGTACTTTGCATTTTTCCCTGTTAAAATCCATTCTGTTAGTTGCTGCCCACTGCTCCAGTTTATGTATATCTTTTTGAATCCTCTCTCTCTCTTCTCTAGTATTAGCTACCCCTCCTAGCTTTGTGTCATCAGCAAATTTGATCAGTTTACCCTCAATTCCTTCATCTAAATCATTGATAAAGATGTTGAACAATACAGGGCCCAAAACAGAGCCTTGTGGTACCCCACTTGAGACATTCTTCCAACTAGATGTGCAGCCATTTACAACCACTCTTTGGGTCCGATCACTAAGCCAGTTATGAATCCACCTAACAGTTGCCTTGTCCATTCCATACTTAGTCATTTTTTCAATAAGGATTGTGTGAGATACTTTGTCAAATGCTTTGCTGAAGTCAAGATATACTATATCTACAGCATTTCCCTGATCCACCCAGTCAGTGATTCTGTCATAGAAGGAAATTAAGTTAGTCTGACATGACTTATTAGTTACAAACCCATGCTGACTCTGTTTAATCACTTCATTCTTATCCAGGTACTTGCATACATGTTCTTTAATAATTTGTTCAAAGATCTTTCCTGGTATAGAAGTCAGACTCACCGGCCTGTAGTTCCCTGGGTCCACCTTCTTCCCCTTTTTGAAGATAGGAACAACATTTGCTCTTCTCCAGTCTTCTGGGACTTCTCCTGTTCTCCAAGAATTTTCAAAGATTATGGACAGTGGTTCAAGAATTTCTTCTGCTATCTCCTTCAGTACCCTGGGGTGTAATTCATCTGGACCTGGAGACTTGAATTCATTTATGTTAGCTAAGTGTTTCCTCACTGTCTTTCTGTTTATAGATATCCTGGATTCTTCTATTCCTTTAATAGGACAGTGAAGATCAGTTGATGTTACATTTCCTTTCTGAGAGAAAACAGATGCAAAATAGGAATTTAAAAGTTCAGCCTTCTCAACATCCTGACTTACCATTTCATCATTTTCATCCTGTAAAAATCCTATAGCATCTTTGACTTTTCTTTTACTTTTGACGTATCCCCAAAATCCTTTTTTGTTGCTTTTGACGTCACTTGCAAGCCTTAATTCATTGTCAGCTTTAGATAATCTGATTTGTGCCCTGCAGGTTCTGCAGACGGCATTATATTCTTCTTTAGATATGCCTCCCTCTTTCCATTTGATAAACATTTCTTTCTTCCTTTTTAGCATGTGTTTAAGTTCTATGTTCATCCATCCTGGTTTCCTTAAATGCTTCCCATTCTTCCCTCTTTTCGGAATTTTTAACGATTGTGCTTTGAGAATCTCATTTTTCAAGATTTTCCATCCTTCTTGGACATTTTTGTCCTTAAGGATATCCAGCCATTGGATCCCTCCAATTCTCTTTCTGAGTTCCTTAAAATCTGCCTTTCTGAAATCTAACCTTGATGTCTGAGTCTTCACAGGTCTTCCTCCTCTTGTTATCCAAAATTCTAAAATAGCATGGTCACTACCTCCTAGAGTCCCAGCCACTCTTACCTCCTCCACCATTTCCTCCCTGTTTATGAGGATTAGATCCAAGGTAGCAGATCCCCTTGTTTTCTCCATTACCTTTTGGAAGATAAAGTTGTCAGCAAGAGAGGATAAGAATTTCCTGGACCTGTTAGTTTTGCCTGAGAGAGATTCCCAACAAATGTCTGGATAGTTGAAATCTCCCATGACCACTATGTCATATTTTTTGGAGAACTTGGCCATTTGATGCATAAAGAGTTCATCCATATCTTCAGCTTGCACAGGCGGCCTGTAGTAAATGCCTACAATGGTGTCCTTTCCATTGTTCTGTCCTTGTATTCTTACCCAAACAGTTTCCACAGAACTCCCAGTCTCTGAAGCGTCAATCTCTGTGCAGATATACGCTTTTCTAACATACAATGCAACACCTCCTCCTCGTTTATCAAGTCTGTTTCTTGCAAATAAGTTGTATCCTTCTAGCCTTGTATTCCAATCATGTGTATCGTCCCACCAAGTCTCAGTGATTCCAATGACATCATATTTCTTCTCCTGCGTTAGTAGCTCCAGTTCTCCTTGTTTGTTGCCCATGCTTTGTGCATTCGTATAGAAACATTTTAGTTTGTGATTGGTTTCTCTTCCTTCAATATTTTTATTATGTAAATTTTTTTTTTTACTTTGTTCTTCCCCTTCACTTCTAATAGCAGAAATCTCAATAGTATTTGTCAAGTGTATGGCTTTTGCTGGCGTTTTGCTTCCCTTCCCACATTGTTCTAGTTTAAAGCTCTCCTGATGAGTGTAGCAAGGCGACTTCCAAATACATGTTTTCCAGTCTTCGTAAGGTGCACCCCATCTCTAGCAAGTAGTCCATCGTATAGGTAATTCACTCCGTGATCCAGAAATCCAAATCCTTGCTGACGGCACCATCGACGTAGCCAGTTGTTCACCTGCAGAATCTTATTCCACCTCCTTGTTCCATGGCCATCCACTGGGAGGATGGAAGAGAAGACCACCTGCGCTCCCAGTTCTTTCACTTTCTTACCTAAGTTTTCAAAGTCACTGCAGATGGTTTCCAGGTCGTTTCTAGCGGTGTCATTTGTCCCCACATGTATTAGCAGGAATGGGTAGTCATCTTTAGGTCTGAAGAGTCCTGACATCCTGTCAGACACATCTTTAATTTTTGCACCTGGAAGACAGCACATTTCTCTTGAGGTTATATCCGGTCTGCAGATAGCGGCCTCTGTTCCTCTCAACAGGGAATCGCCCATGACAACAACTCTCCGTTTCTTCTTCACAACAGTTTTCTTTCTCCATTCAGGAGGACTCTGAGGGCGTACAAGGTTGTTTGTGGGCAAAGTCTTATCCTGATGTATTTCTTCATCGTTCTCCTGTGTAAGAGCCTGGTATTGGTTCCTGAGCAGAATTGGTGCTGACTGCCTCCTGATCCTCCTGCTTCTCTGGGTCACATGCTTCCATTCCTCTGTTTCTTCAGTTGCACTTCGAATTTCTTCTCTTTCTGTACCATGAAGAGATAATTCTGCTCTGTCTAAGAACTCTTCACCTTCCTTAATGGTCTTCAATGTAGATAACCTCTCTTCCAGATTTTGCAACTTTTCCTCCAACAGGGACACAAGCTTGCATTTCTGGCATGTGAAGTTTGGCTTTTCCACTGGTAAGTCTATGAACATGTAGCAAGAAATGCAGCTCACCACATGGCTCCTAGCCTCTTCCATGTTCTTATTGTTCAAGAGATAATCAAGCGGTGAAATATAAGCCAAAACTCGCGCGCCTAGTGTTCGAAGAGCTCGCGGAGACTCTTCACTTATCCCAGAAGGCACTGGGAATATGCAAATTATCTCCTCGGGACTCCTCCCCTGGTTTACTGATGTCCTCCTTTCAGCTGCAACAGCCAAAATCCAGTGTTCCTTGAGCTCGCGGAGACTCTTCACTTATCCCAGAAGGCACTGGGAATATGCAAATTATCTCCTCGGGACTCCTCCCCTGGTTTAATAATGTCACAATTGGGTCACATCCTGCTGGCAGGTCAGGGGTTAGAAGATCACTAAATGTTGTGAATAGTAGATCTGACCCTGTGTGTTTCATATTAAATGAATTTTGTTTCCTTTGGTGCTAAAGAGGTTAACAACCCTTTCTATGCTGGTTAGAAACTTGCAGCTCCATGTTACAGCTGGTAATTTCCTCTCGCTATAAATCAGCCAGATCTTCTCTTCCTTGCCAGTGAAAGTTTTACTTCCTAGCTCCTTGGAGTCGCTATGCTGAGTTGGAGATTGTTGTTGCTGCTGGAGATTGTTGCATGCTGTTTTTGGGTGTACGCTTTCTTTATTGTCCTACTCCCATTTGGTTTGAACATTCTTACCCTTCCTTAAATACCTTTCTTTTTTGGTGAGCGTTTTGTATGTTAGTCTCTTTTTATTATCCCTGTTTGTCTTACATATTTATACACCAGCATTTGTCACAGCCTCCTGGGAATGTTGGAGGAAACAGCTTAGGCTGGTGGCTCAAACCTTCTCACCTTTAGAGGTTCCTTTGGGAACAGAGATAGTTAGGGTCCCAGCCATAGTGACAGTGCAGTGCCCCTTTCCTTATTTATGTACAGTCACAGCATAACACATACAATATAATGGGCCCCAAATTTTGCTTCATATTGTATAATGGGCCCGATATAGTGCTCCATGCAGTGTAATGGCCCCATATATTGCTCTGTACAGTATAATGGCTCCACATAATGCTCCATACAGTATAATGTTCTCCTTATATTGCTCCATACAGTATAATGGGCCCCATATATTGCTCCACACAGTATAAAGAGCTCCATATATTGTTCAATACAGTATAACGGGCTCATATAATGCTCCTTATATTAAAAAATAAATAATCAAATACATACATCTCATTCCCCGCTGTTGTGGTCTACTCAGTGTCTTCCAAGTCCCTGTACTGCTCAGCACAGAGGGTGCGTTGTAGTAATGTCATCGTGCTCTCTGCCCTGGGATGTCACATAGAGTCAGAAGATGCTGAAGAGACTTGAGCAGTGGGGAACAGGGAGAGGAGAGCATTTGAAGGGGGGAACCCGGTGCCTGTGTTCTTCCAATTCACAGGCCTCATAGTGTGCTGATGTCCCCAACGATGAGTGGGCCCCCTATTCATGCAGGGCCCCAGCACTTGCCTGGGTGTGCCAGCTGGTAATGCCAGCCCTAACTAGTCCCCTCAAGGAAGCTACCTAGATGTGTGGTGAGCACTTTAAACCTACAGGTGTTTCACAGTAGTTTATAACATTGAACCAAGAAAAATGTTGGTTTTGCCCTATTTCATTTTCACATTTTCACAAGTGTAACAAAGCAAAACAAACCATACAATTTGTTGTGCAATTTCTCCTGAGTACACCGTTTCCCCATATGTGGTTGAAAACTACTTTTGAGGCACAGTGCAAAGCTCAGAAGGGAAGAAGTGCCATATTGAAGTTAATCATTTTGCTGGAATGGTTCAAGGGTGCCATGTCACATTCATTGGCAGAGACCCCGAGGTGTCAGAGCAGCAGACCACTCCCCATAAGTGATGTGATTTTCCAAACTACACCTCTCAATGAATTCATCTAGGGGTGCAGTGAGCATGTTGACACATGTGCCTCACAGAAATTTATACCATTGGGCGGTGAAGAAAGAATAATTACATTTCTACTGCTAAAATGTTGTTTTAACACCAAATTTTTAATTTTTATAAGGGCTAATAAGAAAAAATGGACCTCTGAATTTGTTGTGCATTTTCTCATGAGTATGCCAATACCCTACATGTAATCAGGAACTATTTTTGCGGCACAGTGCAAAGCTCAGAAAGGAAAGAGCGCCATATTATAGTGTGTAGATTTTACTGTTATGGTTTGCTGGTGCCATGTCGACTGGGAGAGTGGACTTTGAGGGGCACATATATTGGAAACTCCCCAAAAGTGATACTATTTTAAAAACTGCACTCCTCAAATTCTTTAAAACTATTGTTGGGAAAGTTTGTAACCTTTTAGTTATAAAAATATATTGCAGCACAACTCTGATGGTGCACAAGTAGGTTCCCAAACCTAGGTATAGTAACAAAAAACTTGGCACTCAACTTACTACAAGAATCCTGTAGATATTTTATTGCAGTAAGTCAAAACAACAGGAGACGTTTTGGTCAACTTGGACTTTCGTCAGTCTGACAGCAAAAGTGACAAAATGTAAGAATAATGAAACAAAAAACAAACAAAATAATTGTCATCCTGATAGAATCAAGAAGGGTAAAACGAGAAATCAGGTAACAAGGAACAACCTTGAAAAAGTGCATTGGATAGAAGGAGGGTAAAGGGGATGGGTTCAGGTACCTACCCGACTGCTTGAATGAAGAAATGATATAAGGCTGTACGTGCCTATAAAGTAATGAGAACGTGTCAGTTATAAGAAACTTATAAATATATAAGTAGTTAGAGATGGGCGTAATTAAGGCAAAATGAAGGTATTGTACCTGTATATTAAGGAGGACACGAATGGGTTTTGTGAGCCCAAAGATAGAAGTAGGTAAAACCTGTAGGTAGTAATAAAAGGTATGTTTCTCAGTATCACTAGCCAATCTATGTGTGAGAATCTATAAATATAGGTATTATACCTGTGTATTCATACGGTTATGAATGGGTTAAAGTTGCCCAATAATGGTGGTTTAAACCTGTGAAAATATATAAAGCGGAATATAGTTTAATATATGTAGTGATGGGATAAAGTTCTCAACAAAGATGTAATATCTGTTATTAGTGGCGGTTAGTGTTGAGCGATAGTGGTCGATATCTAAAAATATCGTATCGAAATGATATCGCCGATATCACTAAATATCGTCGATATCCGATTCCGATACCGGAAGTCCAATGTAAGTCTATGGGAACAAAATATCGCAACTAAAAAAAAACCTTTATTTCCTTGTAAACACTAAATATACACACATAGAATACATATATATATATATATATATATACATGTCATTGTGACATATATATATATATACATATATGTATAGTTTATACACTTCTACATAGTAAAATATCCTCTGATTCAATTGCCGGGTAAAGCCGGCTTCTGTGAAAAGACAGAAGCACCCGACATGAAATGACACTTGGTGTACATAGGGTTAACCATGTCTTTTCATGTCGTTTGCAATCTGATTTGCACAAACAATTACATCAGTCTATGTGTGCAAAATTTCACACCTGTAGGGGTTAATTAAAGGTGTAAATTTGTTGTAAAAAAAACGGACTTTTTTGCTACGAATTTACACCTTTAATTAACCCCTACAGGTGTGAAATTTTGCACACTTACTGTAAGGTTCTTTGTACATGTTCTTGAAACTCAGTTTTCCGTCAGCCATTTTGCTTTCTGTCTTGCTGCAGCTATCTTGCCCTCAGTCAATATGGAGTTTTCAGCTTTCATGTTCCCGCCCTGATTCTCTCCCTCTTGCTTCTTAAGCAGCCACAGCTGAGCAATCAGTGCTTCAGAATCTAGCCTGCAGTGAACCTGTGACCTGACTCCTGGAAGCCTTGGACTATGTACTCCAGCTATTCCTACTGAGGAACTCTGAACACTTGTGGACTCTGGAACCCTGCTCTTTGAAAGATCCACGTTTGCATGGACTTACGGTAACAGAGAAGAAGATCCTGAACCTGTTGTGGAGAGTGATTGCTGAGCTTAAGTTACTCTGGCCTGCTGTGTCTCCTGCTTCTGTATCTGCAAACTGTGTGACTATTTTTGCCACTTGTATGAAGTAATACAAGACCTTCTATATCAAACCTGTGTCTCATGTATTTTCATTGCACCCAAGCACAAGACGCTATATGAACTGTACTACATACATTACAAGATTCTGAAGCCAAAACGTTAGTGTCTGCTGGGTCTGGGAAGGCTGTGTCTGCTGTAACTGTGGATATCAGACGTCCAGTTGTACTTTCTGTGATGACAGTGGTGATGACAGTGGTTGTGACTTCTCACAACCATTCCAGATGTCCGGTTGAACTTTCTGTGATGATAGTGGTTGTGGCAATTCCCTTAATTTTTTTTTCTCTCTGCAGTGTTACCACAGGTAAACACTATTGTTTTTTTTTCTTTTCTCCTCTCCTTCCAGTACTCCTGTCTTAAAAGATCTGGAAAATGGAGGCCCGCATAAAGGAACTTTGCGGAGTGACTGATAATATCCTTGCAGATTTACAGACAATAAAAACCCGTTTTACAAACCTACAGGACCTCACTAATCACAATTTGCAAGTGTTTAGACAGACTGCCCAGGATTTGCGAGCCAGGATTGAGGTTCTAGAGGAGCGAGTCCAGGCTCCTGCCGTAGCCCCAAGTTCTGGGATTCCCAAGTTGCCCCCTTTTCGCTTTGGCGGTGAACGTGAAAAATTCAGGGGATTTATTAACCAATGCAATCTGTTTTTTTCTGCACATGCTTCACAATTTCCCACTGAAAGATCTAAAGTGCTTACTATAATTATGTTACTTACCAACAAGGCTTTGATGTGGCAAACCCTCTGATTGAGACTGAGGATGAATGTTTGGATCATCTTGATGCTTTCATTTCAGCCATGGGGCAGGTGTTTGATGACCCCAATCGAGGTGCAACAGCTGAAGCAGCCATGTTAACTTTGCGCCAAGGTAAGCACTCGGTAGCCGAATATGCCTTGGATTTCAGGAGATGGGCCCTTGATACCACCTGGGACAGTTCCGCCAAAAAATCTATTTTTCGAAAGGGGTTGTCTCCACTAATTAAGGATGAACTTGCTCGTGCCGACCCTCCCACTGCGTTAGGTGACTTTATTAACTACTGCATCCGTATTGATGCTCGCCTGACTGAACGCAGGCAAGAGAGATGGTTCGAAAGCAATCGCACTAACCTTTTCCTACCTTCCTCCCCAGCTAAGGAACCTTTGAGTAGGATCACACGGGAACCTGAACCTGAACCCATGCAGGTAGACTCTTTACAAAGATGGGTTAGTGATGCACGCAAGGAACATCGTTTTAAGGAAAATCTATGTTTCTATTGTGGTAAGTCAGGGCACTTCATTATAAACTGCCCCAGCCGTTCTCGTAAGACTACTGCAGCACTCATTCACTGTGAGTGTTGCGAGAGGAGATCTGTCAGGTCCGAGCCTCAGGCTCCAGAGAGATCTGCAGCAACAGATCTTGATTTCTCGGACTTAAACTCTGTTACTTCTGAGGACGATGACTGTGTAAACGCTGCAATTTTTCAGGTTTCCTCAGCGGTGTCCCAGCTGAGTTGTAGGAAAAACAATTCTCATTGCTTCCTTTCCATCAAACTCTGGGTTAACTCAGTCTGGGTGTCTAGCTCTGCTATGATCGACTCAGGGGCAAGTGGGAATTTTATGGATGTCTCCTTTGCTCTGAAACAGGGGATACGTTCAGTGAAGAAGGCTACTCCAGTACAGATGGAAACTGTGGATGGCTCCCTGCTGACCTCTGGACCAGTGGATCAGGAAACGGAGCCTTTGAGGGTCCTTATGGGTAAAGATCATCAAGAGAAACTGTCCTTTATGCTTATCTCTTCTCCCCACTTTCCCATTATTCTAGGGCTACCATGGCTGCAGGCTCAGAACCCTACCATTAACTGGGAGACCAAGGAATTACACTTTCCAGAGAAACAGATGAGTCCAGAAGTTTCAGCTTGCTCTGTTCCTAAAGGAACCATGTCAGTCCCTGAACTACCAGCTGTATACCAGGACTATGTGGATTTATGTGACAAGAAGAACGCTGACCAGCTTCCCCCTCACCGTCCATATGATTGTCCAATTGAATTATTGCCTGGAGCAGAGATACCTTTTGGTAAGATCTACCCCTTGGCGGGGCCTGAGCTAAAGGCTTTAAAGGATTACATAGACGAAAATCTAGCCAAGGGCTTCATACGCCCCTTTCATCTCCTGCAGGTGCACCCATCTTCTTTGTGAAGAAGAAAGATGGATCTCTGAGACCCTGCGTAGACTATAGGGAACTCAATAAGGTTACTATTAGAAACCGTTATCCATTGCCTTTAATCCCTGAGTTATTGGAGAGAGTGCGGCATGCCAAAATTTTCTCTAAATTGGATCTCCGTGGGGCCTATAACTTGGTCCGTATTAGACCTGGGGATGAATGGAAGACTGCATTCAGGTCACGCTATGGACACTTTGAATATCTAGTTATGCCTTTTGGTCTGAGTACCGCCCCAGCCACTTTCCAACACTTGGTGAATGACATCTTCAGGGATCTCCTAGATACATTCGTGGTGATTTATTTGGATGATATTCTAATTTTTTCTAACTCCACAGAGGAACATCATGGACATGTGAGAATGGTCTTGGAACGTCTAAGACAAAACCATCTTTACATCAAACTTGAAAAGTGTGAATTCCATAGGACCGAAATTCAATTTCTGGGGTATGTACTGTCTACACAAGGAATTAGTATGGATGGAAGTAAGACCCAAGCCATCAAGGATTGGCCAAGTCCTAGAAATGTGAAGGAGGTGCAGCGCTTCATCGGGTTTGCCAATTTCTATAGACGTTTCATTAGGAATTTCTCTGAGGTAGTGTCACCTATCACCCAACTTACCCGGAAAGAGTCTAGGTTCTCCTGGACTCACCAAGCCCAGGAAGCATTTTCTCGTCTAAAAGATAAATTTACTACCTATCTTGGTACATCCCAACCCCGAACTTGCCTTCATAATAGAGGTGGATGCTTCAGATTGTGCCGTTGGAGCTATACTCTCTCAGAGAACAGGTGAGAAGAATGTCTTGCATCCCTGTGCCTTCTTTTCCCAGCAGTTGTCTTCAGCTGAGAGGAACTACGATGTGGGCAATAGAGAGTTGTTGGCCATTATTGCCGCCTTCAAAGAATGGAGACACCTTCTTCAGGGAGCTGCACAGCAAATAGTCGTCCTGACAGACCATCGTAACCTTGAATTTATCAGGTCGGCTAAGTGCCTGACTCCTCGCCAGGCTCGCTGGAATCTTTTCTTAAACCAATTTAATTTTGTCATTTCTTATAGACCAGGATCGCGCAATGGAAAGGCTGATGCACTCTCTAGGATTCATTCAGCAGAGACCCGTCCACTTGCTCCTCCTAAGACTATTCTTCCTGACTCTAGATTCCTGGGAGTGATTCATAATCAAGACCTACTTAAGGACATCAAGGAAGCATACCATGCGGATTCCTTGTTGGCACAACCCCCAAGGGACGTAAGTCTTGTCTTTAAGAATGGTGTGTGGATTCTGGGACAACGTCTGTATATTCCTGAAACAGTCAGATTGAGAGTATTGCAACTCATTCACGATTCCAAGATAGCTGGGCATAGAGGAATTCTAAAGACACAGGAATTTCTTTCTCGTTTCTTTTGGTGGCCCACTTGCAGGAAGGATGTTTTAAACTATGTCACTTCATGTGAAGTCTGTGCAAGATGCAAAACACCTCGCTCCTCACCAACTGGTCTGTTACAACCTCTTCCCACCCCGTCCCGCCCGTGGGGATCCATTTCTATGGACTTCATTGTGGAGTTACCAACCTCTCAAGGGAAAAACACCATTCTAGTGGTGGTTGATCGTTTAACAAAGGCAGCTCATTTTATTCCTTGTGTCGGCTTACCCACTGCAAAACAGACATCAGATTTGATGATTAAAGATGTGTTTCGCTTACATGGAGTACCGGATGAGGTTATTTCGGATCGAGGGTGCAATTCACTTCAAGGTTTTGGCAAAATTTCTGTGCAGCATTGGACATTAAAGTAAACCTTTCTTCTGCTTTTCATCCCCAGACTAATGGACAGACCGAACGAACCAATCAAACTCTGGAGCAGTATCTCCGCTGCTTTATCTGCCACCTACAGGATGATTGGGTGGATCTACTTCCATTGGCTGAGTTCTCTTATAACAACTTTCAGAGCGCCTCCACTAAGCAGTCTCCTTTTTACTCCAATCTAGGTTATCATCCTAACATTCTTCCACGATTTCCCATAGAAACGCCTTTACCAGCAGTGCCGAAAGAATCACGTCTTTACAGAAGAATATGGATCTTCTAAAGGAGAATCTGGAATTGGCTCAGGAAAGGTACAAGAAAGCAGCAGATAAATTTCGTAAACCTGCACCAGTTTTCAAGGTAGGAGACCTGGTCTGGCTGTCAACCAGAAATCTTAAGTTAAGGATTCCATCGTCTAAGTTGGGACATAAGTACATTGGACCCTATAAAATCAGTAAAATTATAAGTGCCGTTGCTTGTCGTCTTCAACTGCCTAGAACTATGAGAATCCACCCTGTCTTTCATGTATCCCTACTAAAGGCTGCAACACCCAATACGTTTCCTGGACGTTCTTCTCCTTGCCCTGACCCAGTGCTAGTCAATGGTCAGGAAGAATTTGTGGTGGAAAGAATTCTAGATTCCAGGTTATACAGGAATCAGTTACAATATTTGATTAAATGGCAGGGCTACCCAGTGGAGGACAACTCATGGGAACCAGTCAATAACGTTAATGCTCCTCGTTTGCTCCGCCAGTTTCATCAGAGGTACCCAGACAAGCCTGGTCTGAGACCATCCGGAGGTTGTCCCTAAGGGGGGAGTAATGTAAGTTTCTTTGTACATGTTCTTGAAACTCAGTTTTCCGTCAGCCATTTTGCTTTCTGTCTTGCTGCAGCTATCTTGCCCTCAGTCAATATGGAGTTTTCAGCTTTCATGTTCCCGCCCTGATTCTCTCCCTCTTGCTTCTTAAGCAGCCACAGCTGAGCAATCAGTGCTTCAGAATCTAGCCTGCAGTGAACCTGTGACCTGACTCCTGGAAGCCTTGGACTATGTACTCCAGCTATTCCTACTGAGGAACTCTGAACACTTGTGGACTCTGGAACCCTGCTCTTTGAAAGATCCACGTTTGCATGGACTTACGGTAAGAGAAGAAGATCCTGAACCTGTTGTGGAGAGTGATTGCTGAGCTTAAGTTACTCTGGCCCGCTGGTCTCCTCTTCTGTATCTGCCAAAAGTTGCTATTTTTTCCCCTTGTAGAGTAATACAAACCTTCTAATCTTTTTCATCGCACCCAAGCACAAGACGCTCCGCAGCGAAATCAGTCCGGATCCGCAGCGAAATCAGTCGCGGTTTTCCGCAGCAAAAACCGCCGCGGATCAGCAGCGAAATCCGCCCCGATCAGCGGGCGAAACCCGCCGCGGATCACAGCGAAATTTCCGCCGCCGACCCGCAGCGAAATCCGCCCCCGTCAGCAGCGAAATCCCAGGGGATCAGCAGCAAAACCCACCGCCGTCCGCAGCGAAATCCGCCGCGGATCAGCAGCAAAATCCCCCGCCGATCACAGCGAAACCCCGCCGCGGTCAGCAGCGAAGCCCCGCCGGGGATTCCCCAGCGATGTCCGCCGCGGATCAGCGCAAAAAATCCGCCGCCGATCACGCGAAATCCGCCGCCGATCAGCACGAAACCCGCCCCCCGATCAGCAGCAAAATTTCCCCCGGGGGAATCCGGGAAATCCGCCGGGGATCACAGCGAAATCCGCCCCCGATCACAGGAAACCCGCTGCGGATCAGCACGAAATCCGCCGCCAACAGCAGAAAAAACCCCGCCGCGGATCAGCAGGGGGAAAATCCGCCCCCGTCAGCAGCAAATCCGCCCGGTCAGCGGGGAAATCCGCCCCCCTTCAGAGCAAAATTCCGCCGCCGATCACACGAAATCCCCCCGGGGTTTAAAGGCATTTAAATCCGCCGCCGATCACAGGGGAAATCCCCGGGGATCAGCAGCGAAATCCCCCAACCGTTTCACACAAAAATCCCCCAGCGGATCCGTAGCGAAATCCCCGGGCGGATCAGCAGCGAGCCCCGCCGGGGATCAGCAGCGAAGCCCGGGCCGGCGGATCAGCAGCGAAATCCCCCGCGGATCGCAGCGATACCCGCGCGGATCCCCCACCCAAAATCAGTTTTGGGGAACAGCACCCAAAAATCCGCTGGAAAAAAAAAAAAAAAATTTTTTTTATTTTTTTTTTTCCCCCCCTTAGAAAAAGGGGGGGTTCATTTACTTTTTTTTTTTTTTTGATCACGGGAACAGTTTATCACAGTAAATCAAAAAAAATTTTTTAAACATTTGGGGGCGCCCCTGCGCAGGGCCCCCGGCCGGGGGCCCCCACTGCGCATGCGCCCGCCTTTTTCCCCAATATGGCGGCGCCCATAAAAGGGGCCCCCGGGCGGCCCCCGGGGCCCCGTTTGGGGGAAAAGGGTGGATCGGGAGAGGTGATGGGGGGGTTGGGAAAGGCGGGGGGGGGGGATGGGAAAGGGGGGGCAGGGGGCCCCAAAAAGGGGGGAGCTGTAAGTGACGGGGGGTGCCCCGATCCTGCCATCTTTCGGTGGCGGGGGCCGATCACCGCCGGGGGGGGGGGGGGGGGGGGGGGGGGGGGGGGGGGGACTCGGTGGGGGGGGGGTCGGGGCTGGTCCCAGCCATGGAAAAGGCTTTTGCAGCAGGGCCATGGTGGTTTTGAAATATTTTCACCAATTAAATTGGTAAAAATATTCCCACATTGTCGGGATTGGCTGTTTCACTTTAAAAAACCCAAAATCAGAGCGTTTCGGGGCCCCCCGGGGGGGTTAACCCAAACCCCCCCCTGTGGTGAAGCAAAAGGGGCCCCTGTAACTGGGGGTCGGGGGGACCTTTGAGTGCCCCCCTTTCCCCCGGGCCCCGCAGGGACGAGTTTTTTTCCTAAACCCACATAGGCGAGGGGCCCGGATTGGCACAGGTTTTCATAAAGGCCTACGTGGGTCAGGGGGTGGGGAAAGGGGGTTTAAATATAACCCCCTGTCCCCCCTTTCATATACTCCCCCTCCACATTTTCACAAGTACTTTATGGACCCCACACGGGTCCTGTAGCCCATTTTCTCCCCTTAGTTTCCAACAAAAAAACCCTTACTATTATATATAATAACACCACTATATATAAATAGTATGTTTTTAATTTTATTAAATTTTTTAACCACATTTTTGCTTAAAATATTTTTTTTTCCCTATTTCCACCTCAAAAACCCTGGGTGCATCTTATAGTCCGAAAAAAAAAAGGTAATTTTTAAAATAACCCCCACGGGTGCCCCCACCCCGGGCAGCCATTCCCAAAACTAGCCCCCCAAGTTACCGCCGTTTGGGTTTAAGGGAGCCCCCAAAATTTTGGGGGTTTAAATTTAAAAAATGCATTTTTTTTTTGATGTAAAAGCTCCCCCTTTTTCCTTTACAGATAGATCCAAATCTTATTTTATAATTTTTTATTTTCCCCCTCTTGATTTTCACGTGGGCGACCCGCTAATTGAACTCTTTGCCCCTTTCTTTTGAAAAACCCTTGACGTTTTTCTTGCTGCAATGTCTATGATTTTTGTTTGACCCTTTAATCGTCCACTACAGCTAAAGGGCTGCATTGTTTCATTACTTCAGAGAAAGATTTCCCTTTTCGTTAAAATCGCTACTAAATTTTAAAATGGGCTGGCGGGGGTTTAGGGTTTTGGGGACTGTTTTCCCCAAATTACTAAATTTTTATGGGGGGATTTTCTAGTAGAAAAAGGACGATTTAAGCCCATCAGATGCTCGGCAAGATTTTTAGAGGCATTCTTCAGCTTTGCGTGCGCATTGACTATAATTATGGGGCTAACGGGAGAGATTTGCGCCTTAACCATTTCCTACTCCCCCTTTTTTTTTCTCCTAAAACCCCAAACAGGAAAATTTCCCCTTGGGAATTTTAACCCAAGACCCAGCAAGGGAAACCCTACAGCCGTGAGAGTAATGAGCCCCAAGGGAAAATCCTTTTGGGGTTATTTTGGTTTTTTTTAAACTGGGGGTCATCGACCCTTTCCCTTAAATGTCCAAAAGCGGCCCGCAAGGTTTTGGGTGCTTTTGGGAATATGAGAATCGGGATGCTGAACATGTTTTTTCTGTCCTTTTTTTCTGTGAATGTTTTTTTTTTCATTCCCTTTTGGTGACTCCCTTCTCCTAAGATACAGAAGGAAAGGGAGACACAGTTTTCCCATTCCTTAAAGATCGGTTTTTAGGACAATGGACTTTGGGGCACCCAAAGGTGGATTCAGGGGCTGGAGGTAATTTTTAGGGACTTAACCTTTGCCAAAACAGGGCAAAAACCTTTGAAAAAAGATCCAGCTCAAAAGAAAAATTTCCAAAAAACCCTTTAATTCGAAACCCAAAATTGACAGAATAAAAATCCCCTCGGGAATGCCGGAGGAAAAGGGGGAGTGAAAAGACTGAAGGGTTTTTCCCGAATCAGGTTCTTAGATTTCAGAATTTGGGCATTTTTATTCTGTCTTTTTGGTTTCCCGGGAAAAAACTTTTGGTTTTTATCTTTTTAAAGCGGGATTTTTTTAATCAAGGTATTCATCTTCACCGTCTGCGGGGAAACGTGAACCGTGTCCGAAGATTTATTTTTAAATTCAAAAGGGGGTGAGCGGGAATCTTTTTTTTGGAAATGGCATCCCAGACTCACGGGAGAGCCACCCCGGAAAACCAGGGAAACTGTGGAGGGGCCCCCTTTTAATTTTCAAAACCGGGGGATCAGGAGAAAAACCCCTTTGGGGGTTTTTCATTAAACCCCCAAATCATAAGGAAATGCTATTTTTATTTTTTAAATTTTTTCCCACTTTTTCCATTTAATTTTGGGAAATTCCCTGTCTGCAGTCACAAAATTTCCAAATTTTATCAACGGGAAAGACCAAGGAGTTCACTTTTTAAATAAGAGGGGCCCTCGTGCCCGGTCGGGCAAGTTCTGGGATATGGAATTACCACTGGGGTATCAAATTTTAAAACATCTATTTATAATAAAATTCTCTGTTTTGGAAAAGAAAATTGCAGATAAGTTTCCCCTCCCCCATAGCCCTTAAAATTTGCCCTATTGAACTCCCTGCGGGGGTGGCAAACCCATTAAAAAAATACCTCCCACTGACAGTGCTGGAGCTGCAAGCCTTGAAGAATAAAATTGAAAATTTTGGACAAAGGGGTTTTCTTTTCCCCTCCTCATCCCCGGGCGGGAGCACCCTTTCTTTTTCTTTAAAAAAAAGGGAATGGATCTCTTGGACCCTGCATTGATTTTTTGGGGCTAAACAAGGAAACCATTCGGAATCTTAAATACAAAAAAGGGAAATTTGATCACTGTAAAAGAGACTTTTCAAGTGATCAAAAGCAACCAATGGGAAAAAAAAAACCCCCTTTTTCCCGGGGTGTCAGCGGAAGATCTGGGTGGGTGCACCTGCGCATCCCCCCACCTTTTTTTTTTCATGAAGAAAAAGGCGGGGGGCGGGGGGAAGGAGGGGGGCATGGGGGTTTTTGTAAAGCGAGGGGGGCCCCCTTTGGGGGGAACCAAAACTTCTCTCCCCCTTAATGCATACCCAGTCAGAAGAGAGAGAAATTTTTTTCCCCCCTTTCCCTTCCTCTGACATACTTTTCCCGTGCTTTGTCCCCGGGGGATTTAAATTTTCCAAATTTTAAAACAAAAATTTTTGAGTTTTTTATGCGATCAGCACACCAGGGGGGGAGCGCAAGCTGTCACGGCCGGGTGCCCGTAAATTATCACAGCTGACCCCGGCACTATGTCCCGGAAAGGGGTTCAGGACCCTCCTGAAACTTTTAACCCCGGTAAACACTGTAAACAAAGTGACCCGCAGTGTTTCCGGGGGTTTATGGGGAAGCTCACGCAGGGGGGGTTCCCTTTCGTCCCTTCCCATGAGACACTCAGAGCACGGATGTGATCGTGGGTTCAGAAGGCCCCTCTTTTCGGCCCCCCGGATCCAAGTTGGTCCTGTCTTCTTTTTCCCTTTTTGGGAAAAAAAAAAAATTGGGGGGGGAAAAATAAAATTTATGTGGAAAAAATATGATTTTTTTTTTTTAGGCAAAAACTTAAAAACCCTTCTGTGAAGCATTTGGGGGGTTCAAAGTTCTAAACCACACTCTAGATAATTTCCTTGGGGGCTAGTTTCCAAAATGGGGCCCTTTTTGTGGGGGTTTCCATGTTTAGGAAACATCGGGGGCTCTCCAAACGCTTTTTAAACCGCTCGCAGACTATTCCATCAAAGTCTGCAAGCAAAATGTCACAATTTCCCCTTTCCCAAGCCCCGACGTGTCCCATACAGTATTTTCCCCCCACATTTTGGAAAACAGCGTTTTCCCGGGACATTTTGAACAAAAACCTTTTGGGGTTTCCCAAAATTTCTCCTAAAAAAACCCTTGGGGAAAAATAAAAAAATGGGGACAAAAAATACCCTTTTTTTGGAAAAAATATATCTTTTTTTTTTTTCACGCCCAGGCTTAAAACTTCTTTTAAAGCACTTTGGGAAATTCAAAGTGCTCACCACACATCAGTAATTTTTGAAATTTTGGGGGTCTTTTTTCCCAAAGGGGTTTTCACTTGTGGGGATTTTCCACTGTTTAGGCATTTAGGGGCTCTCAAAATTTCGCTTGGGAACCTGCGGGACCATTTTCCAAAAAGGTCTGAAATTAAAAAAACGCCCTAATTCTTTTCCAACCCCCGACTTTGGCCCACACAGTAGTTTTTTTTTTCCCCCCATAGGGGAAACAGGTACCAGGACAAATTAACAAAAAAGTTGGGGTCCAATTTCCCCTGTTCCCCTTGGGGAAAATAAAAAATTGGTGACTAAAAGATCATTTTTTGTGGGAAAAAAAAGGATTTTTTTTTTAAAGGCCGGGACCTTAAAAATTGTGTAAAGTTTGGGGTTTCAAATTTGTCCCCACAGTTTCTAGAAATTTCCTTGGGATTTATTTTTTTAAAAGGGGGTCACTTGGGGAAAGGTTTCCACTGTTTAGGCACTTTCAGGGATCGGCAAACTGAAAAAGACACCATAAAAAGCCCGTTTCCCCCAAAACGTCTTTGATTTCCTTTTCGTGCCCTGACGTGCACCCAAACAGTTTTTTTTCCCCCCAAACAAAAGGGTACAGCTTTACTCAGGACATATTGGAAAAAATTTTTGGGGCCCCAATTTTCTTGGGAAAATAAAAAATTGGGGACAAAAAAAAATCATTTTTGTGGAATTTTTTTTTTTCACACACGGGAAATTAAAAACTTTAGGGGGGAAACATTTGGGGGGTTCAATGTGCTCACAAAAGATTTTGATAAGTTTTTTTGGGGGTTTCCAAAATTTCCCAAAAATTTTGCCCTTGTGGGGGTTTCCCAAACCTTTTTGGCCCCAAAATCAAGGCCTCCAAACACGACATAGCGCCCAATTTCTCAATTCCAAAAATTTTTTTTTTGGGAAAAAGCCCAAAGGGCACCCCCTTCCCTTTTCCCGAGCCTTCCGTCCACCCGAAAAAGGGTTTTTTCCCCCACAAAAAGGGGTACCCGGATACTGGGACATTGCAAAACAATTTTATCTGCCCAATTTTCCCCTTTAAAAACCCTTGCAAAAATTTAAAAAATTTGTTTTTAAAAATATCTTTTTTTGTGACAAAAAAGTTAAATGTTCATTTTTCCTTCCACTTGCTTCACTCCTTTTAAAGAACCTGGGGGGTTTTAAAAAAACTTATTAAATGTGGTTTTGAGCCCTTTGGGGGGGTTGCATTTTTTAGAAGGGTTTTAAACTTTTGGGTATTTTCTGCCTTATAGACCCCCAAAGGATTTTAAAATGTAGGGTGGCCCCAAAAAAAAAACAGTTTTGTACTTTTTGGCGGGAAAAAATGAAAAAATCCCCGGGTTTAAAAATTTTAACCCTTAAAAAACTTCCAAACAAAAATTTTTTGGGTTTCCCAAAAATTTTGTCTGATAAAAATTGACTGGGGAAATGTTACTTTTTAAAGGGATGTTGTGGACATATTTCTCTTTTTTGGGGGGAATTTAAAATTCAAAAATTTTGAAAATTAAAAATTTTTAAAAATTTTTCCCCCCATATTTCCTTTTTTTTTTAATAAATAAACGCAATTTATTTCAAAAAAATTTTACCCATAAAGAAGTAAAAATAGGTCATGAGAAAAAAATTCTCAGAACACGAAAAACCTTTGAAGCTTTTCCAAATTTAAATAACCCCTAAAGAGACAGGGGTTTCAAATTTTTAAAAATTTGCCCCGGTCTTTAAACCTGCAAACCCCCCTTTTGGGGGTTTAAAAGGTTTAAATTAGGGGGCAAATTGTTGTTAAATGTCGCCTTTTTTAAATTGAAAAAAGGGTTTTTCAGGGTGTTTGGGGAATGGAAAAATTTTTCCCCTTATTGTTTTTCTCTAGGGTCCAGCTACTCCCGGGCAAAAAACCCCTTGGAGTTTTTTGGACTTTTTGTGGGTGCTATCCCCTTAACCCTGATCTTATTTTATAATGGATGAAGGAAAAAGACCCCTTCCCCGTGCTTTTTAATGTGATTCCCAGTCATTAAAGGGTTAAATTTTGCTGTGTACTTTGGGGCCCAAAAAAATTTTAAAAATATGGAGGAAAAAAATGATCTGAAACCCAAGGTGTGGGGGATAGGGATGAGTTTTCCCAAAAATTTAAAATATGGGAAAAATTGGCCGTTATTTGCTAAAATGGGTTTTTCCATTTCCGATTCCGATATTTTTTTTCACAGGGGAAATCCCATAATCCTTAAAGCCTCGGGAGCGCTCCGGGGGCCCCAAACAGGGCTGAAGAATTGCTGAAAACCCTTTTTTAAAACCCCCCCTAAGTTTTGGTAGGGGGCCCGTCCAAAAGCTACCCTAGGGTTTTGGCTGCGTTTGGCTGGCTGGAGGTGGGGATCGGGGCAGTGTAAAAGCGGGGGTTTTCCCCTTTTTTAACCCCTTCCCTCTACTGGAAAGCAGATAGGGTGGGTTGTGTTGGAGATAGGGAGAGATCTCGGATCTAATAGCAAAAAAAAAAATTTTTTTTTTCAGCAAACTGTAGCAGCCCCTGGGTTACAAAAGCAGCCCCTTTTTTCCTCACTGACCCCCCCTCATTTTTTCATTTTTGTGCTGTGCAGGCTCTCAGTGAGGTTTTTTAGTGAACAGTGAAAGCGCACATTAAACTGAGCTGCTGCGGGCTCCTCTTGCTGCAGCACTGTGGGGTTGGTGTTCACTGCCTTTTCACACCCTTTTTCCCTTTTCACCCCTTTAAAAATTCCCCATCTCTTTTTTTCCCTAAAAGTTTTAGCTTCAAATCCAGACATTTGGAAAAACCCCTTTATGGGTTTTTTTAAGTGGGGGGTTTTCCCCCCCAAAACCCCCTTTCCCCCAATCCCTTACCCCATTTACCCCCAAATTTTTCCCCGGGTTGCCCCGGGTGCGCTTTGCACAGTTTAGTCACCTCCCTGCGCGGCCCCGGCCTGTGTGCTTTTTTTTGGGGAGTGCAGCCCCACTAGGTCATCTTTTTTAACCCACATCAGACTGCATGACCCCTAGTGGGGCCCTGTTCTATCCACCCCCCAAAATTTTTCACTAGTAAAAATTTACTCTCATGCCCCAAAAAAGTGTTACTTTAACCCCACATTTATCTTTGAGGTTAAAGTTAAACCAATTAGGGGGTTGGGACTTGAGGGGCCCCAAAAAACCCTGTGGGTGGGGCCCCACAGCACCTGGGCCCCGTCCCGGAGAATCCTTTTTTTATTTGTATAACAGCCGTGGTCCCTTTTTCTTTCGCTGGGGAAAAACCCCCCAAACGTTAAAAACCAACCCCACAAACACACTTTAACCCTTTTTGAAAGGGACACTAATTCAAATAAAGGTGCAGGGCACACCACATACATTTCCATTTGTTTTCTTAAAACCATTTGTAGTCCTACAGGGAAAAAGAACAAATAATCCCTAAAAATTACTTTCTTGCCCCTTCTGAATCCTTCCAAAAAAGATGAAGGAGGGAGTAAGGGGCGTCCCCTTTCCCCCCGCTGAGAGGTGCAAACAGCGCAGAAAATGGTGCACATCCAGAGCAACACCGGGCCCCAAAACACTCAGCACCTTTCTTTCAACCCCGCAAAACAATTTTTTGCGCAGTTTAGGAGCACGGGCCAAAAGGCTGAAAGGAAAAATCAAATAGAAACCCTTTTTTTGGTTTTGGGTTGGGACGGGGCAACCCCCCTCAAAAGAGCGCAGCAAATTTCCCCCCAGGACCCTTCCACCCCATTGGATTAGGCTACTGAAAAGGGGCACCCCTCGCTTTTTTCACCGTCCCAAATAAAAAGCCAATAAAATTTAGAGGGCCGGGCCAACCTTTAACCCCTTCCCCAGAAACTGTTGGCTTGGAATCTGGTGTGCCCCAGGGCAGCATTCCTGCAGCTGAAAAAGGTAGTGTGCCGGGTGCGCAACCCCCCTGGGGGGTCTAGAAGGGAAAAAGGGGAGGGTGGGCCCCTTGGGCCCCCCATGACCAAAAACCAGTCAGCAATGAAAAGATGAAACTCACTGCCCGTTTTTTGCTGAAAAAGTGTATTGGGGGACGAGGTCCTTGACCCCTCATTGGGAAGCTGAGGGGCACAACAAGTAGGGATTGCTCAGAGGGGAGCTTGCCGGTGTAGCGCGCGGGCCCGTCCACGTGGGAGGGGGAAAGGGAAAAAATTTTTTGTCTGGCTCCCTCAACTTCAGCCCCCCCTTTTGGCCGGGCTCTTTTAAAAAATGCAAAAAGGGGTGCGCCCCAAAAGTTGTAGTGCTGGGCCCTTTTTTGACCAAAGGGTTTTTTTAATTACAGTAGTCAGATGGGAAACTTTTCACAAAACGTGCGGAGAGGGAAGAAAAATCAGCAACCTTTTAATTTCCACCAATTTGAAAGCATGGGCAGGAAGGGCACCCTTGGAGTGGCGCATCACACCCCAAAATGATTTGCCACCGCAAAACTGGCCCCCCCTTCCATCTGTCAGCCACAGCGGCCCCCTCTTCCTCCAGCTTTTGCAAACCCGCTCTCCTGCTTTTCCCCACCCGAATGCCAGGGTGGGATTGCAGGCAAATGTTGTCCGGGGGGCATACGTCCCGTACTTCGTTTAGCATCAGCATCCCCAAACGTGGATCCACACCCCAAACCAGTGTGCACCATCTGTCACACAGGTTTGAAGAAAAAGGGGCCCCTACCGGCAAACCACCCGCCCACACAGGGCATGAAAATTTTCGCATTGCCAAATTTCTTGCAGTGGAAATTCTACCATTCTGGCCCCGGTTTAGCAAGCCACCTTTATCGATATGTTGGGGGTTTTCAAACCCCCAATTAAAACTTCCCCCCACTTCTACTTTTTTTCAAAGGCCCCCGTCCCCCCCCCCTGCAAAGATGTGGAGCATAAAATTAAGCAGCGCTACCCAAAAAAGCAGTTAGTAGCAAGGTCCACCCCGCCACCGACACGTGGCCAGTCCCGCATGGCCCGGGCGCTAATTTCCATCACCGCCCATTGGGGAAAAAGTAGTTTTAGCCCCGGAACGAAGTAACAGGGCAAGTTCGCAGGTCCCGCCCAAATCCCCGGGGTTGCAGGGCCCTTTTCCTTTTTCCCCAAAGTGACTCCCCCATGATCTTTTAAGGTCCCTGAACCAGGGTTAAATTTTGGAGATGCCACCTTTATAGAAAAATTTTTTGAGGACAACCAGACCAATCCCCCCCTTTAAACCCAGGACCTCCGTCCTATGCCGAATTTGCAAACCCCGGGCCCCTCCCGAGAGAGGGACAACCTCCATACCCCGGTCCCAAATCTGTGCATACGCTCCACAAACCCAGTCAAAAACCGGGCAGACAGAAGCCTCCGTTTTGTCCTGAAGAAAATCCCAGGTTTTTTGGCCCCGTGGTTTTATGCCTTTTCCCCCCTGACCCCGTTCTGGTTGAGGGCAAATGGAGTTTTTTTTGGGTTTAGAAAAAAATTGGGAAATTTTCGTTTTCTGACGGGAAACCCCATATTTGGGTTTAAATTTGGGAAAAGGTTATTGGGCAGGGGACCCTTTTTTGGGTTTTTTGCTTCGGACATCCAAGCTTGGAGAACCCTCCGTGGGATCAAAGAATCTTTCCCGAATGTCTGGGTTCCCCCGTGAGGGGGTTTTTGGGGGACCCCCTCCAAGGGGGGGCTGTGGGAATGGACTTGAAATGAGTTCTTTAGCGAGGTCCCTCTGGGGGGTTACCGCGGTCCCGGACTGTCCAGTGAAGATTGTGGGGGATTGGGGGAACAGGTGTTCTGACTGGTCTTTAAAAAAGGGAGTCGGGCCCCCCCCCCAGGGGTTTCCCGGGGATCAATTTTTTCTAGGGGCCAATCCCTTGGGTTCCCGTTTCCCTTTGTACCTGCTGTGTCGGTCTTTTCTCCTCAACAGATAAGAAAATTTTTTTCTTTTTTTTTGTGCTTTAAATTTTTTCCCTTTTGTCCCCGACTTCTGGGGGGCCTTCCCGGGGCCCCCCCGGGGGGTTTTTCCCCCCTCGTTTTTGTTTAGCCACTGATGTTTGTACATTTTCTTTTTTTTTTTTCAGTGGCGCTGTTTTGTTTTGTTACAAAAAGAGAAAAATTTTTGGTGGGGAGGTCTGGATCTCAGGGGTTTTTCAAATTGTAGGGTTTTGGGGCTTTTCAGGGTTTTTTGGGGTTGCGTAAGTGCCCTCCCATCCCTTTTCTAATTTTGTAAGGGATTTGCCCTTTCCCCTCAGGGGTTTCCGGGGATCAATTGGGTTTAGTTCAATCCTTGATTCCTGTTTCCCTTTTTAGCCCGCTGTGTCTTTTCTGCATCCCTAAACAGATAAGACATTTTTTTTTTTGTTTTTTTTGCTTGATTTTTGCATTTTGTCCTGACTTCTTTTGGGGGGCCTTTAGGGGCCCCTCCCGGGGGGTTTTTGGGCCCCCTAGTTTAAATTCACCATGATGTTTGTACATTTGCTTTTTCCCGTTTTTTTAGTGGGGCTGGTTTTATTTTGGGTTTCACCAGAGAACTTAAATTTTGGTTTGGAAGGTCGTGGATCTCAGGGGTTTTTTTAAATTTGTAGGTTGGGCTTTTCAGGGTTTTTTTGGGGGTTTCAGTAAGTGCCCTTCCTATCCTTTTTTATTTAGGGAGTTTGGGCCCCAACTTTTTCTATACTAATTTTTTGTCTGTGTCCCGTTTTCTTCTGTCTAACCCCCATTACCTGTTTGGGGGTTTCTATGTTTTTTGGGGGCGCTCCCGGGGGAGATAGCCTTTCCCCCTTTCTAACTTTAGGTGTAGTTAGTTTCTTTAGGGGTGTGACGAGGCCCTCAAAGAACCAAAAATTTTGGGAAAACTTCCCCGGGGTGCCTTAGTTGTGGTGGTTTGTCAGGAAATGCCCCCCTATAGATTCCCAATGCTCTGGTGTATTGCCTTTTTTCTGCACTCCCAGCTAACCCAAACCCTAAAAACCCCCCGCGTGGCTCGTATTCTCCACCCAAAAAAAAATACTGGGGGGCCCCCCTCTTAAACCCGTTACCGGGATAGCCTTTAAAGCCCCAAAATTTCACGGGTTTCACCCCCCGCCCTAAAATGCAGGGAAAACCAAGAAACACTGGTTAAATTTACGATGTACTTTTTTTCCAACCCCATACAGGATGCGAGCCTAGCAGGCACCTCAGTGCCCTCCGGGCCCCGCGGAACCGTTCAGAAAACCCGGGGCGAAGCCGCAAAATCTGCTACTGAACTTTTAGTATACCCAAAACCCGTTTCCCAAAGGGTTTCTGAACCCCCAAACAGTTTGGGCATGTTGTGAATGTTTGGGGAAATTTAATTTTGGCAAAAGCTCCCTCCCGGTGGTTACAAACAGTACTGAACCCTTTAAAAGGATTTGGGAATTTAGGATTTTCCAAAACTGGCTTTATTAAGGGGGGTTCCCCACCATCTGGTTTCCGGGGATCATTTTTTTTGTTCAACTGTGGGTTTCCCGGTTCCCCTTGGAACTTGCTGATTTTTGCCCCTTCTTTTCTTAGATAAAATATTTTCTGTTTTTTGTTTTTGTTCTTACCTTTTCCTAATTTCTCGCATTTTTTGTGAGGGTTTGCCCGGTTCCCCCCCGGGGGGGGTTTGGGGTTCTCAGTTCCGTGGAGCCACTGTTATTTGTTTATTTTCCTTTTTCCCGTTTTTTTTCCCGTGGGCGGTTGGGTTTTTTTTAACCAAAGAGCTGATTTAAAGGGGTAGAGGTTTGTGTGTCTCAGGTGTTTTTTTCAATCCGTAGCGTTGGAATTTTTTTTGGGGTTTATTTTTTGGGTTTCAGTGAGTATCCTTCTATCCTTTTCCCGTCTAGGCAGATTGGGCCCCCCGTTTTTTCCCTTTCTATTTTCTGTCTTTGTCTGTATTTCCCCTTTTAACCGTCATTACATGTTGGGGGTTCCTAAAGTTTTTTTGGGGATCTGCTCCCGGGGCAGATACTTTCCCCTTTTATCTTTTGGTGTAGTTAAACTCTCAGGCGGACGAGGGTCTAGAAAACCCAAAGAGGAAAGCTCCCCGGCTGCCTTTGTTTTTTGGGGGGGAAATCCCGGGGACTGCAATCCAATTTGACCCCCAAACCCCCTCTGGTGTATTGCCGTTTTTTCCCGCTTTTCCTCAGCTACTAAAAAAATTTAAAAGGGGGAACCCTCAGCACAGACAGTGCAACGCCCAGGAGGCAAACGTTTCCCGGGCAAGGGGGGGGCACAATTAAACCCCTTACCCCGTCAGTTTGGGGGCCGGATGGATCTGCCCCCCTTAAGTTTTGGGGGCCCCCAAGTTGGGTTCTTTCCCCAGTTAGCCAGTATGCCCTTTGGGGTCCTGTCTTTGTCCTGGTTTTTTTCCAAGGGGGTGATTTTGAACCCCCTTTGTGCAGCTGGCAATGTACTAAAGACCCCTGTTTAAGACTATGCGAAAAGTGGCCCGGTTAAAATTCCCAAAAATGAAAGGCCGGAAATCTGGTGATTTTGTGCCCCGGGCCCAGTAACACAAGAATGGGGGAAAGGTTGGTTAGAGTTTCAAAACTTTTTGAAAGTTTTTTTCCTTTTTTTTTGCCAACTTTTTAACGTTTTTTTGGTTTGCCCGTGTTTGGCCTTCAAAAACATCTTTTTCATTTTTTCTTTACTACATTTACCCCAAAACTTTTTTTCCAAAAATTCCCCTATTAAAAACCCCACTATCCCCTTTCCCTTATACTTTTCCCCAATTCCCCCCCTTTCCCCTCCATTCCCCCAAATATTCCCATTTCCTATTTTCCCTTTTCCCCCAACATTCATTTTCCAAAAAATTTTCCCATAAACCCCAAAAAACCCAACCCCCCAACCCCCCCCCCTTCCACCAAAATCAATTTTCTCAAAAAAAATAAAAAACCCACTAAAAATCTTAAAAAATAAAAAAAAAAAATCCAAAAACAAAATATAAAAAAAAACAAAAAAAAAAACCCACCAAAAAAGCCCCTTTGTTTGGAATGAAATGGAATAATTCCCACCCAAATAAAACCCCAACCCCCACCCAAAAAACCCCATCCCAAACATACCCCCTTTTTTCCCTTTTAAAAACCTTCCTTAACCCAAAACCCCCCTACAACCCAAAAAACCCTAAAAAACCCCCAAAAAATAAAACCCAACCCAAAAAAAAAAAAAAACCCCTTTAAAATGGGAAAAATTTTTCCCTAAAGTTTTCCCTCCCCCTTCAATATTACAACAATTTTTTTTCCCCCTCTTGATTTTGAAAAAAACCCCTTCCTCCCAAAAAAAATCCCTTTAAGGGGTGTTTTCCTTTCCCCTCCAAAATTTAAAAAAAAAAACCCCCCCCTTATTAAAGGCCCCTGTAGTTGGTTTTCCCCTTTTTAAAAAAATCCCCCAATTTTTTTTCTCACCCTAAACCCCCCTTTCCCTTATAAAAACCAAAATTCGGGGAAATTTCCGATATCCAAAATTTTTTTCCCCAAATATCAAATCCCAAAAAAATTTCCCCCCTTAAAATTTCAATATGTTATTTTAGTGAAAACACCTTTTGTTTACTCCCTTGTCCCCCTACCCAAAAACTTCCCCAAAAAAAAAATCTTCCCCAAACCCCCACTCCCCCTTTAACTATACTAACACTATTAATAACCTAAATTTTAAAAAAAAAATTTCTTATTAACCAAAAAAACCCAAAAATAACCCCCAATAGAACAACCAACCCAAAATTCCCCCCAAATTTTCCAAAATTACCCCAAAATCTTTTTTCTTTTGCTGCCTACCGGGGGGGAAAACACTTTAACCTTTCCCAAAGCCCTTTTAAAAAAGGTGCCCCAACTCCCCACCTGTGGTTTTCAAACAAAAAATAACCCCCTAGGTTTTTTGGAAAGGTTAAAGGTTTATTTTTAATAACCAGCCCTTTTGAAAGGGTTTTCACCCCTCCTGCCCCCAAACATTAAAGGGAGGAACCGTTTTTTGGGTCCCAAACCCCCCCCCTCCCACAAATTAAACTGGGGACAGGTGAAGGTGGGATCCAAAAACCCCAACCCCAAACATTCCCCTTATTGCGGTTTTGGTCCAAATTACTCTTTTTAAAAATAGGCCAGAGAAGAAAAGGGGAAAGGGAATTGGGGCCCGGCTGTAAAATTTTTTCCCCCTTCCCCCAAAGTGAAAAAAAGGTGGAAACGGGGGGGGTTTTTGTGGTGGGGATGATTTAATCGGGCGCTTTTCCTTTAGGAATTTGGGGTTTTTGGTCTTTGGGGTTCTTTTGGGGACGGGAAATTTTCTCCTTTTACGGCAAAGGGTTAAAACTTTTTTTAATAGTTTGGGAAACATTCTTTCTTTCCCGGCCCTTTAAAGATAAAAGGGAAAAAAACGGGGGGGTTTTGGGGTAGGAACCAATTAACATTTTTTATAAAATTTTTTTTTCCCCTTTTATTTTTCCCAATTAAAAAACCCCCGGCCCGCCTGCCCTGGTGAAAAAAACCCCTAACCAGCCAAAAAAACATGTTTCCTTTGGGGGAATTATATCACCCGGTTTTTTCCAAATAAGAACACAAAAAGTTTAAAAATTGTTTTCCCAAACCAAAGTAATATTAAACCTTCATTTTTTTAACAAAAGCGGGTTTTTCTTGCCACCTAAAGAACCCTGGGGAATTCAAAAGGCCAACATATAGGTTTTAACCTCTTCCCCCTTTCCCCTTACTTTCTTTAAATAGGAAGGTCGGTTTAATTTTTTTTTTAAAATGCTTTCTCCCCCATTGGCGTTCTTTTCCCAAGGAGGAACATGGAAATTTCGCAATCCCCGTTCCTTAGAAACCTTTTTGGCCGGCAAGCCAAAAAATTGACCAATTTTGAAAAAAGGGAAAAAGAGGCATTGTTTAGAAAGGAGGGTAAAAAAATTTTTAAAACCCAAATTACTTTGTTTCCTTTTTTTTACAAAGGCCATATGGAGAAGGGAATAGATTAAAAAAGGTTTTTTAAACTATTCACTTTTCCCCCCACCAGTTTTTTTCCCCTGTACTTTGACTGCAATAAATCTGGAATTTACTTCTAAATTTGAGTGCCAAGTTTTTCTATTCACGATTTTTTGGTTGGGAAACCTACTTGGGCACCATCACGGTAGTGCTACGATATACTTTCACTAGGAAATCTCTCAGGTCTGGAGACCTGGATGTCGTATGACGGACATCGGGTCTCCATGGCAGCGATCGGGACCCGAGGCATGCCGTGGGGTCTCGATCCAAAGGCAGAAGGGCTGCCATTTTCAGTTCTCTCCAGAGTTGCTCAAGTCTGAGTTCAGAGCACTCTGGAAGAGGTTTTCATCCAAGATATCTCTGTACTTGGCCGCATTCATGTTTACTTCAATTACAACCAGTCGTCCTGTCCCTGCAGCTGAAAAACACCCCCATAGCACGATGCTGCCACCATCATGTTTCACTGTTGGGATTGAATTGGGCAGGTGATGAGCAGTGCCTGGTTTTCTCCACACATACCGCTTAGAATCATCACCAAAAAGTTTAATATTCGTCTCATCAGACCAGAGTATTTTTTTCTCATAGTCTGGGAGTCCTTCATGTGTTTTTTTAGCAAACTCTATGCGGGCTTTCATATGTCTTGCACTGAAGAGAGGCTTCCGTCGGGCCAATCTGCTATAAAGGCCCGACTGGTGGAGGGCTGCAGTGATAGTTGACTTTGTGGAACTCTCTCCCATCTCCCTACTGCATCTGTGGAGCTCAGGCACAGTGATCTTGGGTTTATTTTTTACCTCTCTCACCAATGCTCTTCTCCACGATTGCTCAGATTGGCTTGACGGCCAGGTCTAGGAACATGGGATGTGCTGTCAATAACATGATACTCTCTGGGGACAGAACGTCCATATGTGATGACACAGCATTTTATCTAAATTAACCAGACTTCTATTTTCAGCAAGTCAGGAAGAAGAGACTGTTAACTATATGTTGACTTTTGAATTCATGTGTTTCTTTATGGCTGGTCAAGAAAACCGACTTTTGTTCATGTAAGCCTGTAATATTGACTTGTAAGTTGACAATTTGTTGTAACATATTGTGCTCTTATCCTGGATGACTAGTGATATATGATCATGGAACGATGATGTTTGCTGATATGCTGATTACACATTGTCCAGGTCAGCCAGTTTGTTGACTTGCAAAATAGAGGAGGAAAAACTATCAAAAAATGTAAGTTGTTCTTATAACCGTTCTTCTCTTTTACCTTGTGAATACTGGATGAAAGAAAGTTGCTAACTATAAAAAAGAGGTTATATGCCTCTGTAACAAGAGACAATACCTCCAGACAGCCAAAAGATCCAGAGATCCAAAGAACCTGAGATTCTCTACAGGACAGCAGCCAAGACATCATGGCTCCATCACAAAGGACACAGATTTGTATTCTACAAGATGCTAGCTTAGGGGACCATGAAAAAATACAGATCTGCTCCATTTTCCTCTCTTTTCTTCTCTGGCCTGGATTTTGTACAGATCTGCTCCATTGACCATCGCAAATCCATTGATATGTTTGTGGTAGTCAGGATTTGGACCCACCGGTCACCTGAGCACCATGGATGCATTTGTGGTAGCCAGGAATGGGACCCACCGGTTGCCTGGCTCCATGGAGATGTTTGGAGAAGCCAGGATGTGAAACTCCTGTCAACTGGTCTTGTACCTCAATGGACTGTCATCTTCCTAAGCTAGGTGTTACCTCTTCTCTGTGTGCATGCCACAGGTGGGGTAGTCGGCACTGGAAGCTTTGAAGTACCAGCTGTTCTTCTCCCGGCTGGTCAGCGGAAGAGTGAGACTCTGTAATTTGCACCATCTTGAGAATTTTGCTGGTACTGTTCTATGTGTTATTTTCCTGTTTTGTGGTTCAATAAAGTATTGCCAAAGTGTTTTACTCTCACCCTGTGTTATCTGAGTAGTGTTATGCCCATAGTTAAAGGAGAGTGGGCGTTTGGCGGAATGATCCCTCTTCCATGCAGTTTTGGCTAGCGGACCAGGGCACCCGCTGACCACCCCCGTGTCTTCACTAGGAATGAGCGATATTGCCCGAAATCGTATCGGAATTCCGATTTCCGATATTGGAAAAATATCGGATATCGGAATTTCCGATTTCCGATATCAATGCAAGTCAATGGGAGAAAAAAATGGGATTTACAAAATGACCACTACAGTGCTATATAATGGATAAAATGGAGGGGAAACACCTCAGGATAATGGGGAAGGAGTTTGCAGATGCAGAGGAGCAAAAAAATCGCTAGAAATATGCACAGAGCGAAAACTGTAGCAGGAAAACTGGTCACCATCTTCTTAACAGCGGTGTTTTTTCTTTGGGTTAGGATTAGTTGGGGTAGGGTTAGGGTTTATGGTTAGTAGGGTAAGGGTTAGGGTTAGAGCGAGCGTTGTCAAAACACAGTTTGGAGCAGGAGGTACCCGTGCCCTTGGGCACTCCCGAGAACCAGCTGGCGATGCTGGAACTTGGTTTACCCTTTGGGGAGGCACCTATGTCCGCACTTCACTGCCACGAAACAGCCGGCGTGGCTGGGTCCCGCCTCTTGTGCTTTTGCCTATAGGTGTTTGGCATCTGTCGTCCTTTTTTTCCACTTTGGTCTAACGATGTACAGCTGGCGGTACTGTTGCCCAGAAACACAGCATGCTGTGAAAGTGGCAGTCACGGAAATGGGCACTAGCTGGCGGTACTAGAGCCCAGAAACACGACATGCTGTGAAAGTGGCAGTCACGGAAATGGGCACTAGCTGGCGGAACTAGAGCCCAGAAACACGGCATGCTGTGAAAGTGGCAGTCACAGAAATGGGCACTAGCTGGCGGTACTAGAGCCAATGGAAAACAGTATGAGGTGAAAGAGTCAGTCACAGAACCAGGTGCTAGATGTTGGTAGTAGAGGCCAAAGCACGGGCATAACAGATGACGCTGTGTGCAACATAGGCACATGACAGAGCATGCATACTGCTACCAACCATGCATGTAACTTGTGTACTGTGGCCCAGGGCAGCAAAAGTCACCAGATATCCAGGCCTGGTTCATTTTTAGGAATGTAAGCCGGTCCACATTTGCAGCGGATAGTCTAGTACATTGGTCTGTTAGTACATTGCCAGCTGCACTAAAGACGCGTTCAGAAATCACACTGGCACCAGGACAAGACAGGACCTCCAAGGCATACTGGCTAAGCTCGGGCCATGAATCCAACTTGGAGACCCAAAACTTGAAGGGGGCAGATCCATCCTGAACCCACTGACAGGGGTGAAGAGGTATTGTGCCACCATGTCACGGTAACGTTGCCTCCTAGTGCGTTGCACTGTCTGTGCTGATGGTGCCCTGTTATGTTTTGTAGCTGAGGAGAGCAGGCAAAAACGGCAATACACCAGAGAGGTTGGGATCTATTGGATTGCAGTACCCTGACTAACCACCACAACTAAAGGCAGCCGTGGAGCGTTCCTACGTTGGTTCTAGACGCCTCGTCACAGCCTGAGAGATTAACTACACCTAAAGATAGAAAGAGGAAAGCTATCTGCCCCGGAGCAGATCCCCAAAGAACATAGGAAGCCCCCAAACATGTAATGACGGTTAGACAAGAGGAAATACAGACACAGACAGAAAATAGTATGAGCAAACGCTGGGGCCCAATCTGCCTAGACAGAAAAGGATAGAAAGGATACTCACTGCAATCCAAAAAAAACCCTAAAAAATGCCAACGCTACTGATTGCAAAAACACCTGAGATCACACGACCTCTACCACCTAAATCAGCTCTCTGGTGTAACAAAACCAAGCCGCAGCCACTGAAAAAACTGGAAAAGGCAAATAAACAAATAACAGTGGCTCCAGCGGAACTGAGAGGAGCCCAAGCCCCCCGGGGGGGAACCTGGCTAACCTCACAGAAATGCAGAGAAATATGCAAATGGTAAGCACAAAAACAAAAACAGAAAATATCTTATCTGAAAGCAGAAGAAGAGGCAAGACTCAGCAAGCTTCCAAGTGAACCAGGAACCACAGTTGAGACAAGAACAATTGATCACCGGCAACCATGATGGTAGGGAACCTCCCTTATATCAAGCCAGTCTGTGAATCCTGATTGCCAATCCTCATTGAATGGTTCAGTACTGTTTGTAACCACCAGAGGGAGCTTCTGCTCAGAATTCATTTCCAAAACATTCACAACAGTGCCCGAACTGTTTGCGGGTTCAGAAACCGTTGGAACAGGTTGGGTATACTGAACCTGTCAGTAGCAGATGTGCTGCTTCTGCTACCGGCTTCTGAACGGATTCCGCTGGGCCCAGGATGCACTGAGGTGCCTGCTAGTGCATGCGCATCACTGCTATGCGGTGGAAAAGAGTACATGCGTGAATTAACCAGTGCATCTTGGTATTCCTGCATTTTACGCGCCCGGTTCAACAGTGTAATTAGGCTTTCAAGGCTATCCCGGTAACGTGGATCTAAGAGGGTGGCCACCCAGTAGTCATTTGTGTGGAGAATACGAGCCACGCGTGGTGTTATGTTTCGGTAGCTGAGGAGTGCAGGTAAAAAAGGCAATACACCAGAGCAGTTGGAATCTATGAGATTGCAGTACCCTGACTAACCACCACAACTAGAGGCAGCCGTGGAGTGTTCCTACGTTGGTCATAGACGCCTCGTCACAGCCTGAGAAACTAACTACACCTAAAGATAGAAAGAGGAAAGCTATCTGCCCCGGAGCAGATCCCCAAAGAACATAGAAAGCCCCCAAACATGTAATGGCGGTTAGACAAGAAGAAATACTGACACAGACAGAAAATAGTATGAGCAAACGTTGGGGCCCAAACTACCTAAATAGAAAAGGATAGGAAGGGCACTTACTGCAATCCCAAAAAACCCTGAAAAGCACCAACTCTACTAATTTGAAAAACACCTGAGATCACACGACCTCTACCACCTAAATTAGTTCTCTGGTGTAACAAAATCAAAACAGCAGCCACTGAAAAACTGGAAAAAGCAAATGTACAAACATCAGTGGCTGAACTAAACTGAGAGGGCAAAAGCCCCCGGAGGGGACCCTGAAGGCCCCCACAGAAGTGCAGGACAAAATGCAAAATCAAGCACAAAAACAAAAAGAAGAAAATGTCTTATCTGTTAGCAGGAGATGCAGACACGACACAGCAGGCTACAAAGGAAACAGGAATCAAGGATTGAGACTAGAACAATTGATCACCGGCAACCCTGATGGGAAGGCGACTCCCTTACTAAATAGAAAAGGATAGGAAGGGCACTTACTGCAATCCCAAAAAACCCTGAAAAGCACCAACTCTACTAATTTGAAAAACACCTGAGATCACACGACCTCTACCACCTAAATTAGTTCTCTGGTGTAACAAAATCAAAACAGCAGCCACTGAAAAACTGGAAAAAGCAAATGTACAAACATCAGTGGCTGAACTAAACTGAGAGGGCAAAAGCCCCCGGAGGGGACCCTGAAGGCCCCCACAGAAGTGCAGGACAAAATGCAAAAATCAAGCACAAAAACAAAAAGAAGAAAATGTCTTATCTGTTAGCAGGAGATGCAGACACGACACAGCAGGCTACAAAGGAAACAGGAATCAAGGATTGAGACTAGAACAATTGATCACCGGCAACCCTGATGGGAAGGCGACTCCCTTATATAAGACCAGTCAGTAACACCTGATTCCCAATCCTCACAATCTTCACTGGACAGTCCAGTACCGCTTGTAACCACCAGAGGGAGCCTCCGCTCAGAACTCATTTCAAGTCCATTCACAACAGTACCCCCCTTGAGGAGGGGTCACCGAACCCTCACTTGAGCAACCAGATCAGTCAGGATGAGTTCTATGATACGCACGGATGAGTCTCCTAGCATGGATGTCCGAAGCAAACACCCAAGAATTGTCTTCCTGACCATAACCTCTCCACTTAACCAAATACTGGAGTTTCCGTCTAGAAAAACGAGAATTCAATATTTTCTCAACCACAAACTCCATATTGCCCTCAACCAGAACAGGGTCAGGAGGCAAAGCAGTAGGAACCACTGGCTCAACAAACCTCGATTTTCTTCAGGACAGACGGAGGCTTCTGTCTGTCCAGGTGTTGACTCTGTTGTGGAGCGTATGCAACAGATTTGGGACCAGGTAGTGGAGAGGTTGTCCCTCTCTCAGGAGAGGGCCCAGCGGTTTGCTAATCGGCATAGGACTGATGGTCCTCGGTTTAAAGTGGGGGACTTGGTCTGGTTGTCCTCAAAAAATATTCCTATGAGAGTGGCATCTCCTAAATTTAAGCCTAGGTTCATTGGACCTTATAAGATCATGGAGGAGTCACTTTGTGCCGAGGAGAGGCCTGCAATCCGTGGAGTTGGCAGGACCTGCGAACTTGCCCTGTCTACTTCAGTTCCAGGCTCAACTACATTTACCCAATGGGCGGTGATGGAAATGTAGCGTCCCTGGCCATGCTGACTGGTCCACGTGTCGGTGGTCAGGTGGACCTTGCTACTAACTGCATTTTGTAGCGCATGCTTAATTTTATGCTCCACATGCTGTTGCAGGGCGGGGACGGCTTGCCTGCTAAAGTAGAAGTGGCTGGGAACGCTGTATTGTGGGATTGCAAACCCCAACATATCGATAAAGGCTGGCTTGCTCACCAGCCAGAATGGTAGCATTTCCACTGCAAGCAATTTGGCAATGCGAGAATTCATGCCCTGTGCTCGCGGGTGGTTTGCCGAGTACGGGCACCTTTTCTCTCACACCTGTGTGACAGATGGCTGCACACTGGATTGGGAGTGTGAGGATGCCAGCGATTGGGATGCTGATGCTGACGAAGTACAGACAGTATGCCGCCGTACAACACTGCCTGCAGATGCACCCTGGCATTCTGGTGTGGAAGCAGGAGCAGCTGTTTGCGAGCTGGAGGAAGAGGTGGCCGCTGTGGCTGACGAGATGGAAGGTCGGGGACCAGCTGCAGGTGGCAATCATCTTGGGTGTGATGCTGCCACTCCACAGGGTGCCTCTTCCTGACATGCATCAACATATTGGTGGTATTAAGGTTGCTGACGTTCTTCCCTCTCCGCACGTTTTGTTGACAAAGCTTCCATCTGACTACTGTAACGTCATCTGCAACTTGGTCTAAAAAGGCCCATGCACTACAACTCTTGGGCGCACCCCTTGTGCACTTTAAAAGAGCCCTGCTCCTAACGGGTGCTGAAGTTGAGGGAGCAGACAACCAATTTTTCCCTCTTCCTCTCCCACGTGGACAGCCACGCTGCGCTACACCTGCAAGCTCTTCCTCTGAGCTATCCCTACTTGCTTGCTGCCCCTCAGCATGCCATGATGGGTCAAGGACCTCGTCATCCAATACACTTTCATCAGCAGAAACTGGCAGCTGAGTTTCATCATCATCTGCTGACTGGGTTCTGGTCACTGTGGGCACTGGCCCACCCTCCACTTCTTCCTCAGACGCACACAGTGGTTGCGCATCTGTGCACACTACCTCTTCTTCAGCTGCAGGAATGCTGTCTGGCTGGCACACAGATTCCAAGCCAACAGATTCTGAGAAGAGGATTAAGGTTGGCTCCTGGCCCTCTGAATGTATTGGCAATTTAGTGGACGGTGAAGAAGCAGATGGGTGCTGCTCTTCAGTAGCCTAATCCAATGTGGTGGAGAGGTCCTGGGAGGATGCTGCGCTCATTGAGGTGGATGCCTCAGCTGCCATCCAACCAACAACGGTTTCTACTTGATCTTCTCTTATCAGCCTATGGCCCTGTGCTCCTAACAAGCTGCGCATAAATGATTGCTGCTGGGTGAAAGTAGGTGCTGAGTGACTTGGGCCTGCTGCTTGCTCTGGATGTGCACCATGTCTAGCTGCTGATGCACCTCTTCAGCGGCCGCCACGGGGAGTCCCTTACTCCCTGCCTTCATCTCTATTGATGGATTCAGAACGGCAAGAAAGTAATTATTAGGGATTAGTGTGCTTATTCCTGTAGGACTACAAACAGGTATAAGAAACACTAATGGCACTGTATGATGGTGTGTCTGCTACACTTTATTTGAATCTAGTGTGGCCTACACAAAGAGTAACGTGTGTTTGTGGTGTTGGTGTACACGTTATGGTCGGATGTCACAGCGCAGTAAATGACACTGCTGTTATACAAAAAAAAAAAGGATTCTCCGGGACTGGGCCAGGTGCTGTGTGGCACCAGCCACAGAGGTTGTTTGGGCCCTCACAGTACAATCCCTATATAGTGTTTAACTTTAACCTCAATAGATGATGTGTGGTAAAGTAACACTTATAGGGGCACTGAGAGTGAATTTACTAGTGAAAAATTTGGGGGGGTGCGATAGAACAGGCCACACTAGGGGTCATGCAGTCTGATGTGATTACAAAGACTGACCTAGTGGGTGCTGCACTCCCCAAAAAAAAGCACACAGGCGGTCTGCGCAGCGGAGGTGACTAAACTGTGCAAAGCGCACCCGAGCACCAGGAAAATTGAGGGATAAATGGGGGTAAGGGATTGGGGGAGGAGGTTCGGGGGGAACCCCTCACTTAAAAATCCCTATAAAGAGTTTACCAAAATGTACTGGATTGTGAAGCTACACTTTTAGGAAAAAATAGGAGATGGGGATTTAAGGGATGAAAAGAAAAGGCTGTGAAAAGGCAGTGAGACACACACCACACAGTGCTGCAGCAAGAGGAGCTGCAGCAGCTGCAGTGAATGTGCGCTGCACTGTCTCACTAAGCACCTCACTGAGAGCCTGCACAGCACAAAAAATGAAACTGAGCGGGGTCAGTGAGGAAAAAGACTGCTTCTGTAACACACAGGGGCTGCTACAGTCGCTGAAAAACAATTTTTTATCGCTATTAGATCCGAGATCTCTCCCTATCTCCAACAGCAACCTATCCCTATCTGCTTTCACAGTAGAGGGAGGTTAAAATGGCAGACGCAGCCTTTTACACTGCCTGATCACACCATCCAGCCAGCCAATGCAGCGCAGCCCCTAGTTAGCAAGTTTGGACGCCTCCTACCAAGCTTAGGGGAGTTACACAATGTTGTCAGCAATTCTTCAGCTCCTGATTGGCTCCACGGAGCGCTCAGAGGCTGAAGGATTATGGGATTTCCGTGTGAAAAAAATATCGGAATCGGAAATCGGAATACCGATATAGCAAATATCGGGCCAATTTCCGATATTTCAATATTGGAAAGCTCATCCCTAGTCTTCACACCTTGTTACAGATCATTTTGTCCTCCATATTGTAATTTTGTTGGGCCTATGTACACAGCAAGTTAACCCTTTAATGACTGCCAATACACATTAAAACAGCAGCTGCTAAGGGGTCTTATTCCTTCATCATCATTATAAAATGAAGATCAGGATTAAGGGTATAGCACACCACAGAGTCCAAAAATCTCCATGGTTTCAGCTGCTGGGAGTAGCTGAGACCCTAGAGAACACAATAAGGGCCAAATTTACCAGTCCCCAATCACGTGATCACCTTTATTCAATTAATAAAGGCGATCATGTAACAACAATTTGCCCACTATTAACCCTTTAACCCCTAAGGGTGGTTTGCACGTTAATGACCGGGTCAATTTTTACAATTCTGACCACTGTCTCTTTATGAGGTTATAAATCTGGAATGCTTCAACGGATCTTCGTGATTCTGAGAATGTTTTCTAATGACATATTGTACTTCATGATAGTGGTAAAATTTCTTTGATATAACTTGCGTTTATTTATTAAAAAAATGGAAATATGGCGAAAATTTTGAAAATTTAGCAATTTTCAAACTTTGAATTTTTATTCCCTTAAAACAGAGAAATATGTCACACAACATACTTAATAAGTAACATTTCCCACATGTCTACTTTATATCAGCACAATTTTGGAACCAAAATTTTTTTTGTTAGGAAGTTATAAGGGTTAAAATTTGACCAGCGATTTCTCATTTTTTCAGCAAAATGTACAAAACTGTTTTTTTAGGGACCACCTCACATTTGAAGTCACTTTGAGGGGTCTATATGGCAGAAAATACCCAAAAGTGACACCATTCTAAAAACTGCACCCCTCAAGGTACTCAAAACCACATTTAATAAGTTTATTAACCCTTCAGGTTCTTCACAGGAGCTGAAGCAACGTGGAAGGAAAAATGAACATTTAACTTTTTAGTCACAAAAATGATATTTTACAAACAATTTTTTATTTTAGCAAGGGTAAAAGGAGAAAATGGACAGATAAAGTTGTTTTGCAATGTCTCCCGAGTATCCTGATACCCCATATGTGGGGGAAAACCATTGTCTGGGTGTACGGCATGGCTCGGAAGGGAAGGAGTGCCGTTTGACTTTTTCAAACCAAAATTGTTTGGAATTGAGATTGGACGCTATGTCGTGTTTGGAGAGCCTCTGATGTGCCTAAACGGTGGAATCCCACCACAAGACAACATTTTGGAAATTAGACCCCCTAAGAAACTTATCTAGATCTTTTGTGAGCACATTGAACCCCCAAGTGTTTCACTAAAGTTTATAATGCCTGTGTGTGAAAAAAAAAAATTCCACAAAAATGATTTTTTTAGTCCCCAATTTTTTATTTTTCCCAAGAAAATTGGACCCCAAAAGTTGTTTTCCAATATGTCCTGAGTATGCTGATACCCCATATGTTGGGGGAAAAAACTGTTTGGGTGCACGTCAGGGCACGAAAAGGAAGTAATGACGTTTTGGAATGCAGACTTTGATGAGTGTCATGTTCAGTTTGCAGAGTCCCTGATGTGCCTAAACAGTGGAAACCTTCCTCAAGTGACCCCATTTTCAAAACTAAACTCCCTAAGGAACTTATCTAGATCTGTGGTGAGCACTTTGAACCCGCAAATGCTTCACACAAGTTTATAAGGTCCAGGCATGAAAATAAAAAATCCTATTTTTTTCCCACAAAAATGATCTTTTAGTCACCAATTTTTTATTTTCCCAAGGGTAACAGGAGAAATTGGACCCCAACTTTGTTGTTCAATTTGTCCTGAGTACGCTGATACCCCATATGTGGAAGAAAACTACTGTGTGGGCCCATGTCGGGGCTTGGAATAGAAGTAGTGACGTTTTGTAATGCAGACTTTGATGGAATGGTCTGCAGGTGTCATGTCGCATTTAGAGAGCCCCTGAAGTGCCTAAACAGTGGAAACTCCCCACAAGTGACCCCATTTTGGAAAATAGACCCCAAATGCAACTTATCTAGATGTGTGGTGAGCACTTTGAATCCCAAAGTGCTTCACAGAAGTTTGTAACGCCTGGGCGTGAAAATAAAAAGATCATATTTTTTCCACAAACATGATATTTTAGTCCCCACTTTTTTTATTTTCCCAAGGGTTTACAGGAGAAATTGGACACCAAAAGTTGTTGTTCAATATGTCCTGAATACGCTGATATCCTATATGTGGGAGAAAACTACTGTATGGGCACACGTCGGGGCTTGGAAGGGAAGTTGTGACATTTTGCATTGCAGACTTTGATGGAATAGTCTGCGAGCGTCATGTAGCGTTTGGAGAGCCCCTGATGTACCTAAACAGTGGAAACCCCCACAAGAGACCACATTTTGGAAACTAGACCCCCAAGGAACTTATCTAGATGTGTGGTGAGAACTTTGAACCCCCAAATGCTTCACAGAAGATTATAACGTAGAGCCATAAAAATAAAAAATCATATTTTTTCCACATAAATGATATTTTCACCCCCAATTTTTTATTTTCCCAAGGGTAACAGAAGACAGGACCATCTTGGATCCGGGGTCCTGCAGAGAGGAGGCCTTCTGAACAGCACGATCACATCACGCTGCTCTGAGTGTCTCATGGAAGCACGCAGGGAGCCCCTCCCTGCGTGATGCTTCCCTATACCGCCGGAACACTGCGATCACGTTTGATCACAGTGTACCGGGGGTTAATGTTGCAGGAGCGGTCCGTGACCGCTCCTGGCACATAGTGCCGGGTGTCAGCTGTGATAATCAGCTGACACCCGGCCGTGATCAGCTGCGCTCCCCCCGTGAGTGCTGCTGATCGCGTATAACATACTATTCCGTCATTAGGAATTAAGTCCCAGGGCACATGCACGGAATAGTATGTCAGATGGAAGAAAGGGGTTAAAATCATTTCTCTCTCTTCTGACATGATATGCATGTCAGAGGAGAGAGAAGTTATGTCCCCAAAGCCCCCCACTACCTTGCACAAACCCCCATGCCCTCCTCCATCCCCCAGCCCTCCGCCTTCTCTTCATGAAAAAAAATGGTGGGGGCATGCGCAGTGCACCCACCGAGATCTTCCGGCTGACACCCGGCAATAGCTGGGTTTTTTTCCTATTGGTTGCTTTTGATCACTATGACAGTCTCTTTCACAGTGATCAAATGCCAATAATTAGTATGTTAACGATTCCGAATGGTTACCTTGTTGAGCTCCCAATAATCAATGCAGGGTCTAAGAGTTCCATTCTTCTTTTTAATGAAAAAGATGGGTGCTCCAGCCGGTGATGAGGAGGGGCAAATGAAACCCTTAGTCAAATTCTCATCAATGTATTCCTTCAAGGCTTGCAGCTCCAGCACTGTCAGTGGGTAGATATTTTTGAATGGAATAGCCACCCTCGCAGGTAGTTCAATAGGGCAATTGTAAGGTCTATGAGGAGGAAGCTTATCTGCAATTTTCTTTTCACAAATATCAGAGAATTCATTATAAATAGATGTTAACATAGATACCTCAGTGGTACATTCCATATCCCGAGAACTTGCCTGACTCGTCACTGATGTCTCTCTTAGTGAAAAAGTGATCTCCTTGGTCTCCCAGTTGATAATTGGATTCTGTGACTGCAGACAGGGAATTCCTAAAATTAAATGGAAATGTGAAGAAATTAACATAAAGGATAGCATTTCCTGATGATTGGGTTCAATGAAAACCTCCAAAGGTATTGTCTCCTGATCCACCGGTCATGAAACTAAAGGGGAACCATCCACAGTTTCCATGGTTACCGGGCTGGCTCTCTGCTGAGTCTGTATGCCATGTTCCATGAAAAAAGATTCCAGCTCACCCTTTGAATGACAATAAATCTTCGAGACACGGTTCACGTCCCTGCGAGACGGTGAATGATGAATACCTTGATAAAACGATCCAGCTCAAGAAGATAAAATCCAAAAGCTTTATTCGGAATCCAAATGACAGAATAAAAATGCCCAACTTCTGAAGTCTAAGAACACCTGTTCGAAACACGTTCAGTCTCTCACTAGCAACCTCTCCTCCGGTCATTCCAGACGGGCATTTTTATTCTGTCATTTGGATTTCGAATAAAGCTTTTGGATTTTATCTTCTTGAGCTGGATCGTTTTTTCAAGGTATGCCATGTTCCTTGGCAATGGTTAAGTCCATAAAGTTACCTCCAGCCCCTGAATCCACCATGGCTGCACAGAAGATCCATTGTCCTGACAACCAGATCTTTAAGGAATGGAAACACTGTGTCTCTTTATCCTTCTGTATCTTAGGAGAAGCAGTCACCAATAGGGAATGAAAAACAGCATTCACAGAAAAACTGGACTCAGAAGAAACATGTTCAGCATCCTGATTCTCATATTCCCCTACAGCAGCTAATACCTTGCGAGGCCGCTTAGGACAGTTAAGGAAGTGATCTGACTGACCGCAGTAAAAACACAAACTATCCCGAAAAGGATTCTCCCTGCGCTCATTACTCTCACGCCGCTGTAAGGCATCCACTTGCATGGGAACTGGTTCAACTTCACAAGGGATTTACCTGTAGGTTCTTTAGGAGAAAGGGGAGAGTTAGTGAAATGGTTAGAGGCTGCAAATCTCTCCTGTCTACGCTCAGTAATTCATATGTCAATGCGCACGCAATGCTGTATGAATGCCTCTAACTCTTGCCGAGCATCTGCATGGGCTAACTCGTCCTTAATCATACTAGAAAGTCCCCTCATAAAAATGAGTAATTGGGAATAACAGTCCCAAACCGTATCCACCGCCAGCCGATTAAATTCAGTAGCGTATTCAACGACAGAACTCTTTCTCTGAAGTAATGATAACAATGCAGCTTCAGCTGTAGTGCGACGATTAGGATCATCAAACATCATAGACATTGCAGCAAGAAAATCGTCAAGGTTATTCAAATGAGGGTCACGAGTCTCAATTAGCGGACTCGCCCACGTGAAAACTCAAGAGGTAAGTAACATAATTATACATAAGACTTTGGATCTATCTGTAAGGAAATGGGCAGCATGTACATCAAAATACAAAATGCATTGATTAATAAACCCACAAAATTTGAGGCGGTCTCCATTAAACCTAAACGGCGGTAACTTGGGAGGGCTAGTTGGCAATGGCTGCCTCGGAGGTGGAGGCACCTGTGCGGTTATTTGATTACTTACCGTATTTTTCGGACTATAAGATGCACCCAGGTTTTAGAGGTGGAAAATAGGGAAAAATATATTTGAAGCAAAAAATGTGGTAAAATATTTAATAACATTAATAACATACTATTTATTATATGTGGTGTTATTATATATAATAGTATGTTATTATGTTGGAAGCTAAGGGTAGAAGATGGTGCTACAGGACCAGTGTGGTGTCTATAAAGTACTATGTGAAGATGCTGGAGGGTGAGTATATGAATGGGGGCACAGGGCTTATATTTAACCCCTTCCCGACCCATGACGCCACGTAGGCGTCATGAAAACCTGTGCCAATCCGACCCATGACGCCTATGTGGCGTCATGAAAGGATCTCGTCCCTGCGGGCCGGGAGACCGGGGTCACTCAAAGGTCACCCGACCCGCAGTTACAGGACCCTTTGTGCTTCACCACAGGGGGGTTGGCTTAACCCCCCCGTGGCCACGATCGCTCTGATTGGCTGTTAAAAGTGAAACAGCCAATCAGAGCAATGTGTAATATTTCACCAATTTAATTGGTGAAATATTACAATCCAGCCATGGCCGATGCTGCAATAGCATCTGCCATGGCTGGAGACCGAGCCCTGACCCCCCCCACACCGAGTCACGGCGGTGATCGGCCGCCGCCACCGAAAGATGGCAGCGATCGGTCACCGCCGTCACTTACAGCTCCCCTCCTCTTTTGGTCCACTGCCCCACTTCCTATCCCCCCCCCAGCCTTCCGACCCCCTACTCACCTCTCCCGATCCACCGATGTCCCACGATCGGGCCCGGCGTCCGCCCGGGCCTCTTCATGGGCGCCGCCATATTGGAAAATGGCGGGCGCATGCGCAGTGCGCCCGCCGGCCGGCGCATGCGCAGTGCGCCCCCCAGTGTTCAAAAATTTATTTTGATCACTGTGATAAACTGTCACAGTGATCAAAATAAAAAAAGTAAATGAACCCCCCCTTTATCATAGGTAGGGACAAATAAAAAAAATAAAGAATTTTTTTTTTTTTTCCTAGCGGATTTTGCTGCTGATCCGCAGCTGATTTTGCTGCGGATCCGCGGCGGATATCGCTGCTGATCCGCGGCGGATTTCGCTGCTGATCCGCGGCGGACTTCGCTGCTGATCCGCGGCGGACATCGCTGCTGATCCGCGGCGGATTTCGCTACGGATCCGCTGCGGATTTCGCTGCTGATCGGTGGTGGATTTCGCTGCTGATCCGCGGCGGATTTCGCTGCTGATCGGCGGCGGATTTCACTGCTGATCCGCGGCGGATTTCGCTGCTGATCGGCGGCGGATTTCGCTGCTGATCGGCGGCGGATTTCGCTGCTGATCCGCGGCGGATTTCGCTGCTGATCGGCGGCGGATTTCGCTGCTGATCCGCGGCGGATTTCGCTGCTGATTGGCGGCGGATTTCGCTGCTGATCCGCAGCGGATTTCGCTGCTGATCGGCGGCGGATTTCGCTGCTGATCCGCGGCGGATTTCCCTGCTGATCCGCGGCGGATTTCGCTGCTGATCGGCGGCGGATTTCGCTGCTGATCGGCGGCGGATTTCGCTGCTGATCGGCGGCGGATTTCGCTGCTGATCCGCGGCGGACATCGCTGCTGATCCGCGGCGGACTTCGCTGCTGATCCGCGGCGGATTTCGCTGCTGATCGGCGGCGGATTTCGCTGCTGATCCGCGGCGGATTTCGCTGCGGATCGGCGGTGGATTTCGCTGCTGATCCGCTGCGGATTTCGCTGCTGATCGGCGGCGGATTTCGCTGCTGATCGGCGGCGGATTTCGCTGCTGATCCGCGGCGGATTTCGCTGCTGATCGGCGGCGGATTTCGCTGCTGATCCGCGGCGGATTTCGCTGCGGATCCGCGACTGATTTCGCTGCGGATCCGCGACTGATTTCGCTGCGGATCCGCGACTGATTTCGCTGCGAATCCGCGACTGATTTCGCTGCGGATCCGCGACTGATTTCGCTGCGGATGCGCGGCGGATTTCGCTGCGGATGCGCGGCGGATTTCGCTGCTGATCCGCGGCGGATTTCGCTGCTGATCCGCGGCGGATTTCGCTGCTGACCCGCGGCGGATTTCGCTGCTGATCCGCGGCGGATTTCGCTGCTGATCCGCGGCGGATTTCGCTGCTGATCCGCGACTGATTTTGCTGCTGATCCGCGGCTGATTATCTGCTGATTCATCTGCGCTAGCGGGTATAGCATAACGCGATCGCGTTATGCTATACCGTTACCAGCCGGTCAACGCTACGTGTTGAACGGGCTGGTAAAACGCAATATGAACCCAGCCTTAGGGTTAGAAACTAGAGTTAGGGTTAGCATTAGGGTTAGGGTTAGCATTAGGGCTAAGGTTAGAATTACGGTTAGGGTTGGAATTTGGGTTAGGGTTGGAATTAGGGTTAGGCTTGTAGTTAGGTTTATGGTTAGAGTTGGGATTAGGGGTGTGTTGGGGTTAGGGTTATGATTAGGGTTTGTATTAGGGTTAGGTGTGTGTAGGCGTTAGGGGTGTGTTGGGGTTAGGGTTGGAGTTAGAATTGAGGGGTTTCCACTATTTAGGCACATCAGGGGGTCTCCATACGCGACATGGCGCCACCATTGATTCCTGCAAATTTTGCGTTCAAAAAGTCAAACAGTGCTCCCTTTATTCCAAGCCCCGACGTATGCCCAAACAGTGGTTTATCCCCACATATGAGGTATCAGCGTACTCGGGAAAAATTGCACAACAACTTTGGGGGTTCTAATTTCTCCTGTTAACATTGGGAAAAATGATTTTATATTTTCACGGCTCTGCGTTATAAACTTCTGTGAAGGACTTGGAGATTCAAAGTGCTCACCACACATCTAGAGGAGTTCCTTGGGGGATCTAGTTTCCAAAATGGGGTCACTTGTGGGGAGTTTCTACTGTTTAGGCACATCAGTGATTCTGCAAACGTAACATGACGCCCGAAGACCATTCCATCAAGTGGGCATTTCAAAAGGTCACTACTTCCCATCCGAGCCCCGACGTGTGCCCATACAGTAGTTTTCTCCCACATATGGGATATCAGCATACTCAGGACAAATTGGACAACAACTTTTGGGGTCTAATTTCTCATGTTACCCTTGCGAAAATAAAAAAATTGGGGACTAAAAGATCCTGATTGTGGAAAAAAATATGATTTTTTTATTTTCATGCCCGGGCGTTATAAACTTCTGTGTAGCCCTTGGGGGTTCAAAGTGCTCACCACACATCTAGATAAGTTCTTTGCGGTGTCTAGTTTCCAAAATGGGGTCACTTGTGGGGAGTTTCTACTGTTTAGGCACATCAGGGGCTCTGCAAACATAACAAGATGCCCGCAGACCATTCCATCAAGTTGGCATTTCAAAGCGTCACTACATCCCTTCCGAGCCCTGACGTGTGCCCAAACAGTGGTTCCCCCCACATATGGGGTACTAGCGTACTCAGGACAAACTGGACAACAACTTTTGGGGTCCAATTTCTCCTGTAACCATTGTGAAAATAAAAATAGTGGGCTAAAAAATCATTTTTTGAGAAAAAAAAATGATATTTTATTTTCACGGCTCTGCGTTATAAACTTCTGTAAAGCACCTGGGGGGTTCAAAGTGCTCACTATGCATCTAGATAAGTTCCTTAGGGCGTCTAGTTTCCAAAATGGGGTCACTTGTGGGGGAGCTCCAATGTTTAGGCACACAGGAACTCTCCAAATGCGACATGGCAACCGCTAAATATTCCAGCATATTTTCTATTCAAAAAGTCAAATGGCGCTCCTTCCCTTCTGAGCCCTGCCGTGCGCCCAAACAGTGGTTTATGATCACAAATGAGGTATCTGTGTACTCAGGAGAAATTGCCCAACAAATTTTATAATCCAATTTATACTGTTGCACATGTGAAAATGAAAAAAACTGAGGCTAAAAGAAAATTTTTGTGAAAAAAAAGTACTTTCTTTTTTTTACGGATCAATTTGTGAAGCACCTGGGGCTTCAAAGTGCTCACTATGCATCTAGATAAGTTCCTTAGGGGGTCTAGTTTCCAAAATGGGGTCACTTGTGGGGGAGCTCCAATGTTTAGGCACACAGGGACTCTCCAAATGCGACATGGCAATCGCTAAATATTCCAGCATATTTTCCATTCAAAAAGTCAAATGGCGCTCCTTCCCTTCTGAGCCCTGCCGTGCGCCCAAACAGTGGTTTATGACCACATATGAGGTATCTGTGTACTCAGGAGAAATTACCCAACAAATTTTAGGATCCAATTTATACTGTTGCCCATGTGAAAATGAAAAAAACTGAGGCTAAAAGAAAATTTTTGTGAAAAAAAAGTACTTTCTTTTTTTTACGGATCAATTTGTGAAGCACCTGGGGGTTCAAAGTGCTCACTATGCATCTAGATAAGTTCCTTAGGGGGTCTAGTTTCCAAAATGGGGTCACTTGTGGGGGAGCTCCAATGTTTAGGCACACAGGGACTCTCCAAATGCGACATGGCAACCGCTAAATATTCCAGCATATTTTCCATTCAAAAAGTCAAATGGCGCTGCTTCCCTTCTGAGCCCTGCCATGCGCCCAAACAGTGGTTTATGACCACATATGAGGTATCTGTGTACTCAGGAGAAATTGCCCAACAAATTTTAGGATCCAATTTATACTGTTGCCCATGTGAAAATGAAAAAACTGAGGCTAAAAGAAAATTTTTGTGAAAAAAAAGTACTTTCTTTTTTTTACAGATCAATTTGTGAAGCACCTGGGGGTTCAAAATGATCACTATGCATCTAGATAAGTTCCTTAGGGGGTCTAGTTTCCAAAATGGGGTCACTTGTGGGGGAGCTCCAATGTTTAGGCACACAGGGACTCTCCAAATGCGACATGGCAACCGCTAAATATTCCAGCATATTTTCCATTCAAAAAGTCAAATGGCGCTGCTTCCCTTCTGAGCCCTGCCATGCGCCCAAACAGTGGTTTATGACCACATATGAGGTATCTGTGTACTCAGGAGAAATTGCCCAACAAATTTTAGGATCCAATTTATACTGTTGCCCATGTGAAAATGAAAAAACTGAGGCTAAAAGAAAATTTTTGTGAAAAAAAAGTACTTTCTTTTTTTTACAGATCAATTTGTGAAGCACCTGGGGGTTCAAAGTGCTCACTATGCATCTAGATAAGTTCCTTAGGGGGTCTAGTTTCCAAAATGGGGTCACTTGTGGGGGAGCTCCAATGTTTAGGCACACAGGGACTCTCCAAATGTGACATGGCAACCGCTAAATATTCCAGCATATTTTCCATTCAAAAAGTCAAATGGCGCTCCTTCCTTCTGAGCCCTGCCGTGCGCCCATACAGTGGTTTATGACCACATATGAGGTATCTGTGTACTCAGGAGAAATTGCCCAACAAATTTTAGGATCCATTTTATCCTGATGCCCATGTAAAAATGAAAAAATTGATGCTAAAAGAAAATTTTTGTTGGAAAAATTAAAATGTCCATTTTTTCCTTACACGTTGCTTTAGTTCCTGTGAAGCACCTGAAGGGTTAATAATCTTCTTGAATGTAGTTTTGAGTAGCTTGAGGGGTGCAGTTTTTATAAAGGTGTCACTTTTGGGTATTTTCTGCCATATAGACCCCTCAAAGTGACTTCAAATGTGAGGTGGTCCCTAAAAAGAATGGTTTTGTAAATTTTGCTGTAAAAATGAGAAATCGCTGGTCAACTTTTAACCCTTATAACTTCCTAACAAAAAAAAATGTTGTTCCCAAAATTGTGCTGATGTAAAGTAGACATGTGGGAAATGTTATTTATTAACTATTTTGTGTCACATAACTCTCTAGTTTAACAGAATAAAAATTAAAAATTTGAAAATTACAAAATTTTCAAAATTTTCGCCAAATTTCCATTTTTTTCACAAATAAACGCAAAAATTATCGACTTAAATTTACCACTAACATGAAGCCCAATATGTCACGAAAAAACAATCTCAGAATCGCTAGGATCCGTTGAAGCGTTCCTGAGTTATTACCTCATAAAGGGACACTGGTCAGAATTGCAAAAAATGGCAAGGTCTTTAAGGTCAAAATAGGCTGGGTCTTGAAGGGGTTAAAGCACCACTCCAGCACTGAAAAATAACACTGGAGTGCTGCTTTAAGATTCCATGGGAGAACTATAACTTTCAGCATGTCCTGCAGATCCTATGGCATGCTGGGAGTTATAGTCCACCACAGGATGGCAGAGTGCTTTTTTATGTGCTGTAATTACTAACCTTTTAATTAATTCTTTCTTGTACAGTGTGTCTGCAGGCCCTGTGATGACATCATGAAGAGACAGGGCTTTGTGTGGTCATGTGATGCTCCAGCCCGCCCTCTTCATGACCTCATCACAGGTCCTCCACAGGAACATTCAGCATCCCATCAGCACAGAGGTATGCAATCTCTCCTGCTGCACTCTGCTCCTGCCTCCTGCTGCCTCCTTCTACTTCGGACACAGATCTCCCAGCTGCTGCAGGAATCCAGCGCTGGGGAAACCATGTGGCTCTGTCATTTGCTGCTCCCTGCTCATTGCTCAGCTGACAGGTGGGCGGGGAACCGGCTAATGAATATTCACTGCACTTAAGTATCGGGACCAGTGGTTTCCCCAGCTCCAGTTTCCTGCAGCAGAGGGGATATTTTCCTGCCTCCTGCGATCCCACTCCACCGCTGCCCCCTGCCCCCTCTCCAAGTTACATTCCGACCATAAGACGCACCCACACTTTCCTTCCAAATTTGGAGGAAAAAAAGTGTGCCTTATGGTCCGAAAAATACGGTAAATCCTAAAGCACCTGCCTGAAATGGGCCTCCCAGTTAGCAACCTTGTTCTGTAATGCCTCCACATCCCTTGTAAGGAGTTAATCATGGAAAAACTGA
>JARQOD010000002.1:239012503-239198262 GCA_033576555.1 Oophaga sylvatica
TTTATATATGAGCAGCAGCAGCAGCAGCAAAGAAGTCAAGAAGGAGGAGCACAGGGTAATATTGGGAAGCAATGATATATAGTAGATTGGATCATGAGCCAGATGTGGGAGAATAGTTTAACTCTTTCCAACATGGTGATTTTCTGTTTTTTTTTTAACTCCCTTGTTTTTACCTCCTTTTGCCAAAACTTGTTCATTGTTTCTTCATCAAAGCCATAAGAGGACTTGTTTTTTGTGGACAACTTGTAGTTTTGAATGGCACCATATATTTTAACCACTCAATGTACTGGATAATCTGAAACACAATTCCACCTATGTTAAAATTAGAGAAAAAAAAAGCAATTTCACATTTTTGTTTGTATGGTATTCATTGTATGGTAAAAGTGGTAAAAATGACTTCTCAACACACTTCTTCAGGCAAGTATGATCATACTGATGCCAAACAGATGTAGATTTTTTCTAAGTGTTAAAAAGAAATTTTGGAAATTTGTAAAAAAATAAAAACATCTTGTGTGTCATCATAACGTTTTCATTTTTGGACAATAGAGCTGTGTGTGCTCTTGTTTTTGTATGATTAGCTGATATTTTTGTTGATCCATTTGAGATAGCTAAGAAGTTTCTTATTGTGTTTTTTACAAATTTGTCATGACTAAAAATACACAATACTGGCATTTAATTTTTTTTCTTCTTACGTCATTTACTAGGTAAATTAATTTTATATGGTAAAACCAAATATGTTTATTTTTATTTTTTTAATTCCTTTAACTTTAATGGGTAAATTGGTACATGTTTAAATTCTTATAATTTTATATTTATATTTATTTATATAGATTAAATTTATTAGATATATATATGATGTAATAGTGCATCATATATTAATAAGGGTTTAAGGTGGTTCAAAAGCTTTTCAATTCCATTTTTTTAAATTGTGAGAATGTGACGGAGACAAAACTTTATAGAGAGCAAATTAAGTGAAAAATTCACTGACTATACTAAAGATTTGTGTGCTTTTATTACTTTTGATGTAATAGCCAAAAAACATGTATTCCAATGGAATAATTTTCTTCCATTTTTATAAAACAAGTAAATTAAATTATATAACTTGTGAAACAACATAACTGCTGTAAAAGTTAATACATTTTCTATATTGCCACATATGTAAGTTTTAAGCAAAAATGTTACAATCAGAGCCTTCTCAGTGACATCATGAATTTACTCCATCTGTCTCCTCTTCACTTGTGACCTTGCAAAAAACTATTGACTCCAATTTGATTAACATTGGTTAGACCCCTTGCAGAGTGCAATAATCAGACAATAAAGCAGAGACCCCCTGAAAGATTGATTGAAATCATATGATATTTAAACTTCTAATGTAAATATTATGTATAACGGAAAAAATGCACTTTTATACATTAGGAAGAAATAAAATCTCATAAGCACAGACAGAAAAAAAAGCAATACATATAACAAGTATTCAACCACTAACCTCTTGTTTAACTGCTGTTTCATCATGAAGCAAAAGGGTATGATATATTTAATTAGGAATTTTAACAATCATCAACATGAAGCATGTTTGGCATAAGAATATGGAGATAAGTTGTCGTACGATGGTGAAACCACAGCCACACATGATGGGTGGAATTTCTTCCAGCTTAGTAGTTTGCATGATTTTGCTGATAATACCACAGTTTTTGTTAGTTACTAATGTCTCATCAAGCGATTGAGAGCTGTTGAAGGTGAATAAAGCTGTTTGTTTATTTATTTAGCTATTTTTACTTGTGGAAGCCAATGTCTTTGAAAATTGTAATCAAAGAAAGCCACTTTAAAGCTATGTGCCCACATTGCAGAAATGCTCCATAATTGTACGGTGCATTTGCGCAACTCCCCGCTGCGGGTATAACACATACGTAATTCATATGTGTTATCCCGCAAAACACAAGCGTTTTGCAAGCATTTTTAGCTTGCAGAATGCTCGCGCTTTTCCAAGAGATTTGAAGCATCGCTTGGAAAAGTGATTGACAAGGTTGGTCACACTTGTCATGCATAGTGCTTGACAAGTGTGACCAACTTTTACAACTGATGAATGTTAAAAATAATAAAAAATATGTTTATACTTACCCTCTGTCGGCCCCGGAGTCCTCCCGCTCCTCAGCGGCGCTGGCGGCAAGTTCCGTTCTCAGGCATGCTTAGCGAGAATGACCTTTGTGACGTTGCGGTCGAGTGACCGCCTGGGAACGGAACTTGCCGCTGAGGAGCGGGAGAACTCCAGGGGCTGACAGAGGGTAAGTATATACATATTTTTTATTTTCATTCTATTTTTTTTACAGTAATATGGTACCCAGGGAATAGAGAAGAGTCTCCTCTCCTCCAGACCCTGGGTACCAACCGCACATGAAGTGCTCACTTGACGCATGGCGGGCATAGCCTCATGTGTAAAGTGAGTGTTTCAATGCAATCCTATGGTGGCGTAATCGCTGCGATTACGCAAAAATAATGAACATGCTGCTTATTTTTACATGATGGGATTAAGCTCCAGAAAAATACGCAGGATGAGCACAGCAATTGCGTAATCCAGTAGGATTGCATAGAATGCATTTTGTTAGCGTTTTTATAAGCGTTTACACCGCATAAAAACGCGGAAAAAACACTTAAAAAACGCAATATGGGCACATAGCCTAACATCATTTTTTTTAAATTTTCAAATGTGGATGAATATTTTTTCCATGTAAATTTAACATAAATCACTAACAATCACAAGATATGTATGAAGGGATTAGTAATAAGTTAAAGGATTATTCCCATCACAACCTTTCATTGCAGGTCTGACCACTTGAGTTGAATCTACGAAATCAGCCAAGAGAGGCTAAACTATGCTGGTTCTTTCTCTAACCCCAAAGAAATACATACACATTGAACTACACTATTCATGTTATTCCCATGTTATGGAAATGGTGTAGCTTACTGTGCTATAACACCCATCTATTTTTATGGAAGGTATGGTACCATAGTAGCTCAGTCATTCACAGCTTTCTCTTTATTGCCACCTTCAGTGGTTTGAAGTGGATGAAGCTTTTCCCAGTTCAGCCACTAAAGCTCAGGTGAGAATAACTTTTTAACGCCTTAGCAACCGCTAATAAGCATTAAAACAGCAACCGCTAAGGGTACTTATTCCGTAATAGCTGTTTTAAAAGGCTGTAGCACCCCCCAGGGTTGAAAAATCTCTGTGGTCTCGGCTACTGGGGGCAGCTGAGACCCTGGAAAACATGATCAGGGCCTGAAATTCCAGTGTCCGATTACAAAAAAAAGTGTGCCCGCTGTTTCAATGATTTCTCTCTCCTCTGACATGATATACATGTCAGAGGAGAGAGAAATGATGCCCCGAGACCACCCAGTACCTCAACCATCTCCGGGCCCTCCTAATCCATCCCCCAGCCTGATATAATCTTCCTGGAAAACAGTGGGCGCCTGCTCAGTGTGCCTGCCGAGATCTGCCAGCTGGTACCCAGCAAAAATAGGAAATTTTCCTATTGGTTCCTTTTTATGACTGTGATACACCCTATCACAGTGATCAAAATAAAAAATAGTAAATCAAATCCCCCTTTGTTACCCCCTTAATTAGATAGAAAATATAAAATATGTTTTTTTTAATTCTTTGCAGATGGGATTAGGGTTGGGGTTGGGGTTATAATTGGCGATATGACAGTTAGTGTTGAGCGTAAGTGGTTGCTTCTCGAGTTTGCATCGGGTGCTCTGGTATGTATGGAGTTTTGCAGATCCATGCATGGTTTTTTTGGTGTCTGACAGCCGTAAAACATGCGGGGCATGGACGCAATCATGTCACTCGAGCACCCACGATATTCGGAGCATACACGAGCTCCCAATGTAAACTGGAGTAGTGAGCACTTGCGCTCAACACTAATAACGATGTATTCAAACTAATGTTATCAAATTCTGTCATAAAAATTGCTCACTATACCCCTGGATAAAAGCCTTGAGGTGGGTGTGCTTTTCATTATAATAAATAAAGGTGGCTAGGTATCTCCTATTAAGCCTGAGTGCACATGATTCTTTTGAAAAAGGCAGTACAATCTGCTTTCCGGTTCACGTGACAAAAAGGATAAATCAACCACAGCCTGCTGGTAATATTAGTGAGGCAAGTATGCATCTCAAACTTTACCATTTAACAGGTTGCAAAACAGACCAGCACTGTTATATGTCTCCACTTACTGTAATAATTTATTTACATATTTTTGAGATAGTTTACATGAGCTCTACATGACCAAAAATAACCATGTAAAAAACTAATGCCAGGACTTTTCTACAAAGAACAAACATAAGATTAATTACCCTGAACTTGCATCTGCGATTAGGCCAGTTCCACATGATGGTACTATGCCAGTTCCTGTACCACCGTTGTCTGGATTGGATGAAAATGAAGTAGAATATGAAGACTATGTAGCTTAAGATAGTGGCGAAGACATGGAGACCTCAAGTCAAGAATCGCAAGTACCTGATGAAGCAGCCGAGCAGCCAGAATGCTTTACTCAACATGAATTAAATGATCTCATCAGAGATCTTTCATTATCAAAAGATAAAGGTGAACTTCTTGCATTTAGGTTGAAACAGATGAATCTTCTTCATGATGATGTCAAAGTGTGTTATTATCGAAACAGTAGTAACACTTTAACACAATTTATCACAGTTGATGGACCAATTGTGTACTGTAACAATGTGAATGACCTCTTTGAAGAACTGAATCAAGAGTTTTTTGTTGCAGATTGGCGATTGTTTATTGACTCATCCCAGAGAAGTTTGAAAGCAGTGTTACTTCACAATGGAAGTATGAAACCATCAATCCCTATTGCTCGCTCATGTCATCTAAAGGAAAGTTATGAAAATCTGTCAGTTGTTTTGGCTGCTATACAATATAAGCATCATCAATGGAATATCTGTGGAGATTTGAACGTGATTGGTTTGCTAATGGGAATGCAAGGAGGTTTCACAAAATATTGCTGCTTCTTGTGTTTATGGGAAAGTAGAAATACAGTAAAGCATTATGTTCATCATGATTGGGGACAAAGAAACATCTATGTTCTACATAGAAAAATGTTCAGCATAATCGTTTAGTTTTCTCTAAAAAATCTTCCTTCCTCCTCTACATATTAAGTTGGGATTGATTAAAAACTTTGTGAAAGCCATGGCAAATACAAATTCACAAGGGTTCCAGTACATTTCACAGAAATTCTCCAGAATTTCACCAGCAAAACTGAAGGAAGGGGTATTTGTTGGTCCTCAGATCAGAGAGCTTATGAGAGATGATGTGTTTGAAGGAACTCTAAATGATAAGGAACTGAGATCTTGGAAAAGCTTCAAGTGGATCTGTGAAAACTTTTTAGGAAAACAAAAATCTCCAGAATATGTTTAAGGTGTTGAGGATCTACTAAATGCATACCAGTGTCTTGGATGTTCCTTGTCTCAGAAAATGCACTTTTTGCATTCACATTTAGATTTCTTCCCTCAAAATCTTGGGGATGTAAGCAATGAACAAGGCGAATGGTTTCACCAGGATATTAATGTAATAAAACACCGCTACCAGGGTTTTTGGAATGACTCAATGATGGCAGATTACTGTTGGATATTATATAGCTGAAAAATCGTATTGACAGTCTAATGTCAAGCACTTTTAATTTCTGTTCATATTTTGACTTCTATTTTGCATGTGAAATGATTTTGGTTCAATAAAAACTGTTTTGTAAGGTGAAGCATTTTTTTCTGATATGTAGATTACTGTTGTTAGGGTCTGCGAAACGCACCTAATAGATATTGTTGAGAGGTGCGTTCGCAGCCCAGGGTCCACCGTGCAGGCGAAGCCCGCTGCTAGTAAGATGGCGAAAGTAACGAACTCTGTTATCCCGCAGAGTCGCTAAAATAAACGCCGTAGCGCCTGTGGCAGTTAGTGCGAACTCTGTTAATCCCCAGAGCCGCTAACGGGAATGCCACAGCGCTATATGGCGATAAGTACGAACTCACTTAACTTCAGTGAGCAGCAAAGTAAAACGCTAGGGCACTGAACCAGCATTATAAAGCGAACCCTGTTGCGTCGCAGAGCCGCTGAGAAAAAGACTGTGTCCTGTTAGACTCACAGGGATACACAGATAACTGCTGTGCGGATAGCAGTCCGTGATCATGCAGACAGAATGCAATCAAGCAATCTCCTCACCGGAGAAGCCGGTATTCTAGGGGCTTATTTCAGCCAAGCCCTAGCCAACTTGCACTTAAATCTCCTCACCGGAGGTGCCGGTATTCTAGGGGCTTATTTCAGCCGAGCCCTAACCACATGCATGCATGATCACACTGGCGCAAAGCACATAATGCAATTGATATTAGCGCATGGCAGCCCAGCCATGCACCCTTTTATAGTAACAGTTACAGGACCTGCCAGAAACAAGGACCAATGAGAAACTGTTCCAAAACACATGTAGATTCAGGGCCTTCCTGGCGGACCAATAGGAGCTGCTGCAGTACCTGAACATGTGACCCCTGATCTCCAATGAGAGATCTTACCCTGGGCATGCTCACAAGGGGAAACGCAGGACTTCGTCCCAAAGATGTCTGCTCCAGTACTGGCTATAATAGCAGATCCAGGAGAGGCAGCAGCAAGTCTCTGCACAGTATTGGAATGAGCAAGACGCTGGGACCGACGTCTCTGCTGAGCAGGCTCCACTTCGGACGGAGATGGATGGGAGACTGCAGCAGGACTGGTTCGAGACTCCCCTTGTGCAGCAGCGGGAACTTGAACCCTAATATTACCCCCCTGCCTAGGGCCCCCCTTCTTTGGGCCTCTTGCGCTCAAAGGCAGCGATGAGCTGCGGAGCGTGAACTTGCTCGGCAGGCTCCCGCGACCTATCGTCAGGCCCATAACCCCTCCAATCCACCAAAAAAAATATTTTTCCTTGTACCCAACAATGGCATTCACCTCATGATCATCAGTAGATGAACCCGACGTCCCGGCAGATGATGACTCGGAAAACCGGGACATGGCCATGGGTTTCAGGAGGGACACGTGAATGGTGTCGGTGATACCAAGGCGAGGGGAAGGGCTAGGCGGTAAACCACCGGGTTCACCTGCTCAAGAACTTTAAAGGGACCCAAAAAGCGAGGTGCCAACTTGGTGGACTCTACACATAGTTTGACAATAAATTGGTTGAATGGGGTTTGTTCAAAAGTGAAAACATGCATATAAACCCGAATTGAAATAATGTAAAATATAACTTTTATTATGACTCTAAAACGGGACATACAACAAAAACACCACACATTTAAAAAGTGCACACTAATTTCACCCTAAAATTAATGATACCCTGATATGTACACCTGCCTAGCATGCGGAGGTTGGCACCCTAAGACAGCCCCAACGAGAGTGGCGCCCCCGGTCACGTCGGCTGTCCCTAGGCTCCTGTAATACCCTTATCAATGGGTGCTCCCCACTATAGCATACACAACAAATGAAAATAGTTTCCTTAAAAGGTTGGGAAGCCGGCAATGTGTCTCTGTATGTTCAGGTCAGGGATCAAGGTTGAAATTCCATGCCTGATTCAATGGAATGAATAACCAAAGAAATGTTGTGAGTATACCCTTCAATGTATAATAATGCTGGTCCCTGCTTACCAGCTTAAATGTGAGCCCTGTATGGTGTGAAGATAATAACTGGACTAAATAACTTATCCAAACAAATGCTGACACATAGGCATTGTACATATATGCATTGTGATAAAGGCACTCAGTATTATTTATCTTAATATGTCACACCAGGGGATTGCACTATCTCCCCATCATTATAACTAACAGGGACATTCACATAACCACCATATTGATAAATAGAGAGGGGTACTCATCCTGATATATATTTCATGACACCTCTACGCGTTTCGCCCAGCGGCTCATCAGGAGGTCAAATATAGTGATATTGCATGGTGTCAGAAAGAAAATCTATCCGGTCTTATATAGCTGCATCCTTCACCACATATGGTGAACTATCAGTCACAATACCAAAAACGTCCCCATTTTTTCCCCATATGCAACGGTACCAAGTGTTGTCTCCACAATGTCTGATTCATATTCGCAGCCTTTATATGAGGCCCCAACAAAATGTCCAAATATCGATTTCCTCCATCATCCCACACAGAGCGCTCGCTCCTTCATCTGTTTCTGGCGTGCGTTCCACTGTGGAACGCACCCAGCCCCTGATAGGGAACGCCCACCGACGAAGGGCGCAAAAGCGGAAGTAGTTTGATTGATACCTCCCTCCGGTCACAGAGGTGATCACACCTCTCTCCCTTCACAATGCGGAATGCCCACCAGTGAAAGACTCAGGAGGCGGAAGTGACTATATTGACACTCATAGTATGCGGTCCAGCTGGATCGCTAGCCACACCTCCATCCTGGTTTGAGTCCTCATGAGGGAGTGGTATGATATACTGTGTTTGCGTTCCACAGTGGAACGCAGGACCATCAATGGGATCATATTGTATGGAGAAAATCATTACTTTTTCCAACATTATAGAGTGGTTCTTATGAATACCATAATAATTGAATATGAAACCAATGTTGATCAAGGACACAATAGGTGGGACACCATTGGTCAGAACTACATTTCACGGTCCCAAAACCACTGGTCTGTCTATAGGACCAAATTGATATCATTATCTTACCTGTGCAAATAATCCACAAAAAAGATAATATTATGTGTAGCAGATAATTATATTCTCCAACATTATACTGTAGTTTATATGGATATCATGATATTTAAATATAACACTGTTGTTGATGGAGGACACGGTAAGTGAAACACCATAGTGGAGAAACCATATATTAAACCAGACATATAATACATAATTAATCCCATATTATTTGATAGCAAAATGTACAAATATTTAAATGATATCACCACCAATGATCGTGGAAGCCCCTCATCTGGGGTATAGTAAGAGAAATCATGGCCATGCAATAATCATTCAGAAGAGTCCTATGTGACGCAAATGGTTTTTTACACAAAGCAGGCAAATGATACATGTTCGTTTAATCCATTGGGGGACCTTGAACCCAACCGAAAAATCCACTCACATTCTCTCTGAAGTAGATGTTTATCAAAGTTCCCCCCCCTTGGGTTTGGTTTGACCACTTCTAGGACACGAAATGATACCTGGTTTAAATTACTTTTGTGTATGGTATTAAGGTGTCTAGCCAGAGGGGTGTCCCTCTCATTTCTCACATCCCCAATGTGCTCGCCCACCCTTCTCCTAAACTCTCTGCAGGTCTTACCCACATAATCAAGGGGACAGGTACAGCTCGCCACATAAATGACACCACTCGTTTTACAGTTTGAGAAATCACGTAGATAGAATTCTTTGCCAGATGCGGCGCTGCGTATAGATTTGCAAGGTTTCATCCAGGGCCGGCGTCAGCACCCGGCACACCCGGGCAAGTGCCGGGGCCCTGAGCAGGCGGGGGGCCCACTCGCAGTCTGGCACCCCCGCGCCCGTTAGCGGAGGAGAGCGGTGTCAGCGCCGCCACTGGGCCCACCCGCTTGCTCAGGGCCCCGCCATCAGCTGGCACAATACTTACCTCTCCCGTGCCTCCGCTGCCGCAGGTCCGGGCTCCAGGGGGCGCCGGCGCTTCCTCTCACAGCAGCGCCGCTGAATGACGTCATCATTCAGCGGCCGGCTGTGGCAAACAGCGCGGGGACGCCGGACAGGTAAGACGTGTGTGTCTGTCTCTATGTGTGTCTGTGTAGTGCGGTGCTTTGTGTGTGTATGTATGTGTGTGTGTGTGTATGTGTGTGTGTGTGTATGTATGTGAGAGAGTGCTTGTGTGCTGTCTGTGTGTGATGATGGGCAGGCATTGCTGATAATGGGGAGGCATTGATGATGATGATGGGGAGAAGATGATGATAATGGGCAGGCATTGATGATAATGGGCAGGCATTGATGATAATGGGCAGGCATTGATGATGGGGAGAAGATGATGATGGGCAGGCATTGCTGATAATGGGGAGGCATTGATGATGATGGGGAGAAGATGATGATAATGGGCAGGCATTGATGATAATGGGCAGGCATTGATGATGGGGAGAAGATGATGATGGGCAGGCATTGATGATGATGGGGAGGAGATGATGATGGGCAGGCATTGCTGATAATGAGGAGGCATTGATGATGATGGGGAGAAGATGATGATAATGGGCAGGCATTGATGATAATGGGCAGGCATTGATGATGGGGAGAAGATGATGATTGGGAGGAGATGATGATGATGGGCAGGCATTGATGCTAATGGGGAGGCCATGATGATGATGGGGAGGCAATGATGATGATAAGGAGGCAATGATGATGATGGGGAGACAATCATGATGATAATGGGGAGTCTTTCCACAGCGCCCTTTCCTGAGCCGTAACAGTGCAGAACGCAGTACAGCGCAGAGGAGAGCTCCATATTTTGTATGGAGCATTATATGGGGACCAGTATCCTGTATGGAGCATTATATGGGGACCAGTATCCTGTATGGAGCATTATATTGGGTCCAGTATTCTGTATGGAGCATTATTTTGGGTCCAGTATTCTGTATGGAGCATTATATGGGGGGTGACATCCTGCATGGGGTATTATATGGGTGATGAGGGGGAGACTGTGGTGCCCATAATATTGTATGGAGGACTGTACTGTCCAGTCTGTTCTGTGCACTGTGAGGATTTGGCGTTTTTTTTAGCTATTGTACAATTTACAATAGATATCACTCATGTAATGGAAGAAGTGAAATATTTGGCATTGTACTGTACCTATATTTCTCTGCTGTATCTGTGCATCATGAATCGTGGTCTGTGTTAAAGGGGCCCACTGAGGCTCTTTCGCCCGGGGCCCATAAAAACCTGGAGCCGGCCCTGGTTTCATCCATTTACAATTTACACAGTCCCCACATCTGAAAAAGCCACACACTTTGCGATCAAGCCAGGTACCCTTAGGAGTGGGCCTCCTGAAAAAACTGTGTACAACGCTGTCCCTGATAGAACGTCCCCTACGATAAGTAACCAATGGTCTAGGTCCTATACTGTCCCTCAAATCTGGATCTGCTAAGAGAATGTCCCAATGCTTATTTAGAATCTTCACGACCTGATGATTCTGACAATCAAAAGACCCAATCACTCTCAGTGGTTCAGGCGATGACCCCTGTGTTCTAGTTTGAGTCTGCAATAGTCTCGTCCTGTTACTGGACAAAGCATGTTGATAGGCACTCTCTAATGTGTGTCTCGGGTACCCTTTGTCCAGGAATCTAGAGCCCATTTCTTTGGCCTGATCATAGAAATCGTTCACGTTGGAGCAATTTCTCCTCAACCTTAGAAATTGCCCTTTGGGAATTCCACGTTTCAATGGTAGAGGGTGGTGACTGCCCCACCTCAGCAAACTATTGGTGCTAGTGGGTTTTCTGTATATCTTGGTTTCCAGACCACCATTTTCATTTTTCCTAACATGTACATCCAAGAAAGGCAAGGCATCCCTGCCCAACTCAAAGGTGAGTTTGAGGCCTATAGCGTTTGAATTTAGTTCTTCAATAAACCTTGATAGTTCAACCTCAGTGCCCTGCCAAATCAAAAAAATATCATCGATGAACCTGTACCAAATCCCTATGTGGGACTGCCACCATTTAGGTTCATCGATGAAGACAGTGGTTGGACCCGATCTTTAGAAGGTCTCTTTCGACCAATGTCAGGAAAATATCAATGCTACCCACATCCCCTTGTGGTGGGGGTTTTGGTATTTTTGTTTCTGAGACTGGTGAATGGCCCCCTGGACCCTTCATTATTGGCCTCATTCAATAGGCCTACCAGAGCCCTATAGCTTTCAAGATCTTCGTCAGACAAACCCAGCCTCCTGCATTCCTCTTTATCATGCATAGCAAAAAAAAATTTCCATCTTAATTTCCTGCAAAATAAATTGATATCCTTTGTCCAACCAAAACAGTCAAAATTATTCGTGGGTACAAAATTTAAACCCTTCTTCAGGACACTGTATTCCTCTCTACTCAGTGAATGTGATGAAAGGTTTATGATCTGGCCCTGATTTAGTGAGGTCTTTGTCTCAAATGATAGCCTGTTTTGATATTCCTCTCTAAAAAAGAGGAAGAGGATGAGGATGAAGTGGAGGGCATAGGTGTGGGTCCGGAGGGAACCTCTCTCCCAGATTGGTTTCCATATCCTCCTCTCTCATCATCAGACCTCGAGACCACTGACACTGAAAGATCAAATCAAGGTCTCTCACCAAGAGGCAGATGTCATAGACAAGGATGGAGGCACAGAGGCAGGTTCACAGGGCGGGGTGCTTACAGAGGAGGATATGGAAACCAATCTGGGAGAGAGGTTCCCTCCGGACCCACACCTATGCCCTCCACTTCATCCTCATCCTCTTCCTCTTTTTTAGAGAGGAATATCAAAACAGATATTTTCCTGACATTGGTCGAAAGAGACCTTCTAAAGATCGGGTCCAAACAGTTTATCCCTAATTCTAATCTCACGGAACCTATCTAAACATGAGGGATTGATTATAAAGCCATCGGACAAGGGGGGTAACCTGGTTATCATAGGGGAAGAGAAGTATTTGGAAATGTGTATGACTATTCTGAATGATGTTGCCACATATGAAATTTTGACATCAGACCCATCTAGTAAATTTAGGAATCAACTAATGTCCATCTTGGAGGAGGAGAGAAGGGGGTCTGATCTCCAAGAATGAATTTGATTTTCTACTTCCAACACATCCTCTTACTGCCACTTTTTACACACTTCCCAAGGTGCATAAGGGGCTTGAACCCTTGAGGGGACGACCTATTGTGTCAGGGACGGACTCATTAATCCAAAACTGTGGAGTATATGTGGATCAAATTTTACGCCCCTTTGTGCTCTCTCTTCCCTCATACATCAGAGACACTTCTGACCTATTGACCAAACTCGATGGTATTCATGTTGACTGTAACTCTCTGCTAGTATCTATTGATGTCGAGTCCTTATATAGTAATATTCCACATGTATATGGCATTCAGGGGGTACAACACTTTCTGAGGTCAAGATCTAATGACTGTATGGAACATAATGCGTTTGTTCTCGAATTACTGTATTTCACATTGACACACAATTTTTCCATTTTTGACAGGAAGTACTTCTACCAGCTCAGGGGCACAGCGATGGGGAGTCCCTGTGCCCCACTGTACGCTAATTTGTTCCTGGGCTGGTGGAAGGAAATCACTGTCTTCATCGATGAACCTAAATGGTGGCAGTCCCACATAGGGATTTGGTACAGGTTCATCGATGATATTTTTTTGATTTGGCAGGGCACTGAGGTTGAACTATCAAGGTTTATTGAAGAACTAAATTCAAACGCTATAGGCCTCAAACTCACCTTTGAGTTGGGCAGGGATGCCTTGCCTTTCTTGGATGTACATGTTAGGAAAAATGAAAATGGTGGTCTGGAAACCAAGATATACAGAAAACCCACTAGCACCAATAGTTTGCTGAGGTGGGACAGTCACCACCCTCTACCATTGAAACGTGGAATTCCCAAAGGGCAATTTCTAAGGTTGAGGAGAAATTGCTCCAACGTGAACGATTTCTATGATCAGGCCAAAGAAATGGGCTCTAGATTCCTGGACAAAGGGTACCCGAGACACACATTAGAGAGTGCCTATCAACATGCTTTGTCCAGTAACAGGACAAGACTATTGCAGACTCAAACTAGAACACAGGGGTCATCGCCTGAACCACTGAAAAGTGATTGGGTCTTTTGATTGTCAGAATCATCAGGTCGTGAAGATTCTAAATAAGCATTGGGACATTCTCTTAGCAGATCCAGATTTGAGGGACAGTATAGGACCTAGACCATTGGTTACTTATCGTAGGGGACGTTCTATCAGGGACAGCGTTGTACACAGTTTTTTCAGGAGGCCCACTCCTAAGGGTACCTGGCTTGATAGCAAAGTGTGTGGCTTTTTCAGATGTGGGGACTGTGTTAATTGTAAATGGATGAAACCTTGCAAATCTATATGCAGCGCCGCATCTGGCAAAGAATTCTATCTACGTGATTTCTCAAACTGTAAAACGAGTGGTGTCATTTATGTGGCAAGCTGTACCTGTCCCCTTGATTATGTGGGTAAGACCTGCAGAGAGTTTAGGAGAAGGGTGGGCGAGCACATTGGGGATGTGAGAAATGAGAGGGACACCCCTCTGGCTAGACACCTTAATACCATACACAAGGGTAATTTAAACCAGGTATCATTTCATGTCCTAGAAGTGGTCAAACCAAACCCAAGGGGGGGGAACTTTGATAAACATCTACTTCAGAGAGAATGTGAGTGGATTTTTCGGTTGGGTTCAAGGTCCCCCAATGGATTAAACGAACATGTATCATTTGCCTGCTTTGTGTAAAAAACCATTTGCGTCACATAGGACTCTTCTGAATGATTATTGCATGGTCATGATTTCTCTTACTATACCCCAGATGAGGGGCTTCCACGATCATTGGTGGTGATATCATTTAAATATTTGTACATTTTGCTATCAAATAATATGGGATTAATTATGTATTATATGTCTGGTTTAATATATGGTTTCTCCACTATGGTGTTTCACTTACCGTGTCCTCCATTAACAACAGTGTTATATTTAAATATCATGATATCCATATAAACTACAGTATAATGTTGGAGAATATAATTATCTGCTACACGTAATATTATCTTTTTTGTGGATTATTTGCACAGGTAAGATAATGATATCAATTTGGTCCTATAGACAGACCAGTGATTTTGGGGCCGTGAAATGTAGTTCTGACCAATGGTGTCCCACCTATTGTGTCCTTCCTTGATCAACATTGGTTTCATATTCAATTATTATGGTATTCATAAGAACCACTCTATAATGTTGGAAAAAGTAATGATTTTCTCCATACAATATGATCCCATTGATGGTCCTGCGTTCCACTGTGGAACGCAAACACAGTATATCATACCACTCCCTCATGAGGACTCAAACCAGGATGGAGGTGTGGCTAGCGATCCAGCTGGACCGCATACTATGAGTGTCAATATAGTCACTTCCGCCTCCTGAGTCTTTCACTGGTGGGCGTTCCGCATTGTGAAGGGAGGGAGGTGAGATCACCTCTGTGACCGGAGGGAGGTATCAATCAAACTACTTCCGCTTTTGCGTCCTTCGCCGGTGGGCGTTCCCTATCAGGGGCTGGGTGCGTTCCACAGTGGAACGCACGCCAGAGACAGATGAAGGAGCGAGCGCTCTGTGTGGGATGATGGAGGTAATCGATATTTGGACATTTTGTTGGGGCCTCATATAAAGGCTGCGAATATGAATCAGACATTGTGGAGCCAACACTTGGTACCGTTGCATATGGGGAAAAAATGGGGACGTTTTTGGTATTGTGACTGATAGTTCACCATATGTGGTGAAGGATGCAGCTATATAAGACCGGATAGATTTTCTTTCTGACACCATGCAATATCACTATATCTGACCTCCTGATGAGCCGCTGGGCGAAACGCGTAGAGGTGTCATGAAATATATATCAGGATGAGTACCCCTCTCTATTTATCATTATGGTGGTTATGTGAATGTCCCTGTTAGTTATAATGATGGGGAGATAGTGCAATCCCTCTCTGAATTATATTCAGAGCCATGCGTCTGCACAGACGTAGTCTGCACAGGCTTCCTATTTCAAATTCCATCTTTCAAATTACAGATTTCTAATTACTATACTATGAATTAGACTAGAATTCTAGAATGCATTTGGCCACTCATCGCTCCTGCAATATCATCTGTACCACTCTAATGAAGCTGTTTCTCCTCTTCCTACAGGTATGAACCAAATTTCCCCAACTTTGCCAAATTGCTGTGACTGTGTTTTGTGAACTGCATTAATTTTGCATGGTATGAACCAAATTTCCCCAACTTTGCCAAATTGCTGTGACTGTGTTTTGTGAACTGCATTAATTTTGCATGGTATGAACCAAATTTCCCCAACTTTGCCAAATTGCTGTGACTGTGTTTTGTGAACTGCATTAATTTTGCATGGTATGAACCAAATTTCCCCAACTTTGCCAAATTGCTGTGACTGTGTTTTGTGAACTGCATTAATTTTGCATGGTATGAACCAAATTTCCCCAACTTTGCCAAATTGCTGTGACTGTGTTTTGTGAACTGCATTAATTTTGCATGGTATGAACCAAATTTCCCCAACTTTGCCAAATTGCTGTGACTGTGTTTTGTGAACTGCATTAATTTTGCATGGTATGAACCAAATTTCCCCAACTTTGCCAAATTGCTGTGACTGTTTTCTGAACTGCATTAATTTTGCATGGTATGAACCAAATTTCCCCAACTTTGCCAAATTGCTGTGACTGTGTTTTGTGAACTGCATTAATTTTGCATGGTATGAACCAAATTTCCCCAACTTTGCCAAATTGCTGTGACTGTGTTTTGTGAATTGCATTAATTTTGCATGGTATGAACCAAATTTCCCCAACTTTGCCAAATTGCTGTGACTGTGTTTTGTGAACTGCATTAATTTTGCATGGTATGAACCAAATTTCCCCAACTTTGCCAAATTGCTGTGACTGTGTTTTGTGAACTGCATTAATTTTGCATGGTATGAACCAAATTTCCCCAACTTTGCCAAATTGCTGTGACTGTGTTTTGTGAACTGCATTAATTTTGCATGGTACGCAATCATCTATGCAGCTTTTTCTCTGTTTTTGACTGTTTAAGAAGTGCATATAGTACCCCTGGCATTTCACTTACCCATCCTCCTGTATTCACAATTGCATTCATTCCCCTTGTGTCTCCCATGCATACCTGAGCTGCCAGTCCCTTCCCCCTCTTTTATTAGCTTTGCTTATCTGTGACTATGTGGTCTGGGTAATCACGCCCACATCCCCCCTCACAGCTGATCCACCTCAGTCCCAGATATATTCAGAGCCATGCGTCTGCACAGACGTAGTCTGCACAGGCTTACTATTTCAAATTCCATCTTTCAAATTACAGATTTCTAATTACTATACTATGAATTAGACTAGAATTGGACTGGAATTTGACTGTAAGTTGACCGAATATATAACCACTACCATGTTTCCTTTTCTTTTCACTTTCACTCCCATACTACTTACTTTCTTCCTATTCCCTGTAATCCCCCCACCTAGTAAGCAAGTAGTTATTTTCCCCTCCATTCTCCCCAGACATCTCACCTTCTCCTCAGAACTGTTCCTCCACGTACAATCCTTTTTCTCCAGAAACACACGGCCACACCATGTCTTATCCTGTTCCCACCTTTTAACGCTCTGTCTGTTACTCCTCACTGCTGGTGATATATCCCCAAATCCTGGCCCTCCTCAACACATCCCCACACTCACTTCTATCACCCTGCCACGATCCTCTACACGTCCTCGCAACCATGATAACCTCATACCCATTCACCCAGCCCCCACTCCCCCGGTCCCCCTACCTGGAGCACTATGGAACGCATGCTCTGTCTGCAATAAACTGTCATTTATCCACGACCTCTTCATCACCAATAAACTCTCCTTCCTTGGCATCACCGAAACCTGGCTCACCCCCTCGGACTCAGCCTCTCCAGCTGCACTTTCTTATGGCGGATTCCACCTATCTCACACCCCCCGCCCCAGCAACAAACGTGGTGGAGGAGTTGGTTTGCTCCTATCTGATACCTGCTCCTTTGCCCCCAATTCCACTACCCCCCTCCGCTACTACTCCCTCATTTGAGGTGCACTCCGTCCGCATCTACTCCCCCTCCAACCTCCAGCTGGCTGACATCTACCGCCCCCCAGAACTTGCCATCTCCACCTTTCTCGACCACTTCACCACCTGGCTGCTTCATTTCCTCTCTGCTGACATCCCCACTATCATCATGGGTGACTTCAACATCCCCATTGATGCTTCCACCCCAGCGGCCTCTAAACTTTTATCGCTCACTGCCTCCTTTGGCCTCACTCAATGGTCCTCTGCGGCCACTCACAAAGATGGTCACACGCTCGACCTTATCTTCACCCGCCTTGTTCCCTTACTAATCTCACTAACTCACCCCTTCCCCTGTCTGACCACAACCTACTGACGTTCTCTTCTCTCTCCTCTTCTAGTGCACAACCCCCACTCCACAAACTCACTCACCCTCGCAGAAATCTCAAACACCTCAATTTACCAATGCTCTCTGAGTCCCTCCTCCCTCTTACAGACATATCTTCACTTCACAACACAGATTCTGCTGCCACCTTTTATAACACTGCAATAACAGCAGCACTTGACTCGGCTGCCCCCTCACGCATAGCAAAACTTGTACAATCAACAGGCAGCCCTGGCTGACCAGCCTCACCAAAGAACTGAGACGGGCTTCCAGGGTTGCTGAGCGGAGATGGAAAAAATCCCGCTCTGCCGAGCACCTAACTGCATACAAGCAGTCCCTCACCAGCTTCAAGTCCACGCTCACTGCTGCAAAGCAAACTTGCTTCTCATCTCTCATATCCTCCCTGTCTCACAACCCTAAACAGCTCTTCAACACTTTCAATTCTCTTCTCTGTCCCCCAGCACCTCTCCCTTCTCCTCTCATTTCTGCTGAAGACTTTGCCTCTTTCTTTAAGCAGAAGATCGATACGATCAGAGAAAGCTTTGGCCCACAGCCCCCATTGCCCCTCTTAGCTGCTCAACCCTCTTCCTCCAAAGCCAAATTCTCCACCATGACAGAAGATCAGCTCTCCACCCTCCTATCAAGATCACACCTCACCACTTGCATGCTTGACCCGCTGCCATCCCACCTCATCCCTAGCCTCGCCACCGTCTTCACCCCTACTCTAACACACCTCTTCAACCTCTCACTTACAAATGGTGTCTTACCCTCATCCTTCAAACATGCCTCGATCACACCCATTCTCAAAAAGACCTCCCTTGACCCATCCTCTGTGTCTAACTATCGCCCTATATCTCTTCTTCCTTATGCCTCAAAACTACTGGAACAGCATGTCCATCTTGAACTGTCCTCCCACCTCTCCTCCTGCTCCCTCTTTGACCGCTTACAATCAGGCTTCCGACTGCATCACTCAACTGAAACTGCCCTAACTAAAGTCACCAGCGACCTACTAACCGCCAAGAGCAAGTGTCACTACTCTGTCCTCCTTCTCCTGGACCTGTCTTCTGCCTTCGACACTGTGGACCATTCCCTCCTGTTACAGATTCTCTCATCACTTGGCATCACAGGCTTGGCCCTATCCTGGATCTCATCATATCTAACAAACCGAACATTCAGTGTCTCCCTCTCCCACACCACCTCCTCACCTCGCCCCCTGTCTGTCGGTGTTCCCCAAGGTTCAGTTCTTGGACCCCTACTCTTCTCCATCTACACCCTTGGCCTGGGACAGCTCATAGAATCCCATGGTCTTCAGTATCATCTCTACGCCGATGACACGCAGATCTACCTATCTGGACCTGACCTCACCTCCTTACTGACCAAAATCCCACAATGTCTGTCTGCTATTTCTGCTTTCTTCTCTGCTCGCTTTCTAAAACTGAACATGGACAAAACAGAATTCATCATCTTTCCCCCATCTCACTCTACCCCCCCACCAGACCTGTCCATTAACATCAATGGCTGCTCACTTTCCCCAGTCCCGCACGCTCGGTGCCTCGGAGTGATCCTCGACTCTGCCCTCTCTTTCAAGCCACATGTCCAAACCCTAGCCTCCTCCTGCCGTCTCAAACTCAAAAATATTTCCCGGATCTGTGCATTCCTTGACCATGAAAGTACAAAAACACTAGTGCATGCCCTCATCATCTCCCGCCTCGACTACTGCAACCTCCTACTCTCTGGCCTTCCCTCTAGCACTCTGGCACCACTCCAATCCATCCTGCACTCTTCTGCACGACTAATACACTTGTCTCCCCGCTATTCCCCAGCCTCTCCTCTCTGCCAAGCCCTTCATTGGCTTCCTATCATTCAGAGGCTCCAGTTCAAAACCCTAACCATGACCTACAAAGCCATCCACAATCTGTCTCCTCCATACATCTGTGACATGGTCTCCCGGTACATACCCACACGCAACCTTCGATCCTCTCAAGATCTCCTCCTCTACTCCCCTCTTATCTCTTCTTCCCACAACCGCATACAAAGCTTCTCCCGAGCCTCTCCCATACTCTGGAACTCTCTACCCCAACACATCAGACTCGCGCCTACCATGGAAACCTTCAAAAAGAACCTGAAGACCCACCTCTTCCGACAAGCCTACAACCTGCAGTGATCATCAGTCTACTGAACCACCGCACGATCAGCTCTTCCCTCTCCTAGTGTATCCTCACCCATCCCTGTAGATTGTGAGCCCTCGCGGGCAGGGTCCTCTCTCCTTCTGTACTTGTGTGTGCCTTGTATTGCTCATGTTTACTGTACTTGTCTATATTTGCCCCTCTTCACATGTAAAGCGCCATGGAATAAATGGCGCTATAAAAATCTATAATAATAATAATAATAATCCCCTGGTGTGACATATTAAGATAAATAATACTGAGTGCCTTTATCACAATGCATATATGTACAATGCCTATGTCTCAGCATTTGTTTGGATAAGTTATTTAGCCCAGTTATTATCTTCACGCCATACAGGGCTCACATTTAAGCTGGTAAGCAGGGACCAGCATTATTATACATTGAAGGGTATACTCACAACATTTCTTTGGTTATTCATTCCATTGAATCAGGCATGGAATTTCAACCTTGATCCCTGACCTGAACATACAGAGACACATTGCCGGCTTCCCAACCTTTTAAGGGAACTATTTTCATTTGTTGTGTATGCTATAGTGGGGAGCACCCATTGATAAGGGTATTACAGGAGCCTAGGGACAGCCGACGTGACCGGGGGCGCCACTCTCGTTGGGGCTGTCTTAGGGTGCCAATCTCCGCATGCTAGGCAGGTGTACATATCAGGGTATCATTAATTTTAGGGTGAAATTAGTGTGCACTTTTTAAATGTGTGGTGTTTTTGTTGTATGTCCCGTTTTAGAGTCATAATAAAAGTTATATTTTACATTATTTCAATTCGGGACTCTACACATAGCCTGATGTTTTGGGCAAAGAGCCACACCAGGTCACCAGGAGCAAATGTAGGAGCAGGGCGCCGATGGGCATCGGCCGAAGATCTCATCCTCTCTTTGGAGGCCTGAATGGCATCCTGGGTGCGGTCCCAAATGTCCCGTGCCTCCACAGCCCAGTCTGCCACCCTGGAATCGGCAGAAGACACGGGCATGGGCACTGGTACCCGCGTATGCTGACCGTAGTTCAGAAGGAATGGGGTCTGTCCGGTGGAGTCAGCCACAGCATTATTTAGAGCGAACTCAGCCCACGGTAGCAAGGATGGCCCTCTCTACCAACCCATTCGTCTCGGGATGGTATGCAGAGGAGAGATTCAACTCAATGCTGAGTAAACGACACAGATCTCTCCAGAACCGAGACGCAAACTGGGGACCTCGATCACTGACAATTTTGTCTGGCATACCGTGCAGCCGGAAAATATGCCTAATGAATAATGCTGCCAAGGCCCGTGCAGACGGTAACCGTGGTAATGGCACCAAGTGCACCATTTTGGAGAAGTGGTCGGTAATCACCCAGATGATGCTGCAGCCCCGAGACTTGGGTAAGCCCACCACAAAATCCATCCCAACCATCTCCCAGGGCCTGTCTGCCACCGGCAAAGGGAAAAGTATCCCAGCTGGCCGTTGTCGAGGGGACTTATTCTTGGCGCAGGAGACGCACGCCTGAACGTATTCCCTGACGTCACGGACCATATGTGGCCACCAGTATGTCCTCGCCAGCAACTCAGATGTCCTCTTTGCCCCAAAATGTCCACCCACCCTGGACGAGTGTGCCCAAGAGAGTACCTCCGGTCGCAAATTGATGGGCAAAAAGTCTTGCCTGGAGGCACAGACTCGAGTGAAACCGGGGCCACAGTTCTTAGGCTCTCTGTGGGGACAATCAGCCGAGGCTCCTCCTCCACCTCCTCAGAGGACACCACGGAGCGAGACAGAGTATCGGCACGAATGTTCTTCTCCCCTGAGAGAAAATGGAGGGTGAAAAGGAACCGGGAGAAGAACAGGGACCATCTGGCCTAACGGGAATTTAGCCGCTGGGCGCTCTGTAAATAGACCAGATTTTTGTGGTCAGTGAACACTTGAAAGGGAAAGCGAGCCCCCTCCAGGACATGTCTCCACTCGGAAAAGGCCAACTTCATGGCTAGCAACTCCCTATCCCCAATGGAATAATTCCTCTCCGCTGGTGTGAAGGTCTTGGAGAAGAAGAAGCAAGGATGTTTACGACCTTGAGCATACTTTTGGAAAAGGACTGCTACAGCACCAACGGACGAGGCATCTACCTCTAATATAAAAAGTTTATCAACCTCGGGACGATATAAGATAGGAGCGCTAGCAAAATGGGACTTGATTGAAGTAAAGGCCTTGGAGACCTCCTCTGACCACAATTTGGGATTGGCTCCCTTCTTGGTGAGGGCTACCAAGGGAGCAACCAACGTACAGAAGTGGAGATTGAATTGGCGATAGTAATCAATGAACCCATAAAGTGCTGCACCGCTTTAAGAGAGTGGGGTTCTTGCCAATCCATTACAGCCTGTAGTTTGGCAGGATCCATAGCCAATCCCTGAGTGGAGATGATATAGCCCAGGAATGGCAGAGACTCCTGCTCAAACACACACTTCTCCAACTTCGCATATAAGGAATTCGCCCGCAAGAGGTCGAAAACCCTGCAAACATCTCTCCGGTGTGTGTCCATATCTGGAGAAAAGATGAGAATGTCATCCAGATAGACTACCACAGAGGTGGCAAGCATGTCCCGGAAGATGTCATTTACAAAATTCTTGGAAGACGGCTAGAGCATTACAGAGCCCAAACGGCATCACGGATGCAGATCAGGTTATAGGCACCACAAAGATCCAGCTTAGTAAATATCCTTGCTCCCGGAGCCTATCAAAGAGCTCAGATATTAGGGGAAAAGGATATTTGCTCTTAACGGTAATGGCGCTAAGACCCCTATAGTCTATACACGGTCGTAATTCTCCATTCTTCTTCTGCACAAAGAAAAATCCTTCCCCTGCTGGTGACACTGACTTCCTAATGAACCCTCTTGCCAGATTTTCCTGGATGTATTGTGACATGGCCTCCATCTCAGGAAGAGAGAGAGGATACATTCTTCCCCGAGGGGGCTCCGTTCCAGGCAAGAGGTCTATAGGACAGTCATAGGGGCGATGAAGCGGAAGAGTCTCCGCTGCCTTTTTGGAGAATACGTCCGCATATGACCGATAAACCTTGGGGAGAGAAGCAAGGTCTATAAGTATCTACGTGGTGGAAACCTGAACGTCCTCTCTGAGACATCTGTCTCTGCAATGATCACCCCAACCCAGTATTCTCCCAGAGGACCACTCAATATGGGGAGAGTGGTGGCAAAGCCAGGGTAATCCCAAAAAAACCTCATCCATTCCCTCAGGAAGAACAAAAAGGGATATATTCTCCTGATGAGAAGGGGACATTGACAGAGGTAGTGAGACAGTCTGGTGGGTGATTTGTGAGGGCAGGATTGCTCCATTCAATACTCTCACCGATATTGGCTCGGCGAGCGTTACTAGCGGTATGGAATGGTGAGAGGCAAAGGAGGAGAAAATAAAATTCCCCTCTGCCCCAGAGTCCACACAAAGCTTGGCGGGAAGAGTGGCTGAATCTAGAGAGATTAACCCTTTAAGGAGCACTTTCGGAGCAAAATCCCTCGCGTCTAATGACCCTGCACCCATGGTCACAGAACATGACAGCTTACTCATTCGCTGAGAACATCGGTTGGCATAATGTCCTGGCTGCTGACACACTCTACAGTCCACGGATACTCGAGTGGTCCAAGACTTAGATCTCACTCGAGTAGTCTCCACGGTCTCTGGGGAGTCGGACGCCCGAACGGGAAATTCAAGAGGTTTGGCAAAGGTGGGTGCCAGCCGAAACGTCTGCCTACACTGGATATGCTCTAACCTCCGCTCGTGAAAACGGAGGTTGATGCGGGTAGATATAGAAATGAGTTTCTCCAGTGTAGCAGGAATTTCTGTGGTAGCCACAGCATCCTTTACATGGTCTGCCAGTCCTCTCCAGAACACTGGAATAAGAACTTTATCTGGCCACTCTAATTCAGAGGCCAAAGTCCGAAATTGGACTGAGAACTGGCTGACCATGGACAAGCCCTGTGACATTGCCAGCAGTTGGAGTGCCGTTTCGTGCCTGACCTGAGGTCCTAAAAAGACCTTTTTCAGAGCCTCCAAAAACCGAGGAGCACTCCGCACTACACGATCGTCGCGCTCCCACAGCGGCGTTGCCCACTCCAATGCTCTGCCCGACAGAAGAGACACAATAAAAGCCACTTGTGCTCGTTCCGTGGGGAAACGTGTTGCCAGGAGCTCAAGCTGTATAGAGCACTGACTCACGAATCCCCGACAATGTTTACTGTCACCCGTAAACTTGTCTGGAAGTGGGAGGTTGGATAATGTCGGAGCAGAGGTAGCGGTGGACAAACTGGCTGCAGCTACGCTAGCAGCCTGAACAGCAACTGCGGTAACATCCACAGTTGAGGTTGTGCACCCAAGGACCGCCAACCTACCCTCCAGCTGCTGGATGTACTGCTGTAGATGCTGGTCGTCCGCCATTTTACTAGCCAGATCCTGGCGCTAATATTATGTTAGGGTCTGCGGTACACACCTAATAGATATTGCTGAGAGGTGCGTTCGCAGCCCGCTGCTAGTAAGATGGCGAAAGTAGCGAACTCTGTTATCCCGCAGAGTCGCTAAAATAAACGCCGTAGCGTGCTGTTTGCAGTTAGTGTGAACTCTGTTAATCCCCAGAGTCGCTAACGGGAATGCCACAGCGCTATATGGCGATTAGTACAATCTCACTTAACTTCAGTGAGCTGCAAAGTAAAACGCTAGGGCGCTGAACCAGCGTTATAAAGCGAACCCTGTTGCATCACAGAGCCGCTGAGAAAAAGACTGAGTCCTGTTAGACTCACAGGGATACACAGATAACTGCTGTGCGGATAGCAGTCCGTGATCATGCAGACAGCAATGCAATCAAGCAATCTCCTCACCGGAGAAGCCAGTATTCTAGGGGCTTATTTCAGCCGAGCCCTAACCACATGCATGCATGATCACACTGGCACAAAGCACATAATGCAATTGATTTTAGCGCATGGCGGCTCAGCCATGCCACCCTTTTATAGTAACAGTTACAGGACCTGCCAGAAACAAGGACCAATGAGAAACTGTTCCAAAACACATGTAGTTTCAGGGCCTTCCTGGCGGACCAATAGGAGCTGCTGCAGTACCTGAACATGTGACCCCTGATCTCCAATGGGAGATCTTACCCTGTGCATGCTCAGAAGGGGAAACACAGGACTTCGTCCCAAAGACGTCTGCTCCAGCACTGGCTATAATAGCAGATCCAGGAGAGGCAGCAGCAAGTCTCTGCACAGTATTGGAATGAGCAAGATGCTGGGACAGATGTCTCTGCTGAGCAGGCTCCACTGCGGATGGAGATGGATGGGAGACCGCAGCGGGACTAGTTTGAGACTCCCCTTGTGCAGCAGCGGGAACTCGAACCCTAACAACTGTTTTCTTAATGTCGCCAGTATATTTCCTATACCTTATAATAATGATGCTGCTCCATGGAAACTATATGTACTGCAGAAAAACTAAATACATTTTTGAAAACAGGACAAAAAGATGTTTCAGAAAAGTACAAAGTCACCTGAGATGTGGCACTTACAATTGTTAAATATGACTCGTCAAACAGTACTTTTTTGTATTATTTTATTTTTTTTATTGTTTTTTATAATTTATTTATATTTTAAATATTGACTAGCCACCCTCTGCAACCAATCTGAGGTGTAAATTAAGGAAACCAAAAATGCTAGACTTCAATTTCTTTTTCTATCCCTATGCTGTGTGCTCTGAATTCCTATAGCTTCACAGTACAGACATAAAATTGCGTATCTTGGCTGTCCCCTATCTGTTATATTGGCAATGTTTCCCTCTGATTGTCTTTTCTATACCATGTGACTGATGCAGGGCATTATGGGGAAGACCTTGCAGTCTTCAGTCTTCAGCAGTGTGTGAAATTTATTTTTCTATTTATCTTTTGGAAAAATGGAGAAAATATTACCCTTCTAATGTAAGGACTGATTGTATCCACAGTGTCAATTTCTTGTGCTTGGATTGCTTTAAGAAAGGACACATCTGCAACTGGCAAAAAATAAAAAATATTTTAGAGATTACACTTTAGATTACTTATCTTCAGTATATGGGATAATGGTTTACATTACAAGTTATGAAAGAAAAAGACATCACTCAAATCTCTCAGCTTTTTGTATAGTTAATCTTTTAAATAACATTAGTAGGAGTATAAGATATATTACTAGATATTACACAATATGTTTATCAGACACAAAATGAAATACTGCAGAAGAAACTGGCCTCTAACACTAGTCTTAATTATATAATCCTGCAACAAAAGTGTTATTACTAAAACATTAACCCCTTCATGACCTTGCCATTTTTTGAAATTCTGACCAGTGTCCCTTTATGAGGTAATAACTCAGGAACGCTTCAACGGATCCTAGCGATTCTGAGAGTGTTTTTTCGTGACATATTGGGCTTCATGTTAGTAGTAAATTTAGGTCAATAATTTTTGCATTTATTTGTGAAAAAAATGGAAATTTGGCGAAAATTTTGAAAATTTCGCAATTTTCAAATTTTGAATTTTTATTCTGTTAAACCAGAGAGTTATGTGACACAAAATAGTTAATAAATAACATTTCCCACTTGTCTTCTTTGCATCAGCACAATTTTGGAAGCAAAAAATTTTTTTTTTAGGAAGTTATAAGGGTTAAAAGTTGACCAGCGATTTCTCATTTTTACAGCAAAATTTACAAAAAACATTTTTTTAGGGACCACCTCACATTTGAAGACACTTTGAGGGGTCTATATGGTAGAAAATACCAAAAAGTGACACCATTATAAAAACTGCACCCCTCAAGCTACTCAAAACCACATTCAAGAAGATTATTAACCCTTCAGGTGCTTCACAGGAACTAAAGCAACGTGGAAGGAAAAAATGGACATTTTAATTTTTCCAACAAATATTTTATTTTAGCATCAATTTTTTCATTTTTGCATGGGCAACAGGATAAAATGGATCCTAAAATTTGCTGGGCAATTTCTCCTGAGAACACAGATACCTCATATGTGGTCATAAACCACTGTTTGGGCGCACAGCAGGGCTCAGAAGGAAAGGAGCGCCATTTGACTTTTTGAATGGAAAATTAGCTCCAATCATTAGCGGACACCATGACGCGTTTGGAGAGCCCCTGTGTGCCTAAACAATGAAAAACCCCCACATGTGACACCATTTTGGAAACTAGACCTCTTATGGAACTTATCTAGATGTGTTGTGAACACTCTGAACCCCCAAGTGCTTCACAGAAGTTTATAACGCAGAACAGTAAAAATAAAAAAATCATTTTTTTCCTCAAAAATGATTTTTTAGACCGCTATTTTTTATTTTCACAAGGGTAACAGGAGAAATTGGACCACAAAAGTTGTTGTGCAATTTGTCCTGAGTACACCAATACCCCATATGTGGGGGGAACCACTGTTTTGGCGCATGGGAGAGCTCAGAAGGGAAGGAGCGCCATTTTGGAATGCAGACTTGATGGAATGTTCTGCGGGCGTCATGTCGCGTTTGCAGAGCCCCTGATGTGCCTAAACAGTAGAAACCCCCCACAAGTGACCCCATTTTGGAAACTAGACCCCCAAGGAGCTTATCTAGATGTGTAGTGAGCACTTTGAACCCCCAAGTGCTTCACAGAAGTTTATAAACGCAGAGCAGTGAAAATAAGTCATTTTTGTTTCTCAAAAATGATTTTTTAGCCTATTTTTTATTTTCCCAAGGGTAACATGATAAATTGGACACCAAAAGTTGTTGTCCAGTTTTTCCTGAGTACGCTGGTGTCCCATATGAGGGGGGAACCACTGTTTGGGTGCACAGCAGGGCTCAGAAGGGAAGGAGCGCCATTTGACTTTAATGGAAAATTAGCTCCAGTCGTTAGCGGACACCATGTCGTGTTTGGAGAGCCCCTGTGTGCCTAAACTTTGGAGCTCCCCCACATATGACCCCATTTTGGAAACAAGACCCCCTAAGGAACTTATTTAGATGCACAGTGAGCACTTTGAACCCCCAGGTGCTATACAGAAGTTTATAACGCACAGCCTTGAAAATAAAAAAATCATTTTTTTTCTCAAAAAAATGATTTTTTTAGCTCATTTTTTATTTTCACAATGGTTACAGGAGAAATTGGACCCCAAAAGTTGTTGTCCAGTTTGTACTGAGTACGCTGGTACCCCATATGTGGGGGGTAACCACTGTTTGGGCACACGTCAGTGCTCGGAAGGGATGTAGTGACGCTTTGAAATGCCGACTTGATGGAATGGTCTGCGGGCATCTTGTTACGTTTGCAGAGCCCCTGATGTGCCCAAACAGTAGAAACCAACCACAAGTGACCCCATTTTGTAAACTAGACCCCAAAGGAACTTATCCAGATGTGTGGTGAGCACCTTGAACCCCCACGTGCTTCACAGAAGTTTATAATGCAGAGCTGTAAAAACAAAAAAATCATTTTTTTCCTAAAAACTGATTCTTTTAACCCACAATTTTTTATTTTCACAAGGGTAACAGGAGAAATTGGACCCCAAAAGTTGTTGTACAGTTTGTCCTGAGTACACTGGTATCCCATATGTGGGAGAAAACTACTGTATGGGCACACGTCGGGTCTCGGAAGGGAAGTAGTGATGTTTTGAAATGCCGACTTGATGGAATGGTCTGTGGGCGTCATGTTACGTTTGCAGAGCCCATGATGTGCATAAACAGTAGAAACCCCCCCCAAGTGACCCCATTTTGGAAACTAGATCCACCAAGGAACTCCTCTAGATGTGTGGTGTGCACTTTGAATCTCCAAGTTCTTCACAGAAGTTTATAACGCAGAGCTGTGAAAATAAAAAATCATTTTTTTTCCACAAAAATAATTTTTTTAGTCCCCAATTTTTTTTCCCAAGAGTAACAGGAGAAATTAGACCCCCAAAGTTGTTGTGCAATTTTTTACTGAGTACGCTGATACCCCATATGTGGGGGTAAACCACTGTTTGGGCACACGTCGGAGCTCGGAATAAAGGGAGCACTGTTTCACTTTTAACAGCCAATCAGAGCGATCGTAGCCACGTAGGGGTTAAGCCAACCCCCTGTGGTGAAGCACAAAGAGTCTTGTGCCTGCGTGTTGGGTGACCTTTCAGTGACCCGATCACCCGACCCGCAGGAACGCGATCCTTTCATGACACATACGCTGTGTCACAGGTCATGAAGGGGTTAAAAATGTCTGTTTGATGTTCATAATTAGTGATGAGTGAGTATACTCGTTGCTCGGGTGAGCTCCGAGTATTTGGAAGTGCTCGGAAATTTAGTTTCTGTTGCCGCAGCTGCATGATTTGCGGCTGCTTGACAGCCTGAATACATGTGGGGATTCCTTAACAAACAGGCATTCCTCACATGTACTCAGGCTATCCAGCAGCCATAAATCATGCAGCTGCGGCAACAGAAACTAAATCTCCAAGCACTTCAAAACACTCGGAGACCACCCGAGCATGCTCGGAAAACACGAGCAATGAGTATACTCGCTCATCACTATTCATAATATCAAAAACCCCAATATTCTGAAATAAAGTGAAAATCAGATTTGGAACCTCTAACAGATAACCAAAGGATAGACATTAGTGATGCGCAAATGTGCTTGGATAAGGTGTTATTTGATTGTATTCTGATAAAATATATGTACAGTGGTGCAAACAGAGGACTTATAGACAAGTGTTGTCTTATCCAACATTTCACTTAGGAAAAAATGTTCCTAAAGGGTATGCCACACTAAACAATATCGCTAACGAGATCGCTAAAAAACGTCACTATTTAGCGATCCGTTAGCGATATTGTTCAGTGCGGCAGCTTCCAGCGACGAGCTTCCTGCTGTGATCTCGCTCGTCGCTGGAATCGTTCCGGACCCTATTTCATCGCTGGCGCTCCCGCTGGGTAAGTATCTAATCGCTGTGTGGCACCTTTTCTTAGCGATTTAGCGGTACTTTTGTACCGCTAAAGTCGTTAAGAAGATCGCTAACGGCGATAGCGTCGTTAACTATATCGCTAAATGTGGCCGCATTTAGCGATATAGAAACAATCCGCTAGCGATCGCATTAGTATGCGTCGTTATCGTGATCGCTAGCGGGATTGTTTAGTGTGGCAGTACCTTAACTCGTAGCATCCTATTTCTAGGTTCAGAATATTGCTATTATAATTTTTGTCATTTATTTATAAAGAATACTAGACCCATGTGTTAAATGCTGCTTTCTACCCAAGGACCCGGACTAAATGGTGCACTGCAGCAACAGGCCCTATTTGTAGGTTCCCAGCAAACCTGTGATTAGGGACAACACTATTTCTTCTGTAACAATAATTTGATACTGTATTATTAGTTTCCTGTATTAGAAATTTGCAGTGATCTGAAATGTTCTGCCCTTTTTGGTATAAAAAGTTGAAAAAGCAATATTAAGCAAATAATGCAAAAAATGAAATTCTATTAAAAATTTATTTTTCAGTTGTCCCTTTTTAATGCAAAGTTCAAAATTCATAAAATAATTGCAAACATTGTGTGCTTGTGACAAACTTAATTGCTTTAAGGAAAATTCCATTATTAAAAAGTGAGCAAAGGATTTTATTTTTACATATGAACCTTTTTGGTCACTTCAAAGTCATATCTGTGGATTTCTGGGAGCGATTTATGTGTAAATTTTTCTGTGTAGCTCTCAAATGCCATATGTTCATGGAAATTTGCACTATAAAACAAGAAGTTGTAGTCAATTGAGTGAAGGTTTTTTCCTATAATGATAATCTGGCCAATATGAGGAAAAACATGTAAAAGTAGTCTAATGTTCAGTTTTCCACACAAGCATATAAAAATAGTATATTATTCTAAATTTTCACAGTGCACAGAAAAAAATATAGCACCGTAAATGTAGCTTCACATCAAAGTAACACAATTTTCAGATGGGATGTAAATAGCTGGAGTGTTGCATGAATATCTAATAGGAACTTCCTAAAGTGAAATAAGAGGGCTGCCAAAAAAACAAACTTATGACCACTTAATCAAATCATGGGATATTCTTTGAATTTTTAAAGAGGACTTGTCATCTAATCTGACATTTTTAATTAAATAGTTGCAATCGTAATGAAATGTCAATTTTAGGCCACGTTCACAGTATCAGTATTTTGTCAGTATTTTACATCAGTATTTGTAAGCCAAAACCAGGAGTGCGTGAAAAATGCAGAAGTGGTGACGTGTTTTTATTAAACTTTTCCTTTGATTATTCCACTATTGATATTGGCTTACAAATAGAGTTGAGCGATACTTTCCGATATCCAAAAGTATCGGAATCGGAATGGTATCGCCGATATCACTAAAATATCGGCGATACCCGATACCGATACCGGAAGTCCAATGTAAGTCTATGGGAACAAAATATCGCAACTAAAAAAACCTCTTTCTTTCCTTGTAAACACTAAATATACACACATAGAATACATATATATATATACATGTCATTGTGACATATATATATACATATATGTATAGTTTATACACTTCTACATAGTAAAATATCCTCTGATTCAATTGCCGGGTAAAGCCGGCTTCTGTGAAAAGACAGAAGCACCCGACATGAAATGACACTTGGTGTACATAGGGTTAACCATGTCTTTTCATGTCCTTTGCTATCTGATTTGCACAAACAATTACATCAGTCTATGTGTGCAAAATTTCACACCTGTAGGGGTTAATTAAAGGTGTAAATTCGTTGTAAAAAAACCGGACTTTTTTGCTACGAATTTACACCTTTAATTAACCCCTACAGGTGTGAAATTTTGCACATTTACACTCATGTAATTGTTTGTGCAAATCAGATATCAAACTACATGAAAAGACATGGTTAACGCTATGTACACCAAGTGTCATTTCATGTCGGGTTCTGCATTTTCACAAAAGCCGGCAATTGAATTAGCGGCTATTATACTATGTAGAAGTGTATGAACTATAAATATAAATATATATGTGTCACAAATTCAATGACATGTATATATATATGAGGTGTAAAATTGCTGAAAAAAAATGCGTGGGCTCCTGCCCTATTTTCGCAACCAGACAGACAAAGCCAGTGAGTGGGGGCAGATAATAATAGCCCAGAGAGGGACCATTTTTTTTGGCCCCCCCCAGCTACTTAACATCTGCCCCCAGACACCCCAGAAAGGGCAAATCTCTAATTAGATTTGCCCTTTCTGGCACTTTGCCCGTCTATTCCATTGCCGTTGTAGCGGTGGCGAATGGGTTAATAAGGGGTTAAAATGACCTTGCAATTGAAAGGTCACTTTAAGCCAGGTTAATAATTGAGAGCTGTCAATTAGACAACTATCAATTATTAATCCTATTGTATGAAAGAAAAATCAAACACACACACTTTAATAAAAAAGAAGTTTAATGAAATAATCACACAATTTTTGACCATATTTTATTTACCTGCTAAAACCATTTCCTGTAATAAAAATAAAATAATAAAGCAAAATTATTCTTACCAATCCGATGCACAGTCAGGTCCCACGGTGTAATCCTTCAGAAAGGGTTAATGTTTACTGCAGGGACCGCAGCTAATGCTGCAGCCTCACAGTAAACCCCCAAATGAATGAGTTCCTCTCCTGGCTGACAGGAGAGGAAGTGGAAAGCTTAATTGATTGCTTTCCACTTTCACTTCAGGTCAGCCAGGGACACCATCAGTGACGTCAGAGGGAACTGATTAACAAAAATAGGGGTTCCCTTCGAAAAAAAAATGGCGTGGGGTCCCCCCTATTTTTGTTAACCAGCCAGATGAAGCAGACCGCTGAGGCCTGGATTTTCAGGCTGTTAAGGAGCCAAGATCCATGGACCTTGCCAGCCTGATAATACCAGGCCACAGCAGTCTGCATATCTTGGCTGATTAACAAAAATAGGGGATCCCTCGAAAAAAATTGGCGTGGGGTCCCCCCTATTTTTGTTAACCAGCCAGATGAAGCAGACCGCTGAGGCCTGGTTTTTCAGGCTGGTAAGGATCCATTATCCATGGACCTTGCAAGCCTGATAATACCAGGCCACAGCAGTCTGCTTAGCTTGGCTGGTTAACAAAAATAGGGGATCCCCTCGAAAAAAAAACGGCGTAGGGGTCCCCCTATTTTTGTTAACCAGCCAAGTAAAATGCAGACTGCTGCGGCCTGGTATTAAAAGACTGTCAAGGCCCATGGATTTTGGCCCTCAACAGCCTGATAATACCAGGCTACAGCAGCCCCACATTTGGCGCATCAAAAGATGTGCCAATTGTGGCACTTTACCCGGCTCTTCCCACTTGCCCTGTAGTGGTGGCAAGCGGGGTAATAAGGGGTTAATGTCACCGTTGATTGCACGGTGACAATAAGCCCGGTTAATAATGGAGAGGTGTCAATAAGACACCGATCCATTATTAATCCCAAAGTTTTTAAATGTGTAAAAAAAAGACACAGCAAGAAAAAAGTCTTTTAATGAAATAAAAGAGACAACACAGTTTTCATTTTTTTATTACTCTCTCATTCCTGCGAAGCCATCGATCTCCTGTAAAAAAATAAAAAAAACAAACCAACAGTATACCACCTGTCCGACGCAGTCCATAGTAACGATAGTCCCACGACGATCCAGCTCTGCTACATCGGAATGACAGGCAGAGCCTGACATCCCGGCGCAGCACAGCTGCTTACCAGCTTCCCCGCGGTGACGTCATCGGACTGCTTTACGGCCGCGATTACCCAGCAGTCACTGCAGTTATCGCGAGAAACTGCATGTGACCGCCGGGGAGAAGAGGATGGCGGCCATTAAGCAGTCCGGGATGTGACCCCGGAGATCTTCTGCCGGGTAAGTGCCGCTGACTCCTGACAGACCCGACTGACGGACACTGACAGTGACAGTGACAATTCCGATTCCGGTATCCGATATGACGAAAATATCGGTACTCGGAATCGGAATTCCGATACAGCCAATATCGGCCGATACCCGATATTTGCAGTATCGTATCGCTCAACACTACTTACAAATACTGAGGTAAAATACTGACCAAACACTGAATGTGTGTCACGGATGTGTCAGATGCTACAGACAGTCGCTCTTCATCTGGCTGCAGAAGTTCTCTGCGTTTGGCATTGCAGACGCCTTCTTAATCCTTCTGACTTTTGGACCGAGTGGTAACCTCTCTCCTTAGACTGCTTTAGGGAGTCGCCGGTGATATTTACATTTTCCCTTGTAAAGGCTTGGAGCTATAACAGTCGGCTTACTTCCTCTCTGGTGCTGTTGGAGGACATTTGGTGTTACCTCTCTGAGTCTGCTCAAGCTAAGTTGCTTCCCCTTGTTTGTCTCCCTTCTCTTTAGTGTACAGTGGTGACTGACCAGTGCTCATCCCCCCTTTCCTATTCGGGGCCTAGCTCTAGGGATATACAGGGCTTTGGTTCCTGCTCGGCGATTGGTGTGGAACCAATATAGGGAGGGTAGCATTTTGGCTTCCTTCCCTTTCCCTAGCATTTGGGCTTCCTTCCCCTCTTCCCCTTGTGTTGAACTTAGATTTCCCACACTGTGCGTGACAACAGGTGCATGTGGCCTTAAAGCCCTTCCTACAACTCTGTACTGTCTTGTTCCCTATTTATTTCTCATTTAGATTTATAAATAAGTTGACAATTTGCCAGACCTCTTGGCACAGTGTACATTTATGCACAGTCAGCACTCATTTGACAGTGTCAAAATTTCAAGTGACATTCTGGGAAAAGGTTGAAAATATTTTGCCTGGATTTGAAGTGATCAACACACCCTAAATTTTCATATGTTTAGTCCCTGTATGATTTGAAGTGATGATATTCTGCTGGGCTGCTCCTGCAGCTTACATGGATGGTCAAGTACTGGACCATAGTTATGACCTGCCTACATATATGGATGGGTAGTCTGGCGAGCTCTCTTGCTGAGATCCAAGGTGCTAGTGAAGAGGGATGGTGTGATGAAGGAACAGCCACAGGCAGCTAACTGCTCCTAACCCCCAAGGCCTGTAGGCATATTGAAGAAAACAGGGTTTAGTGCCCCACTGTTGAATAACAAGGTCCTTTAGTATGCTAAGTAGATAAGGCCAAAACAGGACTTCAAAGCTTTAGTACGGAGGCATGCCAGCATGGGGCCTGGAGATGCCTGGGGGCTTCAATTAGATTATACCTGTCAGCTAGACACAGAAAACACATCCATTGTCTCTCCCAGCCACTATGACTCCGTTCTTGGATTATAAATTATGAGCACGCCTTTCGAGTACAGACTCATAAAAAATATCTGCGTGATCCTGCGGACCTCGGGCATCTGACAGTGCGACTCCTGAGTTGGTGATGTCTCTGGGACCTGAGATATAGAGATTGGGTCGCTGTGGAGGGCCAATCGGGCCATGTTTGATCTCCACGCGACAGGCAAAACAAACTGCATTCACTGGTACCTCTCGTGTCCTGATCCGATCGTCCTGGAGAAAGTTAACCCCTTTCTTAGATATTGGGAATAAATTCTGCAGGGAGCTGAAGGGTGGAGACTATTAGCCCACCCTCTGACACCGAGGGGAGGGACCTAGCAGGTTTAAGAACTGTGAGCGGATGGCAGACTCTCTCGATTCTCACAGAAGAGCAAGACGATGATGATCTAAGAAGGAACAGGGGACAGATCTGCCAAGGGAGCAGCGGCACACATTTTGGGGACTGTCAGGCAACTAAGATTCTTACCTGTGGATCGCAGAGCTCCCGGTGTCCACATGCAACCTACAGCCTGGTAACATTGACCTCTAGCTTAATACCCCTAAGCCTTGTACCATTATTGTTGTATTTTACTCTGCCTGCAAATCCACTGTAATTCCGTTGCATAGTTTACTGTATATTTCTGTAATTATCTAGTGCACTCTTAAGGCAATTAAACCATAAAATTAATTTTGGGCTGATGCTTTTACTCTGATTACGAATCTTAGAATACCCAGTGAGTAGCAGGACATCCTCCCCAGCGGCCATTTGCTCTAGGTGCAGTTCACTTAATGACCTGAGAGACAAAGGGGGCGCCAGAGAGCTGTGACTGTGTAGTTACGTCACATAGGTGACGTGGAAGGAACCGGGTTTCCTTCACAGATGGCAATCCCCGTAGTAGAGTAATGTTCAATCACTGCACACTCTTGAAAGATGCTTGTGAGGACTTTATTGTACAGTATTGTGTACAGTATTGTGTACCAGACCCCAATCAGAGGACAATAAAACTTTCACACTCCTTATCTATGAACTGTTTCAATATTTATGTTCATCCCTCTCCCATAATGACAATTCTGCTTCACGTCACTTGTCTTATCTATTGTGTTATTTCTGTGCTGCTTTGTGCATAAATATGTGACTCTTCAGATTTTGTATTAGTCTTTGCCTGATGAAGAGACCTGAGTAGTCTCGAAAGCTTGCAATTTGTTACCATCTTTTCAGTTAGCCATTAAAAGGTATCAACCACTGAGGACTCTCAATTCTGAATATTTTTGAGAATGAAGAGTGGAACACAATGGGAAGAAAAAGTAAAATGCGGCATATGTACAGTGGCATAACCACTAAAGTATAATGCACGGATACAAGTGTCCAGGTGCAGTTGTTTGGAAAATAGTCATGATCAGGGAAACCTGTCGGATAAAATAAAGGCATCAAATGCCCATGTTGTTGGTAATGATTTGAGTATGTAGTTGCAAGTATGTGTGAAGTGTAATGTAGTGATATGGGGTAGAGACAGGGGGACCACGGGAAGCGGTAAAGACAAAACAAGGGGAGAAGGGAAGGGAAAGGAGGGGGGGTGACTGTACATATATGTACAGTGAATGACTCAATAGGCACCCATATGCAAAGATAACATTTAGTGGGTTTCTGGGCAGCTCACAATAACTGATGTCAGTGACTGAGTAAAAGCATGATTTCAGAAGTCAGACGACAGTCATGGGTCTCACTATTGGTGGGAATCACATAGGTAAGACTTTTGAGGACATAATAATAATTTTTTTTATATAACTTCAACATATTCCACAGCACTTTACAATTAGGACATGGTGCAAACTTGAGCTTTAAGGCATCTGCCTAAAATATTAAATTATATCACCTGTTTGCAACAATAATAACTGTAAATATTAAAATGGCCTATCCTTAGGATAGGTTATCAATGTCTGCTTGGTGAGGGTGTAACACCTGGCACCCCCACCACTCAACTGTTCCCATTGATTTGAATAGGGGGCAAATGTGCAGTAACCAGCTGCATCCCTACCGATCAGAGATTGATGACCTATCCTAAAGATAAGCCATCAATGTTAAAATTGGGGACAACCCCTTTAGCTGCCTGGTGACTTTCTGTATTGGACTACTATAAATAGGCAAGTACAGTGCTCAGTTATCTTTAGCAGTCTCATAAAGATTGAATAGAGCATTAACACACATCTACCCTCATCACTTTGTTCAAATGGGACACCCCGTCCCCCTACTGACAATCGATGAAAGTTTTAGTGATTGGAATCTTCTGATTTAATAGTTGTCACTTATCCTGTGGATAGGGGCTAACTTGTAGTAATTGGAATACGCTTTTAAATTGCTTAAATATGCATCTTGATGTCATCATAATTCCTTGGCTTAAATGTACAATACACACATTAGGAAGGACAAATTTAACAGAGTAATTTTTCAAAAACAACAGTAACTATTAAATTTGAAAGATAACATATGCAGAAATTATACAAAACAAATGCATAGACAGCAAGCATCAGACTTTACAAAAATAAATTATTTTGACACGGGTCTATTAAGTACAGATTTCCTGCAAATATGTGCTGTCATTTTTTTCTGCAAAAATTACTTGTCCTGCTTTGTTCTGTCAAACATAATTATAAAATATATTAATCGACCACAAAAAATGTGTTGCAATGATGCACCCAAATATTTGTAACAATAAAACACATGATGACCTTCTATGAAGGACTTACATTAAAAGAATTGCTTAGATCCAATATCCACCGATTCCAATTACAGAAAATATTTATTTTAAATTCACAACAGCAATAAGTTAAGTATTTCAAGCAGACCATGACTACACAAATCAAACACAGCATAGACTTATAAGCTGACCTTTTAAAGCTAAGCAATGCAAAACTATCATGTAGATTTTTTTTACCTACATTTGGACAACCTATATTTAAAGGGAGGATATTTTACTAGCAAACCCCAGAACTTGATTACAACTACATTTCCCATATTCCCTACAGCTTCTCAATGGTATGGCTTAAAAAATGTGGCCTTTGCTTGGGTCCCTCGCAGAACTCTGTGCTTCCTATTCTGGCTGTCCAGGCATGTGACCACAATTGGTGCAGTGACAAATTACTGCTGCAGCTAGTGATTGGCTTTAGTTGTCTCATTCCAGTCCAGCTAAAAGAACAAGCTAAGAGACCATCAAGGGACCCAGGCAGATGTGGAGAATGAGCAGGCTGAGATAAATAAAGCTAGTTTATAATTTATTTTAGCATTTCGTGCCATTCAGGTTTAGATAAGCCCATTAATATTCTACATTTTATACATATTGTTTACCTCTTCCTTTTTAATGCAAACCAATTGTTGACTGACTCTTTTATTCAAATTGAAATTTGTCTTACAATATATTCTGAAGATTTTAATATTTAGGATGGACAAGAATCTCTTCTATGAATTAAGTTGATTGGTCATTGGTGACTGGCAGTTTATTTTCACTGCATTGGCAACTATAGTAAAAACGTATTACATGTATTTCTGTGACAAGTATTAATTGTTCCATAAATTATGGCAAGTCTAGGATAAAATCATTGAAATAATGGACATGACTATGTTCAAATTAAAAGCCACAGCATGTTCCATCAAAGGTTTATCTTTCTAGATTTCTTCTCACTTTCCATTGTTTATAACAAATCAGTGATATGACATATCACTGATAGAGATGAATGGACCCGTTGAAGTTCTTGTTCGACGGGTTCTATAAATATATAGTAAAAAGTTTGGTTCAGTTCCAAACTTGACCCTGGACCCAAAATCAAAAGAAGTCAATGGGAACCCGAACTTCATTGCTATAAAATGACTGTAAAATGGTTATAGTCAGGGCTAGGGGGCTGCAAAAGGAATGGGGGATAAGAGCAGGAAAATTGCCCTGCAAACAAATGTGTGATAGGGATATGACGTCAAATAACACAAAATAAAAAAAATAATCTTGAACCAGTAGGCATAGGTCCAAGTGGAGGAGGAATGGTGGAGGCGGACGTGGCGAAGTAGGTAGAAGAGGCAGGAGAGGAAGTATCCAACACAGTTTTTGCAGTTTTTTTTGTTTTTGTTAGGGAACTGACCTAAAAGATCATAGAATAATAATAAAAAAATAACAATCTAGAAACTTGAGGTTGAGGTCCAAATGGAGGAGGAGGTTGAGGTGGAGCTTTAGGTGTAGATGGAAGAGGCGTAGGATGAGCGGGTAGCCAAAACTCGTTTGAGTCTTTTTTAGGTGGTTATTAGTGTTGAGCGATACGATACTGCAAATATCGGATATCGGCCGATATTAGCTGTATCAGCCTTTCGATTCCGAATACCGATATTTTCGTCATATCGAATACCGGAATCGGATTTGTCACTGTCACTGTGAGTGTCCGTCGGTCGGGTCTGTCAGGAGTCAGCGGCACTTACCTGGCAGAAGATCTCCGGCGGTCACGTCCTGGACTGCTTGATGGCCGCCATTATCTTCTCCCTGGCGGTCACATGCAGTTTTTCGCGATAACTGCAGTGACTGCTGGGTAATCCCGGCCGTAAAGCAGTCAGTCCGATGACGTCACCGCCGGGGAAGCAGGTAATCAGCTGTGCTGCGCCGGGATGACAGGCTCTGCCTGTCATTCTGATGTAGCAGAGCTGGATCGTCGTGGGACACTCGTTACTATGGACTGCGTCGGACAGGTGGTATACTGCTGTTTTTTTTTTTTTCATTTTTTTACAGGAGATCGATGGCGTCGCAGGATGAGACTGTAATAAAAGTAATGAAAACTGTGTTGTTGTTTTTTTTATTAAATTAAAAAACTTTTATATGAACATTCACCCGTCCGGGTACATCAACAATTTAACTATTTACATACAGGGACCCTGTCCGGGTTATTTATAATTCTTTGGCAGGGGTGTTCCAGGTACCACCTGGTACTGTTCTGATGCTTGCCAAACATCCGAGACACCAAGGACCACCAGGACCTGATGACGTCGTGTGGCCTGTACAGTCAAGTCGTGACCCGCTATCTGGGTCTGTGTGGCCACCTCTTTCATCTCCCTCCCTCCCTTTTTCAAAAACAACAGTAACTATTAAATTTGAAAGATAACATATGCAGAAATTATACAAAACAAATGCATAGACAGCAAGCATCAGACTTTACAAAAATAAATTATTTTGACACGGGTCTATTAAGTACAGATTTCCTGCAAATATGTGCTGTCATTTTTTTCTGCAAAAATTACTTGTCCTGCTTTGTTCTGTCAAACATAATTATAAAATATATTAATCGACCACAAAAAATGTGTTGCAATGATGCACCCAAATATTTGTAACAATAAAACACATGATGACCTTCTATGAAGGACTTACATTAAAAGAATTGCTTAGATCCAATATCCACCGATTCCAATTACAGAAAATATTTATTTTAAATTCACAACAGCAATAAGTTAAGTATTTCAAGCAGACCATGACTACACAAATCAAACACAGCATAGACTTATAAGCTGACCTTTTAAAGCTAAGCAATGCAAAACTATCATGTAGATTTTTTTTACCTACATTTGGACAACCTATATTTAAAGGGAGGATATTTTACTAGCAAACCCCAGAACTTGATTACAACTACATTTCCCATATTCCCTACAGCTTCTCAATGGTATGGCTTAAAAAATGTGGCCTTTGCTTGGGTCCCTCGCAGAACTCTGTGCTTCCTATTCTGGCTGTCCAGGCATGTGACCACAATTGGTGCAGTGACAAATTACTGCTGCAGCTAGTGATTGGCTTTAGTTGTCTCATTCCAGTCCAGCTAAAAGAACAAGCTAAGAGACCATCAAGGGACCCAGGCAGATGTGGAGAATGAGCAGGCTGAGATAAATAAAGCTAGTTTATAATTTATTTTAGCATTTCGTGCCATTCAGGTTTAGATAAGCCCATTAATATTCTACATTTTATACATATTGTTTACCTCTTCCTTTTTAATGCAAACCAATTGTTGACTGACTCTTTTATTCAAATTGAAATTTGTCTTACAATATATTCTGAAGATTTTAATATTTAGGATGGACAAGAATCTTTCTATGAATTAAGTTGATTGGTCATTGGTGACTGGCAGTTTATTTTCACTGCATTGGCAACTATAGTAAAAACGTATTACATGTATTTCTGTGACAAGTATTAATTGTTCCATAAATTATGGCAAGTCTAGGATAAAATCATTGAAATAATGGACATGACTATGTTCAAATTAAAAGCCACAGCATGTTCCATCAAAGGTTTATCTTTCTAGATTTCTTCTCACTTTCCATTGTTTATAACAAATCAGTGATATGACATATCACTGATAGAGATGAATGGACCCGTTGAAGTTCTTGTTCGACGGGTTCTATAAATATATAGTAAAAAGTTTGGTTCAGTTCCAAACTTGACCCTGGACCCAAAATCAAAAGAAGTCAATGGGAACCCGAACTTCATTGCTATAAAATGACTGTAAAATGGTTATAGTCAGGGCTAGGGGGCTGCAAAAGGAATGGGGGATAAGAGCAGGAAAATTGCCCTGCAAACAAATGTGGATAGGGATATGACGTCAAATAACACAAAATAAAAAAATAATCTTGAACCAGTAGGCATAGGTCCAAGTGGAGGAGGAATGGTGGAGGCGGACGTGGCGAAGTAGGTAGAAGAGGCAGGAGAGGAAGTATCCAACACAGTTTTTGCAGTTTTTTTTGTTTTTGTTAGGGAACTGACCTAAAAGATCATAGAATAATAATAAAAAAATAACAATCTAGAAACTTGAGGTTGAGGTCCAAATGGAGGAGGAGGTTGAGGTGGAGCTTTAGGTGTAGATGGAAGAGGCGTAGGATGAGCGGGTAGCCAAAACTCGTTTGAGTCTTTTTTAGGTGGTTATTAGTGTTGAGCGATACGATACTGCAAATATCGGATATCGGCCGATATTAGCTGTATCAGCCTTTCGATTCCGAATACCGATATTTTCGTCATATCGAATACCGGAATCGGATTTGTCACTGTCACTGTGAGTGTCCGTCGGTCGGGTCTGTCAGGAGTCAGCGGCACTTACCTGGCAGAAGATCTCCGGCGGTCACGTCCTGGACTGCTTGATGGCCGCCATTATCTTCTCCCTGGCGGTCACATGCAGTTTTTTCGCGATAACTGCAGTGACTGCTGGGTAATCCCGGCCGTAAAGCAGTCAGTCCGATGACGTCACCGCCGGGGAAGCAGGTAATCAGCTGTGCTGCGCCGGGATGACAGGCTCTGCCTGTCATTCTGATGTAGCAGAGCTGGATCGTCGTGGGACACTCGTTACTATGGACTGCGTCGGACAGGTGGTATACTGCTGTTTTTTTTTTTTTCATTTTTTTACAGGAGATCGATGGCGTCGCAGGATGAGACTGTAATAAAAGTAATGAAAACTGTGTTGTTGTTTTTTTTATTAAATTAAAAAACTTTTATATGAACATTCACCCGTCCGGGTACATCAACAATTTAACTATTTACATACAGGGACCCTGTCCGGGTTATTTATAATTCTTTGGCAGGGGTGTTCCAGGTACCACCTGGTACTGTTCTGATGCTTGCCAAACATCCGAGACACCAAGGACCACCAGGACCTGATGACGTCGTGTGGCCTGTACAGTCAAGTCGTGACCCGCTATCTGGGTCTGTGTGGCCACCTCTTTCATCTCCCTCCGGGTCTGGACCCCTATGTCCCGGACTGAACGAACCCCAGGGGGCCTAACAGGCGCCGGGTACGGGCCAGCTATAGTTATCATGTCCATAGCTGGGGCTGCTGAGGAGACCACTGAGGGAGGCTGGGGAGATTTACGGCGTGGGGTGGGCACTTGTGCAGAGGCCTGGATGTGGGAGGCTGAAGGCTCCGAGGGTCTCACAGGTTCCTGACACTCTGGGGAGTAGGGGTCGCACCTGGTAACATTTAGGGCGTACCATCCATTGTAACCCCAGTGTCGGGTGTAAGTCACCAAGTCTCCTGGCAACAGGTCCCTCCCCGGGTGTCCTTCTGGGAGGTGAGTCTCCAAGTCCCGCCGGGTCACAAAGACTTCTAAATAAAGTCCAGGCTCCTGGATGAAGCCCCAACCACCTTTCAATTTAAAGCTCCGTACTGCACCCTTACGCCGCGGCTCCCTCAGGGTTCCTTTATCTTTTCTCATCCGGTCCTTATCTGCCCGGTCCTTCTCCAGGTTACGTTGCCGAAGTTTTTGCGATTCTCGCTGCTCCCTTTGTCGCTCTGCTTCCTTCTCCCGACGTCTCCACTCTTCCTCCTGACGCCGGTTGTAATTCTCCTGCAGCATCTCCATGTCTCCACCATCAAACTGCAGCTTATGATGTCCGGTTTGCGGCAGCTCTCCTGGCGCCCCCCAGTCCTGGCGGCGCTCACCTGCGGAGGAAGCAGCCGGCTCTGGAACAGATGACAGTCGGGGCTCCGGTACAGACAGGTAGACCTCTGGTGCCTGCGCGGCCTCCTCCATGAGGACGGGTGTCGCTTCTTCTGTCTCAGCGACGGGGGCAGACAGCGGGATCTGGGGTGCTGCTGGTGCAGAGTTTTTTTGCAGGAACGGGTGCCTCCACTGCGACAACGTCAACTGGATCACATTGCAAGGGCTGGGATGCCCGCACGGACTCCTCTACTAGAACAGGTGCCTCACCTTCCGGTACAGACACTTCAGGTAAGAGGGATTGGCGCCGCTCCAAGTTTAGTTTTAGGGCACGCCAGCTGGCTTCCATCCTGGCGACCTCCTCCCGGTGCCGGGCCAGGCCTCTTAGGGTATCCTCCGCTTCTTGCAGCGTAGGAGGGTTTCCAGGCCGGGTGCCCAACGGTGGTTCCGTGGCGATCGGGTCGCTTTCGTGGGGGGAGAGCTCTGACTGCTCCATCCCTTCACATTTCTGCTCGTGTCCATTAGCCATCTCTGCCAAGTCACATGTGTCATTAGCATCTGGAGAGGGCCCCTCTTTTGTAGTGAGGCGGGACCTTCGTGTTAGTTTCCGCACACTGAGGAGGATGAGGAGGCGGAACTCAAGAGCTGTGGGGCACGATCTTACATTGCAGTACCATTTACAGTGGTCGGCCATCTTTTTTGCGCCACTGAGTGAGTGTACACCCACGAAGAGCACGCCCTTCTTCTTCACCAGTGCCTCGTCGTGACGCAGATATGGCGGAAAAATGGCAAATACATTCTCTGATGATTTTAGCAATTCTCAAGCACAAAACCAGTTCAATTCAGGCACACAGGACTCGCTTATAGCGAGCTACAGAATCCTGTTCGTGACACCCAAGTTGAGTCGCACAGAGCCAGAGTTTTTGGGGGTACTCGGCACCGAGCCCGTCGACTTCTATGGGGTATGTCACGGCTTTACAATCAGAGTCTATTTTACTATGTAGAAGTATATAAACTATAAATATATGTATATATATATGTCACAATGACATGTATATATATATATATGTATTCTATGTGTGTATATTTTGTGTTTACAACGAAAGAAAGGGTTTTTTTTTGTTGCATTTTTTGTTCCCATAGACTTACATTGGACTTCCGGTATCGGAATCGGATATCGACGATATTTAGTGATATCGGCGATACCATTTCGATACGATATTTTTAGATATCGAGCAGTATCGCTCAACACTAGTGGTTATCTGAAAGCAGGCAGTGTAATAACCTGCTGGCCACTGTCTCTCTGTATACAGGCCATGTAATACTCTGCACTTTTTTGAGCTGAAAACTAAGAGGGGACCATCAAACAGAGGACTTGGCCGTGTTGCTGCTGGTGGTGGTGTTGCTGCTGCAGGGAGAGAAAGGACATGGTCAATTTGTGTCTGCTATGTGCATGAATGAAACACCTTCCTCTGGTACACGTAAATGAAGGGTGTTCTGTGTAATTTCTTAGGCACGAGTACTGCTGGATGAATGGTGAGGCCAGAACTAGTAGAGGTGGTTTTAGATTGGTTGGCTGAAAGTGCCTTCAGTTCCTTTGCTTTGTCTTCCAATCTGAAAGCGCAGATTTTGCGCCTGCTGCCCATGGGCATCTGTTTTCCTTATCATCCTCTTGCAAATCTGAAGTCTGAGCCCCAAGTCATGCAGCAGTCACTTTGGCTTTTTGATGACTCTGCCGACTGTGGTTCCGTGGGCCATCCAACTGGCCCTAGCCAACAATTGTAAGAAATTGAGTGCACTGATGCCCAGCTACTTGTTCTGTTGGAGTATGAGTACGAGGGAGCGATAGCGCACACGGTTAGAGGACCATCGCAGTACATATCTGATGATGATCAAACACAGGTGCCAACTGCTGCAGCTTTCTGCTGTGTGTAGTCTAGCAAGGAGCTCAGGGTGAAGACTGGGTGAAACATAATGTGGAGGATTATTATTATTATTTTTTTAGAGCACCATTGATTCAATGATGCTGTACATGAGGAGAGACTACATACAAAACACAAATAGAAATTCTAATGAACAAACTAATAGGGACAGACGGATACAGAGGGGAGAGGACCCTACCCTTGTGGCCTTACATTCTACAGGATAATGGGGAAGGAGACAATAGGTTCGGAAGCTGCAGCAGCTCTGGTGTTGGTGAGGTAGCAGCAAAGTCATTGCAGGTTGTAAGCTATTCTGAAGACATGGGCCTCCATGAGAGTTGTGTGTGCCATGTTGCACTGCTTCGAGTACTACGAGTATATGGCCAGTGCTGATGACGACATCATCAGCATTACTATCACACTTATATATAGAAAAGATGTGTATCTTCGTACCGTGTTAGCCAGTAGATAGAAAAATATTTAGACTGTATTAATCTTTGCCTGATGAAGAGACCTGAGTAGTCTCGAAAGCTTGCAATTTGTTACCATCTTTTCAGTTAGCCATTAAAAGGTATCAACCACTGAGGACTCTCAAGTCTAAATATTTTTCTATCACACTTCTATACCTTTTAAAAAAACAAAGCTTCAGGCGATAATGGTTAAGGTGGTGGCACAGGTGGAAGAGGAGGAGGAACAGGGACCATGTACACCATTATCAGTCCAGTCATCCACACATGTCTTGGAGGATGGGTTCCTGTACCAACAGCATCCAGGTACACAAATGTCTAGCCAGGGGACAGTTTTGGAGGATGAGGAGAAGGAGCAACTGTGTTCACAGCAGGATGGCACTCCAACCAGCTCACAGGCTTCACTGGAGCATGGTTGCAGGGATAGAGATGATACAAAGGACAAAGATGATGCATCTTGCACTCAGAAAAGCTTGTCATTGCCTCTGGGCAGCATGGCATACATAAGGCAATATATGTTGATCTGCCTGCGCAACGATCGCTGACTTGGCATGATTTTTGCCAGTAATGATAAGTGTGTGGCCACCGTGCTGGATCCCCACAAAAAGCACAATATGCCATACTTCCATCAATAGAGCGTGATCAGAAAATATAGGAATGCAAGTGCACTCTGATATATGCACTACTGAAGGTGTCATAACCCGACAGTGGTGGCTGTGTGGAAGCACAAAGCAGAAGAGTAGGAAGAAGTTACCAACATAGCTGGGGCACTGGCACGACCGCAGAAGGGAGGGTTAGCATGGCAGAAATGTGTAAAATCTTATATAGCATGTCACAAAATCCAGCACTACCATCTGATATGGTCTGCATTAACAAGAGGCAGCTTTTACACAATGCCTGTGTAGCGACTCACTCTGGATTAATAGGTTCGACACTAAAAAACCCCAACTGATCCTACCGGTTCCTGTGCAGACTAGATATTCTGACACCGCAATAACTAGTGGTGCCTGCAGGTACAGAGATAGCCCTAACCAAAGAACTATTAGATGGCAAGTTGGAACTAAACTCCCTAATCAACCATCAAGTTGTTTCATGTTGCTCTTAAAGAACCAAAGGGTAGAATTACCTACAAGAGGAGAAGTGTACTGAACAAAGGAAAGATGTCACAGTACGAGTTGTAGATGTGAAAAAAAAAACTGTGCCTTCAAGCCTCTGCATTCGTGCCTCTGGGAGTACTGTGCCAAAAAACCTTTGGGAGTACTGTGACAAAAAGCTTGTGTGTGTATTGTGCCAAAAAGCCTCTAGGTGTTCTGTGTAAAAAAGCATATGAGTGTTCTGTGCCAAAAAGCCTCTCTGTGTACTCTGCAGCCGTGTCTGTGCATGTTGTGTGCCTAAAAAATAATTATACTCTCCTGATGTGTCTTTGGAAGTACTATGCATAAAAATAAATTTTTCTACTCTACAACCGTGTCTGTGAGAAAACTGTGCCATAAAAACCTGTGTGTGTATTCTGCACGCGTCTATGTTGGAGTACTCTGGAAAAAGCCTCTGTGGGGGTACTCTGCAAAACATCCTCTTTTTTATATTTGGGTAAGCCCCAAAATATTGTGAATGGAAAATTGTACAAACTGCACTGCAGTGAAACAATAGTTGGGTACAGCTGGTAAACTTATATATTAAGCCAAAGGTATGAACAGGTCCTGTGGGATCCATGCCTGGTTCATTTTAATGAAGCTTGCCCACATTGGCTGTGAACAGGCACATGTGCCTGTCTGTGATCACACCTCCTGCTGTGCTAAACACACGTTCTGACAGTACACTTTCTGCAGGGCAGGCCAGCAATTCCAAGATGTAAAGGGCCAACTCAACCTATGTGTTCAGTTTGGAGACCCAGAAGTTAAATGGGACAGACCCATCAATCAGTATGTAGAGACATGTGGACACATACTGTTTCACCATGTTGTTGGAACTGTCTTGCTCAGGGATTTGATCCCTTGAGTTTCTGTTTTGAGGTAGGCTTCTCTTTATGCCGAGCCACAGGTAAAGGGTATGCCACACTGAACAATATCGCTAACGGGATCGCTAAAAAACGTCACTATTTAGCGATCCCGTTAGCGATGTTGTTCAGTGCGGCAGCTGCCAGCGACGAGCTTCCTGCTGTGATCTCGCTCGTCGCTGGAATAGTTCCGGACCCTATTTTCTCGTCGGCGCTCCCGCTGGGTAAGTATATATCGCTAGTGTGGCACCTTTTCTTAGCGATTTAGCGGTACTTTTGTACCGCTAAAGTCGTTAAGAAGATCGCTAACGGCGATAGCGTCGTTAACTATATCGCTAAATGTGGCCGCACTTAGCGATATAGAAACAATCCCGCTAGCGATCGCATTAGTATGCGTCGTTATCGTGATCGCTAGCGGGATTGTTTAGTGTGGCAGTACCTTAACACACCATTTCTTTGTTTTTTTTTGTTCTGTTTTATGGCTGCTGTCTGTATAGCTTAACACAGTTGTTTTCCTTTGTCCTCCTATCACCTTTTGGGTGCCGCTGTATATTCTGTCCTCAAATGGGTGATTCATGCTTGTGATAGATTAATTTAGGTGTTCTGATATTGTATTGATGTGTGGAGCCACTCTGTGAGCTTTGAGGTAATAATTTTCACATTGTTGTTTCTTTGTAAAACTTTGCACCTCTCTTCTGTTTAAGTTTAGTAAGTAGGCTGTATATTTATTAAGAGTAATTGTTTTATTCAGCCCACAAATGGGAAAGAGACTGCTAGCAAAAAAACGCTGCAGAGTACACTTTTTTAGAAACACTTCTTTTGAAAAACCATTGCAGAGTACACATATTTTTTACACACACTACTTCAAAAAACTCTGCAGATAAAAATTATTATTTACACACACCACTCGTATAGACACAGCGGTACAGTAAAACTGTTTGTTTGGCCTACAAATGGAGAAGAGACGGCTGCTGCTTAGATTTATTTATTTGCCACACTACTAGAAAAAACGCAAGGGTCCTGAAAATTATTTCTTTGGCTTAGAAATTGCAACGAGATAGCTGATCCCAGTCCTTTTGTCTGCCCTTATTCACACACTGAGGTCAATTTTGACACATGGTAAGTTTCTTAATATTAGTCAATGTAGGACTATCCCGATCAGAGTTACCTTGTCGTGGTGGGATAGTTTTTATGCTATTTTTGATCAAAAACAGTATTACTAAAAAACTCTGTGTTATTTAAATGCACCTTTGCTTTTTACTTATCTAGTTACAGCAGAGTTTTTGCTCATTTTGTCTCTACCCCTGGCTTTGACACTTTAACTGCTATTAAGGATCTCCATATCTTTGTTAGATCTCTATTATTTAAGAGATATTTCTTTAATAACGAATTACATACTTTGTTTCCTACAGAAGAAGAGCAGGAGGCCATAAGAACCTTGGAGGATCTAGCGAATGAATCTAATAATATAGGAGGTAAGATCCCTCCATCTATTCAACCCCGTTCCAAGAAGTTCCCCCTTTTTCTACATGTGCCAGCATTGAAGTCTTTGTCAGGGTGGTGACGGAAGAATTTATGAAAATTCCCAAATTTGGTAATACGGATAATCTTTCTAGGGATGAGAGGCTACGGCTTAGAGCCCTTCAAAACCTTCCCGATGTAGTGCTGAAGCCAGCCGATAAGGGTGGCAATGTCGTCATATGGCCTAAACAGATGTATGAAGGGGAGGCATTCCGTCAGTTAAGTGTTTCCATTTGCTACAAAAAATTAACATATAATCCCCTAGCTGCTTACTCGGCCAAACTTGATTCCATCCTTAAAAGAGCATTAAATGACGGCATTGTCACTAAGGAGCTGGCTTCGGCACTCGTCGTGAGGGAACCTACAATTTCTACTCTATATCTTCTCCCAAAAAATTCACAAAAGTGAGACGTCACCACCGGGCAGGCCCATCATCTCTGGCAGGGGCAACTACTTGGAAAATATTAGTCAATGGGTTGACTTTCATTTGCAACCCTTGATCACTGGCCTACTTTCTTTACTTCAGGACACTGGGGACCTGCTGCGCAGGGTCGACGAACTGTGTTTAGAGGCGGACACTCTTTTAGCTTCCATGGATGTTGAGTCTCTATATACCAACATCAGACATAGTGATGGCCTTAGGGCCACCCGCTTCTTTTTGGAGACTTCCAATATACAAGCGGGACTTAGAGACCTCATCCTGGAACTTCTGGAGTTTACCCTCACACACAATTTTTTTGTGTTTAAGGGGTCCTTCTACCTGCAGCTTCATGGGATGGAAATGGGTGCGACCTTTGCACCCGCCTATGCCAACTTATTCCTGGGGCTGTGGGAGAGGGACTTATTCCTGTCAGACAAACAGGGGTCGATTAGCCGTGTCCTTTTTTGGACACGGTATATCGACGATATCTTCTTTGTCTGGCAGGGCACCTCCGTCGACCTTGTGCAGTTCGTCTCTACTCTAAATAATAATGATCTCAACATCTTTCTAACATTGATATGGGATCCTACGTCTGTTGACTTCCTGGACGTTACTATCCGCAGAGATTGTCATGGTTTCGTCCAGACTGATATATTCCGTAAGAAAACGGCTACAAATACGTTATTACATGCGTCATCCTGCCATCCGCGACGTGATTTGTGCTATTCCTGTGGGACAATTTTTGAGATTGCGGTGGATCTGTTCTACAGATCTTGATTTTGAATGCCGCGCAAGAGAACTTAAAAATCGGTTCTTGGCACGCGGATATAGTGGACGATCTATTAAGAAAGCATATCACCGTGCGAAGTATTCGGTGCGCAATAATCTTCTCTACAGGAATGATGCACGTAATCGGGATACCTCTAATATGCCAAGATTCATCACATCCTTTCACTCTCAATCTCACACTATGAGATCTGTCATTAATAGAGCATGGCTTATTCTACAAGCCGACCCGATTCTCCAAAAATTTCTCCCGAAGTCGCCTGCGATTACTTTTAGGAGAGCTAAAAACCTACGTGACCGCCTTACTCGCAGTCACTATACATCTTCTGCGCCCTCTCACTTCCTCAGTTCTGTGTCTAACATGGGTGGATGTGTTCCGTGCGGGAGGTGTGTCGCCTGCCCTAGTATTGAGCGATGCACAAATTTTACAAATTCTAAGGGTGATGTGACATTCAGTATCAAGCAGAGAATTACCTGCGTCTCTTGCTTCGTTATATACTATGCCACTTGCCCATGTGGCTTAATATATATAGGACTTACTACAAGGCAGCTGAAAGTCCGCATTAGAGAACACGTTTTGGGCATACAGGCGGCATCCTCCTGCACGGACATCTCCACTCTGAAGACACTACCTCGACACTTCAAGGAATGCCATCAAAGTGATGGGACATTGCTCAGGGTGCGGGGTATTGACCTCCTTAATATTAACATAAGAGGTGGAAACTTGTCCAAAAGATTGGCTCAAATGGAGACTCGATGGATTTGGACCTTGGGTACCATTGTTCCAGATGGTCTAAATGAAAATCTATCATTTGTCCCATATCTGTGATCACTGCTCTCTGTGTATGTCGGTAATCATTGAATATATGTTTTGTTTATATCTTATTTTAATTTGTTTTTATCTTACACTAGCTGAAGAGCCCGGCGCTGCCCGGGCATAGTACCTAACTACGGTTAGTTATAACAAATTGTAATGATTATATCTATATACAAGTATTCAGCTTTCTCCCCATTATGTAGATAGGGCCAAAATAGTTTGGCGATTTGGAACGTGCGGGGGTTAAAATTTCCATTCAACACATAGCCTATGATGCTCCTGGGTTGAGATGTGCGGGCATGCAAAATTTCATGCCCGTAAGTACAACGGTGCAGATTCCTATCCCGGGCCAAAATTATTTGCCGATTTGGAATGCGCGGGGTTAAAATTTTGACTCAAAACCTAGCCTATGACGCTCCCTGGGTCGAGACGTGCGGGTGTGCAAAATTTCATGCCCGTAAATGCAGATTCCTATGCCGGACATACACACAAGCATTCAGCTTTCTCCCCATTATGTAGATAGGGCCAAAATTGTTTGGCGATTTGGAACGTGCGGGGGTTAAAATTTCCATTCAACACATAGCCTATGATGCTCCTGGGGTTGAGATGTGCGGGCATGCAAAATTTCATGCCCGTAAGTACAACGGTGCAGATTCCTATCCCGGGCCAAAATTATTTGCCGATTTGGAATGCGCGGGGTTAAAATTTCGACTAAGAACCTAGCCTATGACGCTCCCGGGGTCGAGACGTGCGGGTGTGCAAAATTTCATGCCCGTAAATGCAGATTCCTATGCCGGACATACACACAAGCATTCAGCTTTCTCCCCATTATGTAGATAGGGCCAAAATTGTTTGGCGATTTGGAACATGCGGGGGTTAAAATTTCCATTCAACACATAGCCTATAATGCTCCTGGGGTTGAGATGTGCGGGCATGCAAAATTTCATGCCGTAACTACAACGGTGCAGATTCCTATCCCGAGCCAAAATTATTTGCCGATTTGGAATGCGCGGGGTTAAAATTTCCACTCAAAAACCTAGCCTATGACGCTCCTGGGGTCGAGACGTGCGGGTGTGCAAAATTTCATGCCCGTAAATGCAGATTCCTATGCCAGACGTACACACAAGCATTCAGCTTTCTCCCCATTATGTAGATAGGGCCAAAATTGTTTGGCGATTTGGAACGCGCGGGGTTAAAATTTCGATTCAAAACATAGCCTAAGACTCTTTTGGGGTCGAGACGTGCGGGCGTGCAAAATTTCATGCCCGTAAGTGCGACGGTGCGGATTCCAATCCTGGACAAACATACCCACATACATACATACATACATTCAACTTTATATATTAGATTTTTCTATAGTTGTGCATTTGGATATCACATTTCCATTGCTCTTCAGTCCACAGCAGCCTAAAGCTGGAAGAATATATATGAGTTCCTGTGACGCTACAGCAAATAAGGACTTTTTTTGTTCAACTATTGTCTATTGGTGTAGACAGATACATAGATATACGGTTCTTGTTATGCAATAATATGAGTTCTGGCACAACTCTATTGTTGCTTTTCTCTTTATGCATCTTACACATATTGTTGTTTATAGCCTGTTTTTACATTCCTGTTTTTTGTTCATGTTCTCATTTATGTTCTTTATTTGTCATATATGTTTTTTCATCTTTTTTCATTTTTTGCGTACTTATTATGGGTTATTACCATAGAGGGCACTTATCATTTTTAGTATGCATTGTATTTCACAGTGCCTACGGCTAACTCGTTCTCGGTCTTGTGCACGTTTGTCCATGTGGGGCCCCACAATGGACATTAACATGCTTATGGACTTTGAGATCCGTGTGGTCCGTTTGGGTACTGTGCTCTGCACTATGTGATGCTGTTCGTTTCTATGTCCTTTTCTGCCCATGTCAAAAATGACGGTGATGCCCTTTCCTACCCTCTGCGCATGCGCAGGCACCCGTAGTTACCGCCCCTCTCCCTGATACGTCCTTCTCCAGCTGGACACGTGACGTTTAAAGGGGTGGAGTTAGTTTGGGCTGAATGACTATATCGTCACCGCCGGATTTCCTGCGGTGTCGATATAAATGGAGACACATGTGAGTTTTCCACACGCCCCTGAGGAAGGAGCATTGCGGCTCCGAAACGCGCGTTGGGGAGGGCCGGACGCTCCTCTGCTCTCATCCGAGGTAATGTTTAACCGTTTCCCATGGCATTATTTTTGGACCCTTTGTGCTATCTAGCAAGGATACGCTTCTGACTCACTTATATGGATGGGTAGTTGAGATTATATATGGGCCTTTTTATCCTACTGGCATTATATATATGGTGTCTTAGTATTGCACTGGTGAGATTAGCCATCATATACGGAGCCTATACATAAGCACAGTGCGTTGCATTATATAGCCTTTCTCATATATCCACTGGGATAAGGATACCTGCTGGATGCCATTATTTCTATATCTTCTTGTCCTTATATTTTTGGTCGATATGCCTATTATATGCTGATTATTTGTCCTTTGCTATATACCTCGAGTCGATATAACGGTTTATTCTATCATCATACATATATACTTTACATGAGCAGAGTCTGTTGTCCGGCCTATGTTTATTCATTGTTCTGTGATTGCTGTCATATTTGTTCACATTTCCCTTGTGCCATTGTTTCCCTGTTCCATTTTATCGGACTAGTTTTATGCTATTTTGTACTAATAAAGATGTTCTTTTGAGACTACATGGCTGTGTTTCGTGTGATATTTCTCATTTTGTCTCTTGTAGATTTTGTTTTATGGCCAATGTGATCATGAGTTTATACGTCGCATGTGTGCCAACTCAAGCTAAGCTCAATTTTTATGTTTTTACTACAATACACAGCAGCTTAAATTACAGTACTCCCAAAGGAGGGAGTATGAAGAGTACACACAGTGGCTTAAAAGACAGTACTCCCACAGGTGGGAGGGTGCAGAATGCACACAGCAAATTAAAGGAAAATAATGGAATGGTACTCCCACAGGCGGGGGGGGGGGGTTGCAGAGTACACACAGTGGCTTAAAGGACAGTACTCCTATTGTTGGAGTGTGCAGAGTACACACAGCGTGTTAAAGGACAGTACTCCCACGCATTGAGGGGTGCAGAATACATCCAGCTTAAAAGAACAATACTCTCACAGGTGGGGTGCAGAGAACATACAGTGGCTTAAAGGACAGTACTCCCACAGGTGGGGGCATGCAGAGTACTAGCAAAGTACTACCACAGATATGGGTTGCAGGGTACACACAGTTTTGTTTGCCGAATGTGCAGTCAAAATCTGTCCCTCACTCCAGCTGCATCCTATCCCTATACGAATGAGAGCATAATGGTGGTGGCACTCGTGATCTTGCCTTTATACAGGCTGTACTTCGCAGGCCAAAGTCATAATCTAAAAGTATGTTGATTGGCTGCTCTGCGAATAAGCCTCCTTACCTTGACATACCAGAGCCGGTATGTCACTCTCTGCAAGGAAAAACGTAAATCATTAGAACTCAGTCCAGAGCCTCTCACCAATCCAAATCACTTCCTATATTTTCCACTGATAGGGGCAATACCCTGAAACACCTTGTCTTTAAATTGAGATTCTTATTTGACTTTTATCCTAAGTCACATTTCAAGGCTTCTTAAAAGGTCGATAGTGACTTGTAGAATTGCTGCTTCCAAGAGGTGATGCTATAGAGTTCAAGGCCTATTCCTCTTTGAAGAAGCAACATTCATATTGAATTTCCCAGAGGAGCATTGCATGGCAAATAAACCTCCTCACCTTGGCAATGCTGAGCCAGTATGTCACTCTCTGCAAGGAGAAACGTTACCCTTAGATGACAGATGCAATAATTTTCTAGCAAGCTTACACCACCCCCCAAAAAATATGAATCTTGTAAATTACTCAATTGATATACAAAATATGATTCTGTGCAATCATTTACAGGACTTTATCTACATTCTTGTACATGAACTCAAAGTCTACTAGAAATAAAATATGGTAATAGAACTATCATGATATTTTTTTCCTAAAGGGTGTGATTACCATTTGCCTTTAAAATAGTATCTGTTTTACTAAGCACACTACCAAACAGTTTTTGATTGTACTAAGCTAGAAGGTTGATCCAAATATTCTGAAGAACTAACAACAGATCTGGGCATGTATGCTTGCGCAAATCCATATAACTCTTCATATTATCCCAGAAAATCTCAATGATGTTAAGTTCAGTACTATAAATGTGCCCCTTACTATATATCACAGTTGCACTCTTTCAGATATTACCTTTTTTCTCATACTCGTTTTTTGCTATCACTCACCATTTAGTTCTATGTTGTTTTTCTTTTATGGCAACTTTTTTTGTTAATTTATACTATGCAATAATATTAGAACTATGTATTGCACAATTTATATTAAAATTACATTTTTTACATATGTACATAATTTTCTTTCAAACGGATAACTTTAGCATGATTAATGAAATGTGAAATGACTGAGGATTCCATTGAACATGTGTTTCAAATCAAATAACAATAGCATGGTTTTGTCAGCACTCATCAATAATGATTTTTAAAACCACATTTAAAGATTGTTTAAATTAGTTTGCCGATGCTCTAATTTATGTAAAATGCATGTTTGCCATTGCTTTCAACATATTGATGATTCTAACCAGTAACATTAGTATAGACAAAGGTACAAACAATTTAAGAATGAATTTTTGAAGTGACGCCTCCATTTTTTCAATTTAGATAAAGACTTAATGGAGTGAGATATGATCACCCAAACAGCTATAGAATAAGTCAATTATCTAAACACTAAGTGAAAGTCAAAATTTGGTTATCCAATCATAGTATAAATATGTCAAAGCTTCATTTTTCCTGAAGTACATTGGGGTATACATTTTCGCTATTCATTAAAAAATGAATACCTTAATTCCAGATTATGATGATTTGCATCACTAACTCTGAGTACGTCAGAAACTAGAGAAATGCACACTGAAATAATTTAGAGTTTGTGACCCTAAAATAACTGTAATTGTAAAATTCTTATTGTTAGTAATTGATCATACCAATTCTGTATTAGCAGTCAAATGGACTAGCAAATTCACAGGACTGGAACAAGGTGGAGCATTATGGGAAATGAGACATTTCCTCCAGGAAAGTGACACTTGAACCTAGACAAAAATCTGTTACAGTTGAATTCCTTTACACTTTGAGTTAATTACCAAGAAACAGACCTTGAATTGAATGTTGGCTAAAGATTTTGCAATTAACTGATCAATTTGTAATTAGCAATCTTGAATAATGGAACTATTTAATCATTGTTGCACTGTTTGCAAATATTTAGTAAAAATATTGGATGATCATGTTTCTAACAATCCATGCTGTCAAGATGATTTGATGATCTTGCTGACAAAAATTTGAATTATTTTATCAAACTGTTGCCAGCTCAATGAGTATTATGTAATCACTACATTGGATCAGGCTCAATGGTAATTGCCAAGACATAATTAACTTTGGATGCACTGACAGTTTATGAGGACATCCTTAGTGTATGTAATAAATTATATATATGTGCAATTACATACAGTCTATATTCATTACAAGTGGTAACAAACAAATGTCCAAGTTTATTCAAGGCAGACATAACTTAAGATGCAAGAAAAACCTGCTTTTATTTATGCTCCATTGGAACTGTACTGCAGAGCTTACGGCAATCCATGCAACGATGTAGGGCATAATAGTATTATCTTACTGTATGTCTAGAGTCCATTAACAAAGAACCAGCCTGCTACTGTATACAAAAGTACAGTAGGTATGCTGTAGTGGTTAGCATTACTAGTCTGCTTCTATCTGCCAGCGTATGTTGTGTCATTTTTATCAGGCTATTTAAATTTTTGATGATTAATTTTATTATTGAGCAATTACAGTATTGTCAGTGGGGGAGTGTTAATTCAAAGGGTTAATAAGACAGAAACCATAACATTTAGTAAAGTAAAAATGAAGTTTTGTCTTACAACAAAATATGTATGTGTGCGTAATTATTGGGCAACTTTTAGTGTTCAGAATTTTTATGCAAATAAATGAAAAAATGAATTTTCCTATCTCAATTGTTATTTTCATTAAAGTGAGAATAATAGCCAAACAACTCCAAAAATACATTTCAAAAAAGTTTGTGACCAATTTAGTTTACCTTCTTTTCAATAACAGTCTTAAGGCTTCTATCCATAGAGTCTGCCAATTTCTTAATCTGTCAAGTATCAACTTTTTGGGCAGTACCAACCAAAGCCTCCTAGACATTATTCAGACATGCGTACTATTACAGAGAGGTATACTTCACTGTAAATCTCCAGCTTAAGAAGGGCCCACAAGTTTGGTCAGGCGATTAAGGAGCCATGTTATTATTCTTTCATCTTTAAGACCTTTTAGCCAAGCAGTGGAGTACTTCAATGCATGCGATGGAGCTCTGTCTTACATAAAAATAATGGTTTTCTTGAAAGACAGAATTTTTTCCTGTACAATTGCTTGAATAAGGTGTCGTCTAAAAACTGGCAGTAGGTTTGAGAGCTGATTTTGAGTCTATCTTTATCCTGAAAAGGTCTAACCAGCTCATTTTTAATAATACCAGTCCATACCAGTGCCCCACCTCCACATTGCTGGCAAGTCAGTGTAGAGGTCTGTACTTGTTACTGATCCAGCCAGTCGATTTGCTCCTTGAAGAGTCCCTCTCATGTCATCAGTCTATAAAATCTTTCAAAAACCTTTGTTGGCACAGTTTTGACATTTCAACTTGGTTCTTTGCAGACATTGCAGTGACTTGCAGGTTGCACCGCAGCTAAAGGAAAAGGTAACTGTATTTAAATCATCTGTTAAAGCGAGTGTGAGAGATCTTGCAAGTGTGATTTGTTTTTATGTGTGATTTGGCTTAAGTGTATGACTTGTGATTCAGTGAATTTGGATTCAGGGAGTTTAGAAGGGAGAAAATTGTACTAATTAATTGTATTTACTTGCTTATTCATTTCATAGAATCATAGAATGGTAGAGTTGGAAGGGACCTACTGGGCCATGTGGTCCAACCCCCTGCTCAAAGCAGGATTCTCTAAATCATCCCAGACAGATGTCTGTCCAGCCTCTGTTTGAAGACTTCCATTGAAGGAGAACTCACCACCTCTCGTGGCAGCCTGTTCCACTCATTGATCACCCTAACTGTCAAAAAGTTTCTTCTAATATCTAATCTGTGTCTCCTCCCATTCAGTTTCATCCCATTGCTTCTAGTCTTTCCTTGTGTAAATGAGAATAAAGATGGTCCTTCTACTATGTGACAGCCCTTGAGATATTTGTAGACAGCTATTAAGTCTCCTCTCAGTCTTCTTTTTTGCAAGCTAAACATTCCCAAATCCTGCAACCGTTCCTCATAGGACATGGTTTGCAGACTGGTCACCATTCTGGTGGCTCTTCTCTGAACTTGCTCCAGTTTGTTGATGTCTTTTTTAAAATGTGGTGCCCAAAACTGGACACAGTATTCCAGATGAGGTCTGACCAAAGAGGAGTAGAGGGCAATAATGACCTCACGTGATCTAGACTGTATGCTTCTGTAGATACATCCTAGAATTGCATTTGCTTTTTTTGCTGCTGCATCACACTGTTGACTCATGTTCAGTCTGTGATCAATTAGTATACCCAAGTCTTTTTCACATGTGCTGTTATTAATTTATGTCTTGTGAAATCCCCATTAGTAATATATACTCTATGATTGACAATGCCATCCATTGTACATCTTGTCACATTTAAGCAATCAATAACCAGCCATTTGAGGGTGCATACTGCTGTGTGATATGTGTGCACATTGTACATTTGGAAGCCTAGGTACTGGGTCTAAGTAAACAGCTGACAACACTGAAATCCATTGACAATATGGAAATACAGGTCATTCTCAAAAAATTAGCATATAGTGCTAAATTTCATTATTTTCCATAATGTAATGATTACAATTAAACTTTCATATATTTTAGAATCATTACACACCAACTGAAATTTGTCAGGTCTTTTATTGTTTTAATACTGATGATTTTGGCATACAACTACTGATAACACAAAAAACCTGTCTCAAAAAATTAACATATTTCAACCGTCCAATAAAATAAAAGTGTTTTTTAAAAACAAACAAAAAAAACATGAAATAATAAAGTTCAGTTATGCACTCAATACTTGGTCGGGAATCCTTTTGCAGAAATGACTGCTTAAATGCGGCGTGGCATGGAGGCAATCAGCCTGTGACACTGCTGAGGTGTTATGGAGGCCCAGGATGCTTCGATAGCGGCCTTAAGCTCATCCAGAGTGTTGGGTCTTGCGTCTCTCAACTTTCTCTTCACAATATCCCACAGATTCTCTATGGGGTTCAGGTCAGGAGAGTTGGCAGGCCAATTGAGCACAGTAATACCATGGTCAGTAAACCATTTACCAGTGGTTTTGGCACTGTGAGCAGGTGCCAGGTCGTGCTGAAAAATGAAATCTTCATCTCCATAAAGCATTTCAGCCGATGGAAGCATGAAGTGCTCCAAAATCTCCTGATAGATAGCTGCATTGACCCTGCCCTTGATGAAACACAGTGGACCAACACCAGCAGCTGATATGGCACCCCACACCATCACTGACTGTGGGTACTTGACACTGAACTTCAGGCATTTTGGCATTTCCTTCTCCCCAGTCTTCCTCCAGACTCTGGCACCTTGATTTCCGAATAACATGCAAAATTTGCTTTCATCAGAAAAAAGTACTTGGGACCACTTAGCAACAGTCCAGTGCTGCTTCTCTGTAGCCCAGGTCAGGCGCTTCTGCCGCTGTTTATGGTTCAAAAGTGGCTTTACCTGGGGAATGCGGCACCTGTAGCCCATTTCCTTCACACGTCTGTGCACGGTGGCTCTGGATGTTTCTACACCAGACTCAGTCCACTGCTTCCTCAGGTCCCCCAAGGTCTGGAATCGGTCTTTCTCCATAATCTTCCTCAGGGTCCGGTCACCTCTTCTCGTTGTACAGCGTTTTCTGCCACATTGTTTCCTTCCAACAGACTTCCCATTGAGGTGCCTTGATACAGCACTCTGGGAACAGCCTATTTGTTGAGAAATTTCTTTCTGGGTCTTACCCTCTTGCTTGAGGGTGTCAATGATGGCCTTCTTGACATCAGTCAGGTCGCTAGTAGGGTTGAGCATTCCGATACTGCAAATATCGGGTATCGGCCGATTTTGGCTGTATCGGAATTCCGATTCAGAGTACCGATATTTTCGTCATATCGGATACCGGAATCGGAATTGTCACTGTCACTGTCAGTGTCCGTCGGTCGGGTCTGTCAGGAGTCAGCGGCACTTACCCGGCAGAAGATCTCCGGCGGTCACATCCCGGACTGCTTAATGGCCGCCATCCTTTTCTCCCCGGCGGTCATTTAAAAACTTTGGGATTAATAATGGATCGGTGTCTTATTGACACCTCTCCATTATTAACCGGGCTTATTGTCACCGTGCAATCAACGGTGACATTAACCCCTTATTACCCCGCTTGCCACCGCTACAGGGCAAGTGGGAAGAGCCGGGTAAAGTGCCACAATTGGCACATCTTTTGATGCGCCAAATGTGGGGCTGCTGTAGCCTGGTATTATCAGGCTGTTGAGGGCCAAAATCCATGGGCCTTGACAGTCTTTTAATACCAGGCCGCAGCAGTCTGCATTTTACTTGGCTGGTTAACAAAAATAGGGGGACCCCTACGCCGTTTTTTTTTCGAGGGGATCCCCTATTTTTGTTAACCAGCCAAGCTAAGCAGACTGCTGTGGCCTGGTATTATCAGGCTTGCAAGGTCCATGGATATTGGATCCTTACCAGCCTGAAAAACCAGGCCTCAGCGGTCTGCTTCATCTGGCTGGTTAACAAAAATAGGGGGGACCCCACGCCAATTTTTTTCGAGGGGATCCCCTATTTTTGTTAACCAGCCAAGATAAGCAGACTGCTGTGGCCTGGTATTATCAGGCTTGCAAGGTCCATGGATTTGGATCCTTAACAGCCTGAAAATCCAGGCCTCAGCGGTCTGCTTCATCTGGCTGGTTAACAAAAATAGGGGGGACCCCACGCCATTTTTTTTTCGAAGGGAACCCCTATTTTGTTAATCAGTTCCCTCTGACGTCACTGATGGTGTCCCTGGCTGACCTGAAGTGAAAGTGGAAAGCAATCAATTAAGCTTTCCACTTCCTCTCCTGTCAGCCAGGAGAGGAGCTCATTCATTTGGGGGTTTACTGTGAGGCTGCAGCATTAGCTGCGGTCCCTGCAGTAAACATTAACCCTTTCTGAAGGATTACACCGTGGGACCTGACTGTGCATCGGATTGGTAAGAATAATTTTGCTTTATTATTTTATTTTTATTACAGGAAATGGTTTTAGCAGGTAAATAAAATATGGTCAAAAACTGTGATTATTTCATTAAACTTCTTTTTTATTAAAGTGTGTGTGTTTGATTTTTCTTTCATACAATAGGATTAATAATTGATAGTTGTCTAATTGACAGCTCTCAATTATTAACCTGGCTTAAAGTGACCTTTCAATTGCAAGGTCATTTTAACCCCTTATTAACCCATTCGCCACCGCTACAGGGCAATGGGAATAGACGGGCAAAGTGCCAGAAAGGGCAAATCTAATTAGAGATTTGCCTTTTCTGGGGTGTCTGGGGGCAGATGTTAAGTAGCCGGGGGGGCCAAAAAAAATGGTCCCTCTGGGCTATTATTATCTGCCCCCACTCACTGGCTTTGTCTGTCTGGTTGCGAAAATAGGGCGGGAGCCCACGCATTTTTTTTCAGCAATTTTACACCTCATATATATATATATACATGTCATTGAATTTGTGACACATATATATATATATATATATATATATATTTATTTATTTATAGTTCATACACTTCTACATAGTATAATAGCCGCTAATTCAATTGCCGGCTTTTGTGAAAATGCAGAACCCGACATGAAATGACACTTGGTGTACATAGGGTTAACCATGTCTTTTCATGTAGTTTGATATCTGATTTGCACAAACAATTACATGAGTGTAAGTGTGCAAAATTTCACACCTGTAGGGGTTAATTAAAGGTGTAAATTCGTAGCAAAAAAGTCCGTTTTTTTTACAACGAATTTACACCTTTAATTAACCCCTACAGGTGTGAAATTTTGCACACATAGACTGATGTAATTGTTTGTGCAAATCAGATAGCAAAGGACATGAAAAGACATGGTTAACCCTATGTACACCAAGTGTCATTTCATGTCGGGTGCTTCTGTCTTTTCACAGATGCCGGCTTTACCTGGCAATTGAATCAGAGGATATTTTACTATGTAGAAGTGTATAAACTATACATATATGTATATATACATGTCACAATGACATGTATATATATATATATATGTATTCTATGTGTGTATATTTAGTGTTTACAAGGAAAGAAAGAGGTTTTTTTAGTTGCGATATTTTGTTCCCATAGACTTACATGGGACTTCCGGTATCGGTATCGGGTATCGCCGATATTTTAGTGATATCGGCGATACCATTCCGATTCCGATACTTTTGGATATCGGAAAGTATCGCTCAACTCTAGTCGCTAGTCTTACCCATGATGGGGGTTTTGAGTAATGAACCAGGCAGGGAGTTTTTAAAAGCCTCAGGAATCTTTTGCATGTGTTTAGAGTTAATTAGTTGATTCAGAAGATTAGGGTAATAGGTCGTTTAGAGAACCTTTTCTTGATATGCTAATTTTTTGAGACAGGTTTTTTGTGTTATCAGGAGTTGTATGCCAAAATCATCAGTATTAAAACAATAAAAGACCTGACAAATTTCAGTTGGTGTGTAATGAATCTAAAATATATGAAAGTTTAATTGTAATCATTACATTATGGAAAATAATGAAATTTAGCACTATATGCTAATTTTTTGAGAAGGACCTGTAAGTGTGTTCCTCACTGAGCATGTTCTCGTTGGGGTAGATGTGGGGAGAGTCGTAGTATGGAGCTTCAGGACACTGAGGTTGCTAACAGGGTGACAGATGGAGGAGAAGAGTATCATAGAGGTTAGTCCTGATCTTGCACCCCCAACATGTTTGCTAAGTTGTCAGATAATGGGGACTGTCAGTACTGGAATAGCGTTGCTGCAGCAAGATATGTCCTCTGAAAGCAGGGGCATGTCTGCTCCAGTGAGGAGGGGAAATAGGAGCACAGGGCAGGCCAGACAGGTGCTGGTAGTGGAAGACTCCATTATTAGGACAACAAATAGGTAAATCTGTCACAAAAACAGGGACTGCCACATGGTGTGTTGTCTTGCTGGTGCTCGAGATTGGCACATCACTGATCGGTTTGACAGATTACTGGGAGCGTGTTGTGAATGGGTTTGAGATGAGTTCTGAGCAGAGGCTTCCTCTGGTGGTTACAAGCGGTGCTGGTCTGTCCAGTGAAGATTGTGAGGACTGGGAATCAGGTGTTACTGACTGGTCTTATATAAGGGAGTCACCTTCCCATCAGGGTTGCCGGTGATCAATTGTTTTGGTCTGAATCCTTCATTCCTGTTTCCCTTGTAGCCTGCTGTGTCGTGTCTGCATCTCCTGCTAACAGATAAGACATTTTCTTCTTTTTGTTTTTGTGCTATATTTTTGCATTTTTGTCCTGCACTTCTGTGGGGGCCTTCAGGGTCCCCTCCTGGGGCTTTTGCCCTCTCAGTTTAGTTCAGCCACTTATGTATGTACTTTTGCTTTTTCCAGTTTTTTCAGTGGCTGCTGTTTTGATTTTGTTACACCAGAGAACTAATTTAGGTGGTAGAGTTCGTGTGATCTCAGGTGTTTTTGAAATTAGTGGTGTTGGTGCTTTTCAGGGTTTTCTGGGATTGCAGTAAGTACCCTTCCTATCCTTTTCTATTTAGTTAGTTTGGGCCCCAGCGTTTGCTCATACTATTTTCTTTCTGTGTCAGTATTTTCATCTTGTCTAACCGCCATTACATGTTTGGGGGCTTTCTATTGTCTTTGGGGTTCTGCTCCGGGGCAGATAGCTTTCCTATATCTATCTTTAGGTGTAGTTAGTTTCTCAGGCTGTGACGAGGCGTCTAGGACCAACGTAGGAACGCTCCACGGCTGCCTCTAGTTGTTGTGGTTAGTCAGGGTACTGCAATCTCATAGTTTCCAACTGCTCTGGTGTATTGCCTTTTTTTACCTGCACTCCTCAGCTACCAAATCATAACAGTATCACCGGCCATAACTGAAAATTGTGTGGTACTCACAGAAGGGAAAAATATTGTGAAAGAAAAAAAAAAAAAAAAAAAAAAAGGTTGTCAGAGTTGTCAGAGATATTTTTCTGTTTGTTGCATTTTTTTTTTTCCCTCTGTATCTCTGGGTGCTGGGGAGGATCTTTTCTCTCAATGGAGTTTGCACAGTTGTCTGGCCGTGTGGATCAGCTTGCCACTGAGGTTCAGAGTATTGCTATCTATTTTGCTAGGTTGCCTGTTGTGAAACCTAGGATTCCCATGCCAGATTTGTTTTTAGGGGATCGAGCTAAGTTTCAGAATTTCAAAAATAATTGTAAATAGTTTTTTGCCTTAAAATCTAAGTCCTCAGGGAATGCAGCGCAGCAGGTTCAAATTATCATCTCTCTCCTGCGCGGTGATCCTCAGGATTGGGCTTTTTCCCTGACACCTGGGGATCCTGTTTTGAGTGATGTTGATGCATTTTTTGAGGCTTTGGGGTTATTGTACGATGAGCCTAATGTCACTGATCAAGCTGAAAAAGCCTTGTTGGCATTAAATCAGGGGCTTGATGACGCTGAGTTGTACTGTCAGAGATTCCGTAGGTGGGCAGTCCTGACCAAATGGAATGACGACGCTTTGGCAGCCCTTTTCCGGAAGGGTCTGTCAGATAATGTAAAGGATGTTATGGTGGGATTCCCTGTCCCCTCTGGTCTCAATGATTCTATGTCTTTAGCGATTCAAATTGACAGACGTTTGCGTGAGCGGAGAAGTATGCGTGGAATGGTGTTGCCTTGTGAACCAGCTTCTGAACCCATGCAGTGTGATAGAGTGGTGTCTGGGGCACAGCGTCATGAGTTTCGAAAGCGCAATGGGTTATGTTTCTACTGTGGTGATGCCTCTCATGCTATTTCAGTCTGCCCTAAGCGGGGAAGACGTTTTGCACGCTCAGTTGTCTTGGGTAGTGTTCAGACTAAGTTTTTATTAACTGTCACTCTGATATGCTCTCTGTCCTCATTTTCTGCTCAGGCTTTCGTTGATTCTGGAGCAGCTATTAACCTGATGGATTATGATTTTGCTAAACGTTGTGGGTTTCCCTTGATACCCCTACAGAAGTCTATTCCCCTACTGGGGATCGATTCTACCCCTTTGGCTGAGAATAAACCCCAGTTTTCTACTCAGGTGATAATGAGGGTTGAACCTGATCACCAGGAGTGCTGCAAATTTTTGGTTCTGTATAATCTGCATCACATTATCGTGCTGGGTTTCCCTTGGTTACAGTCTCATAATCCTGTTTTGGATTGGAAATCTGTGTCTGTAACCAGTTGGGGCTGCCAATGTGTTAATACCAACACTCCTGTTTTTTCTGCCTCCCCCAAGGCTCAGGATGTTCCTGACTTTTTGATTGATTTTTCTGATGTGTTTAGCGAAAGTAAATCTGCATCCTTGCCTCCCCATAGGAGCTATGACTGCGCTATTGAATTAGTGCCGGGTAGTAAATTCCCTAAGGGTCGCCTTTTTAACTTGTCTGTACCTGAACATGACGCTATGCGGTCTTATATCAAGGAATCATTGGAGAAGGGTCATATCAGACCATCCTCTTCACCCTTAGGTGCCGGTTTTTTCTTTGTGGCCAAAAAGGATGGTTCATTGAGGCCGTGTATTGATTATCGTCTCTTGAACAATATTACTGTGAAATATCAATACCCGTTACCCTTGATGTCTGACCTGTTTTCCAGGGTGAAAAACGCTACTTGGTTTACCAAGCTTGACCTCAGGGGGGCGTATAACCTTATTCGCATTAGGCACGGGGATGAATGGAAGACGGCATTCAACACCCCTGAAGGGCATTTTGAGTACCTGGTGATGCCCTTTGGGCTCACTAATGCTCCTTCCGTCTTCCAGTCCTTCATGAATGACATTTTCAGGGATTTTGTGGACAAATTTCTGATTGTTTATTTGGATGATATCTTGATTTTTTTCTAATGACTGGGACTCTCATGTGAAACATGTTCGAACTGTATTCCAGATTTTGAGAGAGAATGCTCTGTATGTGAAGGGATCAAAGTGTCTTTTTGGCGTACAGAGGATCTCATTTCTGGGATTCATTTTGTCCCCATCTGTTATTGAAATGGAACCGGTCAAGGTTCAGGCCATCTGTGATTGGGTCCAACCTACTTCATTAAAGGCTCTTCAGAGATTTTTGGGTTTATTATTTAGAGTTATTTAGATATTTAGAGTTGAGAGTCCTCAGTGGTTGATACCTTTTAATGGCTAACTGAAAAGATGGTAACAAATTGCAAGCTTTCGAGACTACTCAGGTCTCTTCATCAGGCTGAACTAATACAAAATCTGAAGAATCACATCTTTTCAGTTAGCCATTAAAAGGTATCAACCACTGAGGACTCTCAACTCTAAATATTTTTCTATCTACTGGCTAACACGGTACAAAGATATACATCTTTACTGTAGGAACTTAAGCAGAGATTCACTTCTGCTCCTGTTCTACGGCAGCCTGATGTTTCTCTGCCATTTCAGGTGGAGGTTGATGCCTCTGAAATTGGGGCAGGTGCCGTTTTGTCCCAAAAAGATCCAGAGACCTCTAAAAGTAACCCTTGTGCCTTTTTCTCTCGAAAATTTTCTCCTACTGAACGTAATTATGACGTGGTAATCGGGAGTTATTGGCCATGAAGTGGGCTTTTGAAGAGTGGAGACATTGGCTGGAGGGAGCCAAACATCAGGTGGTGGTCCTTACGGACCATAAGAATCTGGTCTATCTGGAATCTGCCAAGCGACTCAATCCTAGACAGGCCAGGTGGGCCTTGTTTTTCACACATTTTAATTTTGTGGTTTCCTTTCTTCCTGGCACTAAGAATGTTAAGGCGGATGCCCTCTCGAGGAGCTTCCTTGCGGACTCTCCTGAGTTATCTGATCCTTCTGTTATTTTGAAAGAGGGTGTAGTTCTTTCCGCCATCTCACCCAATTTGAGACTTGCTCTGGAGGGGTGTCAGGAGGATAGGCCCGAGCGCTGCCCGGTTGGAAAATTGTTTGTCCCGGATCAGTGGAAAAAGAGTGTGATGTCTGAGATTCATTGTTCCGCATTGGCTGGGCATCCCGGAATTTTTGGTACCAGAGACTTGGTTAGTCGGTCCTTTTGGTGGCCTACCTTGTCTCGTGATGTCAGGGAATTTGTGCAGTCCTGCGGGACTTGCTCTCGCTCCAAGCCTTGCTCTCGCTCTAGTGGTTTGTTGATGCCATTGCCTGTGCCCAAGAGACCATGGACCCATATCTCTATGGATTTCATTTCCGTCCTTCCTGTTTCTCAGAGAATGACCACCATCTGGGTAATTTGTGATAGGTTTTCCAAAATGATACATCTTGTGCCATTACCTAAGTTGCCTTCCTCCTCTGAATTGGTGCCGTTGTTCCTTCAGCACGTGGTTCGTTTACACGGCATTCCTGAGAACATTGTGTCTGACAGAGGAGTCCAGTTTGTTTCCAGATTTTGGAGGACTTTTTGTTCTAAACTGGGTGTTCAATTGTCTTTCTCCTCGGCATTTCATCCTCAGACCAATGGTCAAACTGAGAGAACAAACCAGACATTGGAGACTTATCTAAGATGCTTTGTGTCTGCTGATCAGGATGACTGGGTCTCTTTTTTGCCTTTGGCTGAGTTTGCTCTTAATAATAGGGCTAGCTCTGCCACTTTGATGTCTCCGTTTTTCTGTAATTCTGGGTTTCACCCTCGATTTTCTTCAGGACAGACGGAGGCTTCTGTCTGTCCAGGTGTTGACTCTGTTGTTGAGCGTATGCAGCAGATTTGGGACCAGGTAGTGGAGAGGTTGTCCCTCTCTCAGGAGAAGGCCCAGCGGTTTGCTAACCGGCATAGGACTGATGGTCCTCGGTTTAAAGTGGGGGACTTGGTCTGGTTGTCCTCAAAGAATATTCCTATGAGAGTGGCATCTCCTAAATTTAAGCCTAGGTTCATTGGACTTTATAAGATCATGGAGATTATTAATCCTGTTTCTTTTCGTTTGCTTCTTCCAGGGACATTTAAGATCCATAACGTGTTCCACAAGTCCTTGTTGAAGAGGTTTGTTGAGCCAGTGGTTCCTGCTGCTGTGCCTCCTGACCCTGTTTTGGTTGAGGGCAATCTGGAGTATGTGGTTGAGAAAATATTAGATTCTCGTTTTTCTAGACGGAAACTCCAGTATTTGGTTAAATGGAGAGGTTATGGTCAGGAAGACAATTCTTGGGTGTTTGCTTCGGACATCCATGCTAGGAGACTTATCCGTGCGTATCATAGAACTCATCCTGACCGACCTGGTTGCTCAAATGAGGGTTCGGTGACCCCTCCTCAAGGGGGGGGTACTGTTGTGAATGGGTTTGAGATGAGTTCTGAGCAGAGGCTTCCTCTGGTGGTTACAAGCGGTGCTGGTCTGTCCAGTGAAGATTGTGAGGACTGGGAATCAGGTGTTACTGACTGGTCTTATATAAGGGAGTCACCTTCCCATCAGGGTTGCCGGTGATCAATTGTTCTGGTCTGAATCCTTCATTCCTGTTTCCCTTGTAGCCTGCTGTGTCATGTCTGCATCTCCTGCTAACAGATAAGACATTTTCTTCTTTTTGTTTTGTGCTATATTTTTGCATTTTTGTCCTGCACTTCTGTGGGGGCCTTCAGGGTCCCCTCCGGGGGCTTTTGCCCTCTCAGTTTAGTTCAGCCACTTATGTATGTACTTTTGCTTTTTCCAGTTTTTTCAGTGGCTGCTGTTTTGATTTTGTTACACCAGAGAACTAATTTAGGTGGTAGAGGTCGTGTGATCTCAGGTGTTTTTGAAATTAGTGGTGTTGGTGCTTTTCAGGGTTTTCTGGGATTGCAGTAAGTACCCTTCCTATCCTTTTCTATTTAGTTAGTTTGGGCCCCAGCGTTTGCTCATACTATTTTCTTTCTGTGTCAGTATTTTCATCTTGTCTAACCGCCATTACATGTTTGGGGGCTTTCTATTGTCTTTGGGGTTCTGCTCCGGGGCAGATAGCTTTCCTATATCTATCTTTAGGTGTAGTTAGTTTCTCAGGCTGTGACGAGGCGTCTAGGACCAACGTAGGAACGCTCCACGGCTGCCTCTAGTTGTGGTGGTTAGTCAGGGTACTGCAATCTCATAGTTTCCAACTGCTCTGGTGTATTGCCTTTTTTTACCTGCACTCCTCAGCTAGCAAATCATAACAGAGTGACTGGAGAGGACCCAACAATCATAGTGCACATCAGCACCAATGACAAAGTTATTGGTAAATGGAAGGTCCTTAAAGATGATTTCATGGAATTAGGCTGTAAGCTTAAAGCAAGGACCTAAAGTGGAATTTTCGGAAATACTGCCTGTACTATGTGCCACGCCAGTGAAGCAGCGAGAGATTAATGAGGTGAATAAGTGGCTCAGGAATTGGTGTAAGAAGGAGGATTTTAGGTTTCTGAAGATGTGCTTAAGGGTATGCCACACTAAACAATATCGCTAACGGGATCGCTAAAAAAACGTCACTATTTAGCGATCCTGTTAGCGATGTTGTTCAGTGCGGCAGCTGCCAGCGACGAGCTTCCTGCTGTGATCTCGCTCGTCGCTGGAATCGTTCCGGACCCTATTTTCTCGTCGGCGCTCCCGCTGGGTAAGTATCTAATCGCTGTGTGGCACCTTTTCTTAGCGATTTAGCGGTACTTTTGTACCGCTAAAGTCGTTAAGAAGATCGCTAGCGGCGATAGCGTCGTTAACTATATCGCTAAATGTGGCCGCATTTAGCGATATAGAAACAATCCCGCTAGCGATCTCATTAGTATGCAACGCTAACGAGATCGCTAGCGGGATAGCTTAGTGTGGCAGTACCTTTAAACTAAGGACTGGGGGGTGGGCAATTACTTTAAAGCTGGGTAAGATAGTGTAGATTGTGAACTGGATATAAGTAATGAAATTGGGGGTGGCATGGGGGAGGGGTTAGGACAGTCAATATATCAAGCAGGAATAGAGGTAAAGAGAAATGCATTTACAATCATACCAGGAGCCTCAACGACAAGATGGAGCAATTAGAATTAGTATTGTTGAAAGAAAATGATGATATAGAGTGGATAATAGAGAGAGGTAGAAAAAAGTACAGCAACCGCAGAAAAATAGGAAAAGATTATACAAGTGCTTCTCACTAAATTAGAATATCATCAAAACGTTAATTTATTTCAGTTCTTCAATACAAAAAGTGAAACTCATATATTATATAGAGTCATTACAAACAGAGTGATCAAGTGTTTATTTCTGTTAATGTTGATAGTTACGGCTTACAGCCAATGAAAACCCAAAAGTCATTATCTCAGTAAATTAGAATACTTTATAATACCAGCTTGAAATATGATTTTAAAAAATGTTGGCCTACTGAAATATATGTTCAGTAAATGCACTCAATGCCTGGCCGGTGCTCCTTTTGCATCAATTGCTGCATCAATGCAGCGTGATATGGAGGCGATCAGCCTGTGGCACTGATGAGGTGATAAGGAAGGTCAGGTTGCTTTGACAGCAGCCTTCAGCTCGTCTGCATTGTTGGGTCTGGTGTCTCTCATCTTCTTGACAATACCCCATAGATTCTCTATGGGGTTAAGGTCAGGCGAGTTTTGCGAAGTGATACTGTTGTTTTTAAAAACAGGTATTGGTACTTTCGGCAATGTAGACAGGTGCCAAGAAGTGTTGAGCGACTTTGGTCGGATCGTTTTTCATGAAACCCGACTGAAACAAAATTTGAGTCGGACGAAACTGGTCCGACTAGGGCAAAAAAAGTCGGTGTTTCGTCAGAAACCCGACCCCACTGCAAGTCAATGGGGAATAAAAGTCGGCATTGAGTGGATGACCTTTTGTAGCTTACCCTCCTTGTGGAGTGTGTCAATGATTGCCTTCTGTGTAATAAAACAACAGCGTGTGCACAGCCAAATGGTAAGAGGGTGCCAAGATAGGTTCCCACACCGTAATTATATATTAAAGAATCTGGCACTCAATTTGATTGAATGTGTGATTTATAATGACTGCCTTCTGGACATCTGTCAAGTTAGCAGTCTTCCTCATGATTGTGGAGCCTACTGAAACAGAGAGAGGGACATTTTTAAATGCTTAGGAAGCCTTTTCAGGTGTTTTTGTTAATTATTCTAATTTACTGAGATAATGACTTTTGGGATTTAATTTGCGGTAAGCCATAATCATCAACATTAACAGAAATAAACTCTTGAAATCAATCACTCTGTAATGACTCTATATAATGCATGAGTTTCACTTTTTGTATTGAAGAACTGAAATAAATTAACTTTTTGATTATATTCTAATTTAGTGAGAAACACTTGTATATTTAAACATCACATTTTCTAGTATGTTAAAACCATGGATAAAAATAAAACCACATGAGTGGAGGGATAATCCTCATCATGATTAAGCTAAGGTAGCTCAAAATGCATAGACCTGGAGTCTTTTCTTTCCCCTCATGTGGTTTTATTTTTACCCCTGCTTTTAACTTACTAAATACATGTGATATTTAATACAGAAACCTGGAGGTCCAGCAAAGGAAACAGGTTTTTGACAACAATGAAAGCCAATTACCTTTCACAACTGGTTCAGGATCCGACAAGAAGGTGGCCACTTTTAGACTTAATATTGACCAATAGACCGGATCACATATCAAATATACGGGTGGGGGTCATTTGAGTAATAGTGATCACAAAATACTAAGTTTTAATGTATCTGATAATAAGATGTATAGTAGAAGGGTCTACAAGGACACTAAACTTCAGAATGGCAAATTTCCAATGGCTGAGCGAGGATCTTAGTGCCATAAACTAGGAAAATATCTTGAGAAATAATAGTACGCAAATAAAATGGAATACTTTTATAATTATCCTGAATAGGACCTGTGCACAATTTATACCCTATGGGAATAAACAATTTAGAATTAGGAGGAAAACACTATGGCTATATAGAGCTGTAAGTGGTGCAATAAATGACAAAAAGGAAGAGAATTAAAGCAAGAGGGTTGTGATGAGATGTTAAATAATTATAGAAAAAAATGTGTAAAAATCAAATCAAGGTAGCAAAGATTGAGACAGAGAGTCTCATTGCAAAGAAAGTAAAAATAATCCAAAAATATTTTTCAATTATTATATAAACAATAAGAAACTGAAAAATGACAGTGCTGGCCCCCTCAAAAATAGTCTTGGGAAAATGGTGGAAGTGGATGAGGGAATGACCAATATGCTAAACTCTTTTTTCTCTTCAGTATTTATACAAGAAAATCCCACGACAGATGACATGATCAGGAAAACTAGAAATGCTGCATTAAATGTCAATTGCTTAACCCAGCAGGAAGTTCGCCGCCAGATCAAAATGACCAAAGTAGATAAATACCTGTGCCCGGATGGTATACACCCCTAATTACTGCAGGAATGAAATACTGTGATAGACTGTTATTTTTGATATTTACAGATTCCATAATAACAGGGTTTGTACCGTACGACTGGCACATAGGAAATGTGGAGCCAATATTCAAAAAGATGACAAACTCTAAGCTTGGAAATTATAGGCTGGTTTAATTTAATCTTGGCTGTGGGTAAAGTCCTTGAGGGTTTCCTAAACAATACTATCCCGGAGTATCTCGATAAGAATAACCTCATGATCCAGCATAAACATTGCTTTATGAGGGATATGTCTTGTCAAACTAATCTGATCAGCTTCTCTGAGGAAGTAAGTTCCACTCGGAACCAGGGAAATCAAGTGGATGTTGTTTATATGGACTTTTCAAAGGTGTTTCATACTGTGTCACACAAAAGGTTACTTCAGAACCATTTTTTTTATTTTCATAAGTGTAAAAAGAGAAAAAGAACCACAAAATTTGTTGTGCAATTTCTCCTGAATATGCCGATACCCCATATATGGGGGTAAACCACTGTTTGGACGCACAGCAGAGCTCGGAAGGGAACGAGCGCCGGTTGACTTTTTCAACGCAGAATTGGCTGGAATTGAATTCGGACACCACGTCGCGTTTGGATGCCCCTGATTTGCGTAAACAGTGGAAACCCCCCACAAGTGACACCATTTTGGAAACTAGACCCCCCCAAGGAACTTATTTAGATGTGTAGTGAGTACTTTGAACCCCCAAGTGCTTCACAGAAATTTATAGCATAGAGCCGTGAAAATAAAAAAATCATATTTTTTCACAAAAATGATCTTTTCACCCCCAAATTTTTATTTTTCCAAGGGTAACAGGAGAAATTAGACCCCAAAGTTGTTGTGAAATTTATCCTGAGTATGCTGATACCCCATATGTTGGAGCAAACCACTGTTTGGGTGCATGGCAGAGCTCAGAAGGGAAGGAGCGCCGTTTGACTTTTTAATCTCAAAATTGTGAGAGTGGATGCTATGTCGGGTTTGGAGATGTGCCTAAACAGCAGAAATCCCCACAACTGACCCCATTTTGGAAACTACACCCCACAAAGATTTTATCCAGGGTATTTTGAGCAATTTGAACCCACATGTATGACACAGAATTTGATAACATTAGGTCGTCATATGGAAAAAGTTCATTTTTTTCACAAAAATCTTGTTTTAGAACTGAATTTTTTACTTTTGTCAGATATTACATCAAAAAGTGGACTCCACAATTTGTTACCCACTTTCTTATGAGTGCGGTGATATCCCATACAGTACAGACCAAAAGTTTGGACACACCTTCTCATTTAAAGATTTTTCTGTATTTTCATGACTATGAAAATTGTACATTGACACTGAAGGCATCAAAACTATGAATTAACACATGTGGAATTATATACCTAACAAAAAAGTGTGAAACAACTGAAAATATGTCTTATATTCTAGGTTCTTCAAAGTAGCCACCTTTTGCTTTGATGACTGCTTTGCGCACTCTTGGCATTCTCTTGATGAGCTTCAAGAGGTAGTCACCGGAAATGGTCTTCCAACAATCTTGAAGAAGTTCCCAGAGATGTTTAGCACTTGTTGGCCCTTTTGCCTTCACTTTGCGGTCCAGCTCACCCCAAACCATCTCAATTGGGGTCAGGTCTGGTGACTGTGCAGGCCAGGTCATCTGGCGTAGCACCCCATCACTCTCCTTCTTGGTCAAATAGCCCTTACACAGCCTGGAGGTGTGTTTGGGGTCATTGTCCTGTTGAAAAATAAATGATAGTCCAACTAAACGTAAACCGGATGGAATAGCATGCCGCTGCAAGATGCTGTGGTAGCCATGCTGGTTCAGTATGCCTTCAATTTTGAATAAATCCCCACACCATCACACCTCCTCCTCCATGCTTCACGATGGGAAACAGGCATGTAGAGTCCATCCGTTCACCTTTTCTGCATCGCACAAAGACACGGTGGTTGGAACCAAAGATCTCAAATTTGGACTCATCAGACCAAAACACACATTTCCACTGGTCTAATGTCCATTCCCTGTGTTCTTTAGCCCAAAAAGTCTCTTCTGCTTGTTGCCTGTCCTTAGCAGTGGTTTCCTAGCAGCTATTTTTTCATGAAGGCGTGCTGCACAAAGTCTACTCTCAACAGTTGTTGTAGAGATGTGTCTGCTGCTAGAACTCTGTGTGGCATTGACCTGGTCTCTAATCTGAGCTGCTGTAAACCTGCGATTTTTGAGGCTGGTAACTCAGATAAACTTATCCTCAGAAGCAGAGGTGACTCTTGATCTTCCTTTCCTGGGGCGGTCCTCATGTGAGCCAGTTTCTTTGTAGCACTTGATGGTTTTTGCAACTGCATTTGAAGACACTTTCAAAGTTTTCCCAATTTTTCGGACTGACTGACCTTCATTTCATAAAGTAATGATCGCCACTCGTTTTTCTTTACTTATCTGCTTTTTTCTTGCCATAATACAAATTCTAACAGTCTATTCAGTAGGACTATCAGCTGTGTATCCACAAGACTTCTGCACAACAAAACTGATGGTCCCAACCCCATTTATAAGGCCAGAAATCCCACTTATTAAACCTGACAGGGCACACCTGTGAAGTGAAAACCATTTCCGGTGACTACCTCTTGCAGCTCATCAAGAGAATGCCAAGAGTGTGCAAAGCAGTCATCAAAGCAAAAGGTGGCTACTTTGAAGAACCTAGAATATAAGACATAATTTCAGTTGTTTCACACTTTTTTGTTAAGTATATAATTCCACATGTGTTAATTCATAGTTTTGATACCTTCAGTGTGAATTTACAATTTTCATAGTCATGAAAATACAGAAAAATCTTTAAATGAGAAGGTGTGACCAAACTTTTGGTCTGTACTGTATGTAGTCAAAAAGTTCTGCTTGGACAAATGGCAGGGCTCGGACAGGAAGGGGCACAATGTGACAAAATTGGCTTTATTTGAAATGGATTGTCATATTTGCAGAGCAAGTGTGGTTTCAAGAGCAACAGGTATCCCCCATAAATGTTTTTTATAAATTGTACCCTTTAATCTATTTATCTAGGGAGGTATGAGTAGAGTTGAGCGATACTTTCCGATATCCTAAAGTATCGGAATCGGAATGGTATCGCCGATATCACTAAAATAATCGGCGATACCCGATACCGATACCGGAAGTCCCATGTAAGTCTATGGGAACAAAATATCGCAACTAAAAAAAACCCATTCTTTCCTTGTAAACACTAATATACACACATAGAATACATATATATATATATACAATGTCATTGTGACATATATATATATACATATATGTATAGTTTATACACTTCTACATAGTAAAATATCCTCTCATTCAATTGCCGGTAAAGCCGGCTTCAGTGAAAAGACAGAAGCACCCGACATGAAATGACACTTGGTGTACATAGGGTTAACCATGTCTTTTCATGTCGTTTGCTATCTGATTTGCACAAACAATTAAATCAACTATGTGTGCAAAATTTCACACCTGTAGGGGTTAATTAAAGGTGTAAATTCGTTGTAAAAAAAACGGACTTTTTTTTGCTACGAATTTACACCTTTAATTAACCCCTACAGGTGTGAAATTTTGCACACATAGTCTGATTTAATTGTTTGTGCAAATTAGGCTGGAGTCACACACAACCACAAAAAATCGGTCCGTTTTAGACGGTCGACAATCGGATCAAAATAAAAACATCACACACCTTCTGGCATCCGATTTTCTTCAAAGATGCGATTTAATCGCATGTGTGTGTACCTTGTAACATCCGATTTCATCCGACTTGCGAGATTTTCTCGCAGGCTTGCAAAACTGACATATAATGGATCCAAAAGAATAGTATTTAAATGCCAAAAGAAAGAATAGATATATACACATATATATATATATGTCATTGTGACATATATATATATACATATATTTATAGTTCTTACACTTCTACATACTGTTATAGCCGCTAATTCAATTGCCGGCTTCAGTGAAATCACAGAAGCCGACATGAAATGATACATTGTTTCCACACATTTAACCATGTAATTTCATGTATTTTTATATATGTTTGAAACATACAATTACATGAGTATATGTGTGCTAAATTTCAGACATGTAGGGGTTAATTAAAGGTGTAAATTCGTTGTAAAAAAAACGGACTTTTTTTGCTACGAATTTACACCTTTAATTAACCCCTACAGGTGTGAAATTTTGCACACATAGTCTGATTTAATTGTTTGTGCAAATTAGGCTGGAGTCACACACAACCACAAAAAATCGGTCCGTTTTAGACGGTCGACAATCGGATCAAAATAAAAACATCACACATCCTTCTGGCATCCGATTTTCCTTCAAAGATGCGATTTAATCGCATGTGTGTGTACCTTGTAACATCCGATTTTCATCCGACTTGCGAGATTTTCTCGCAGGCTTGCAAAACTGACATATAATGGATCCAAAAGAATAGTATTTAAATGCCAAAAGAAAGAATAGATATATACACATATATATATATATATATATATATATATATATATATGTCATTGTGACATATATATATATACAATATTTATAGTTCTTACACTTCTACATACTGTTATAGCCGCTAATTCAATGCCGGCTTCAGTGAAATCACAGAAGCCGACATGAAATGATACATTGTTTCCACACATTTAACCATGTAATTTCATGTATTTTTATATATGTTTGAAACATACAATTACATGAGTATATGTGTGCTAAATTTCAGACATGTAGGGTTAATTAAAGGTGTAAATTCGTTAAAAAAAAATGCGTGGGCTCCCGCTGTATTTTCTCCACCAGACAGACAAAGCAAGCGAGTGGGGGCAGATAATAATAGCCTAGGGAGGGTACATTTTTTTTGTGCCCCCCCTGGCTACTAACATCTGCCCCCAGACACCCCAGAAAGGGCAAATCTATAATTAGATTCGCCCTTTTGGCACTTTGCCCGTCTATTCCCATTGCCCTGTAGCGGTGGCGAATGGGTTAATAAGGGGTTAAAATGACCTTGCAATTGAAAGGTCACTTTAAAGCGAGGTTAATAATTGATAGCTGTCAATTAGGCAACTATCAATTATTAATCCTATTGTATGAAAGAAAAAATCAAACACACACACTTTAATAAAAAATAAGTTTAATTAAATAATCACACAGTTTTTGACCATATTTTATTTTCCTGCTAAAACCATTTCCTGTAATAAAAATAAAATAAAAAAGCAAAATTATACTTACCAATCCGATGTACAGTCAGGTCCCACGGTGTAATCCATCAGAAAGGGTTAACAGGTTACAGGTCGCAGAGAGCTAATAATGCTGTCTCAGACCTGTATTCCCCTGAATGAATAACTTCCTCTCCCAGCGAAAGTAGAGGAATAGATTCATGAATGGAGCTTAATTGATTTCTTGCCAATTTAACTGTAGTGACCTGACCTAAAGGGAAAGTGGACACAATCAATTAAGCTTCATTCATGAAACACATCCTCTCCTGTCGCCAGGAGAGGAACTTATTCATTCATGAGCTTTGAGCTGAGCATGCAGGATTACTTGCACTGCTTGGCTCAAAGCTAGTTAACCCTTTGTGAAGGATTACAGCGTGGGACGTGACAGATCGGCGGAATAGGTAAGATAATGTTGTTTTATTTCTTTTTCTTTATTTTAGGAGATCAATGGCTTCGCACGATTTAGTGTAAAATAAAATATGGTCAAAAAAATGTGTTTTTATTTCATTAAAATTATTTATTCTTAAAGTGTGTGTGTTTTTTTATTTACTTCAATAGGATTAATAATTGATAGTTGTCTAATTGACAGCTATCAATCATTAACCTGCCTTAAGGTCACCTTTCAATTGCAAGGTGACAGTAAGGTGAGATTAACCCATTCGTCACCGCTACAGGGCAATGGAATAGACGGGCAAAGTGCCAGAAAGGGCGAATCTAATTATAGATTTGCCCTTTCTGGGGTGTCTGGGGGCAGATGTTAGTAGCCAGGGGGGGCACAAAAAAATGCACCCTCCCTGGGCTATTATTATCTGCCCCCACTCGCTTTGCTTTGTCTGTCTGGTGGAGAAAATACAGCGGGAGCCCACGCATTTTTTTTCAACGAAATTACACCTTTAATTAACCCCTACATGTCTGAAATTTTGCACAAATACACTCATGTAATTGTATGTTTCAAACATATATAAAAATACATGAAATTACATGGTTAAATGTGTGGAAACAATGTATCATTTCATGTCGGCTTCTGTGATTTCACAAAACCCGCAATTGAATTAGCGGCTATTACAGTATGTAGAAGTCTAGGAACTATAAATATATGTATATATACATGTCACAATGACATGTATATATATATGTATGTGTTCTATGTGTTATATCTATTCTTTCTAGTCTTTATTAAAGCTGTCAGTGTGATTTTACAGTATAGGCGGGATGAATGCCGGCTTTTCTAAAGGACACCGATGCGATTTCATCGCAAGTCACACAGTGTGGTCCGTTTGTAATCAGATTTTTCATCGCTCCCATAGACTTGCATTGGCGATTGTCGACCGACAATCGGTGACAATCGCAGCATGCTGCGATTGTACAACGGACGTTTAAAACGGACCACAAAAAATCTGATACTGGGAGCTGCTCCATAGATTCACATAGGTCCGACTGCAATGCGATATTTCATCGCATTGCAGTCGTCCGATTTTGTCGCCAGTGTGACTCCGGCCTTAGATAGCAAAGGACATGAAAAGACATGGTTAACCCTATGTACACCAAGTGTCATTTCATGTCACCCGACATGAAATGACACTTGGTGTACATAGGGTTAACCATGTCTTTTCATGTCCTTTGCTATCTAATTTGCACAAACAATTAAATCAGACTATGTGTGCAAAATTTCACACCTGTAGGGGTTAATTAAAGGTGTAAATTCGTTGTAAAAAAAAACGGACTTTTTGCTACGAATTTACACCTTCAATTAACCCCTACAGGTGTGAAATTTTGCACACATAGTCTGATTTAATTGTTTGTGCAAATTAGATAGCAAAGGACATGAAAAGACATGGTTAACCCTATGTACACCAAGTGTCATTTCATGTCGGGTTCTGCATTTTCACAAAAGCCGGCAATTGAATTAGCGGCTATTATACTATGTAGAAGTGTATGAACTACAAATATAAATATATATATATATATGTGTCACAAATTCAATGACATGTATAATATATATGAGGTGTAAAATTGCTGAAAAAAATGCGTGGGCTCCCGCCCTATTTTCGCAACCAGACAGACAAAGCCAGTGAGTGGGGGCAGATAATAATAGCCCAGAGAGGGACCATTATTTTTGCCCCCCCCGGCTACTAACATCTGCCCCCAGACACCCAGGAAAGACAAATCTATAATTAGATTCGCCCTTTCTGGCACTTTGCCCGTCTATTCCCATTGCCCTGTAGCGGTGGCGAATGGGTTAATATGGGGTTAAAGCCACCTTGCTATTGAAAGGTGACCTTAAGCCAGGTTAATAATTGAGAGCTGTCAATTAGACAACTATCAATTATTAATCCTATTGCATGAAATAAAAATAAAACACACACACTTTAATTAAAAATCATTTTAATGAAATAAAGACACATGTTTTTGACCATCTTTTATTTTACTGCAAAAACCATTTCCTGTAATAAAAATAAAATAAAAAAGCAAAATTATTCTTACCTATCCCATGCACAGTCAGGTCCCACGGTGTAATCCTTCAGAAAGGGTTAATGTTTACTGCAGGGACCGCAGCTAATGCTGCAGCCTCACAGTAAACCCCAAATGAATGAGTTCCTCTCCTGCCTGACAGGAGAGTAAAGGCTGGGTGTCACATAACGATACACCAGCGATCCCGACAACGATATGCACTTGTCAGGATCGCTGGTGTATCGCTACATGATCGCTGCTGAGCTGCCAAACAGGCAGCTCAGGCAGCGATCTGGGACAGCGACACTGCGGGTAACATCGCTTAAGGGCCCGTCTCACATAGCGATATCGCTACCGAGATCGCTGCTGAGTCACTAGTTTTGTGACGCAGCAGCGAGCTCACCAGCGATATCGCTGTGTGTGACATTCAGCGACGATCAGCCCCCTGCCGGGTATCGCTGATCGTCGCAGAAATGTCAGGACCTTTTTTTGATCGCTGGTTTCCCTCTGACAGGCACGCATCGCTGCGTGTGACAGGCGGGAGACCAGCGATCCGCTGGTAACCAAGGTACACAGCGGGTTTCCAGGCACCGCGCAGCGCTTGGAAACCCGCTGTGTACCTTGGATACCAGCTCCCTGCATCAGGGCGCTGGTATCCAAGGTACACAGCGGGTTTCTAGGCACAGCCCCGCGCCTGGAAACCCGCTGTGTACCTTGGTTACCAGCGGATCGCTGGTCTCCCGCCTGTCACACGCAGCGATGTGTGCCTGTCAGCGGGAAACCAGCGATCAAAGGTCCTGACATTTCAGCGACGATCAGCGATACCCGGCAGGGGGGCTGATCGTCGCTGAATGTCACACACAGCGATATCGCTGGTGAGCTTGCTGCTGCGTCACAAAACTAGTGACTCAGCAGCGATCTCGGTAGCGATATCGCTATGTGAGACGGGCCCTTAAGTGGAAAGCTTAATTGATTGCTTTCCACTTTCACTTCAGGTCAGCCAGGGACACAATCAGTGACGTCAGAGGGAACTGATTAACAAAAATAGGGGTTCCCTTCGAAAAAAAATTGGCGTGGGTCCCCCCTATTTTTGTTAACCAGCCAGATGAAGAAAACCGCTGAGGCCTGGATTTTCAGGCTGTTAAGGAGCCAAGATCCATGGACCTTGCCAGCCTGATAATACCAGGCCACAGCAGTCTGTATATCTTGGCTGATTAACAAAAATAGGGGATCCCCTCGAAAAAAATTGGCGTGGGGTCCCCCCTATTTTTGTTAACCAGCCAGATGAAGAAAACCGCTGAGGCCTGGATTTTCAGGCTGTTAAGGAGCCAAGATCCATGGACCTTGCCAGCCTGATAATACCAGGCCACAGCAGTCTGTATATCTTGGCTGATTAACAAAAAAGGGGATCCCCTCGAAAAAAATTGGCGTGGGGTCCCCCCTATTTTTGTTAACCAGCCAGATGAAGAAAACCGCTGAGGCCTGGATTTTCAGGCTGTTAAGGAGTCAAGATCCATGGACCTTGCCAGCCTGATAATACCAGGCCACAGCAGTCTGCATATCTTGGCTGATTAACAAAAATAGGGGATCCCCTCGAAAAAAATTGGCGTGGGGTCCCCCCTATTTTTGTTAACCAGCCAGATGAAGCAGACCGCTGAGGCCTGGATTTTCAGGCTGTTAAGGAGCCAAGATCCATGGACCTTGCCAGCCTGATAATACCAGGCCATAGCAGTCTGCATATCTTGGCTGATTAACAAAAATAGGGGATCCCCTCGAAAAAAATTGGCGTGGGGTCCCCCCTATTTTTGTTAACCAGCCAGATGAAGCAGACCGCTGAGGCCTGGTTTTTCAGGCTGGTAAGGATCCAATATCCATGGACCTTGCAAGCCTGATAATACCTGGCCACAGCAGTCTGCTTAGCTTGGCTGGTTAACAAAAATAGGGGATCCCCTCGAAAAAAAAACGGCGTGGGGATCCCCCCTATTTTTGTTAACCAGCCAAGTAAAATGCAGACTGCTGCGGCCTGGTATTAAAAGACTGTCAAGGCCCATGGATTTTGGCCCTCAACAGCCTGATAATACCAGGCTACAGCAGCCCCACATTTGGCGCATCAAAAGATGTGCCAATTGTGGCACTTTACCCGGCTCTTCCCACTTGCCCTGTAGCGGTGGCAAGCGGGGTAATAAGGGGTTATTGTCACCGTTGATTGCACGGTGACAATAAGCCCGGTTAATAATGGAGAGGCGTCAATAAGACACCGATCCATTATTAATCCCAAAGTTATTAAATGTATAAAAAAAAGACACAGCAAGAAAAAAGTCTTTTAATGAAATAAAAGAGACAACACAGTTTTCATTTCTTTTATTACTCTCTCATTCCTGCGACGCCATCGATCTCCTGTAAAAAAAGAAAAAAAACAAACCAACAGTATACCACCTGTCCGACGCAGTCCATAACGATAGTCCCACGACGATCCAGCTCTGCTACATCGCAATGACAGGCAGAGCCTGTCATTGCAACGCAGCACAGCTGATTACCTGCTTCCCCGGCGGTGACGTCATCGGACTGACTGCTTTACGGCCGCGATTACCCAGCAGTCACTGCAGTTATCGCGAGAAACTGCATGTGACCGCCGGGGAAAGAAGATGGCGGCCATGAAGCAGTGCAGGACGTGACCGCCGGAGATCTTCTGCCGGGTAAGTGCCGCTGACTCCTGACAGACCCGACCGACGGACACTGACAGTGACAGTGACAATCCCGATTCCGGTATCCGATAAGACGAAAATATCGGAACTCGGAATCGGAATTCCGATACAGCCAATATCGGCCGATACCCGATATTTGCAGTATCGGAATGCTCAACACTAGTAGTGAGTAGATTGATACCACCATTTTTTATGGAGTTGATGCAACACAAGTTTGTAAATTTACAATTTGCATTTTTTTCACTGTTAATTTTAAGATTCTTTTTTGTACGTTCTGAGGAGCACAATTAAAGTGCATAACCTCAATAATGCGTATGGAGGTACGACGATGAATTGCAAAAATGTTAAAGATTAAAAATAAAACTTTATTAAATTTTAGTAGATAAAATATAATTAATAAAAGTGGTATGCAACCAAGCTTCAGGAACATACGAGGAGTACATGAGCATAGGGACATAAGATTTGTGCTATTAGTCATACTCACATGAGGTACTTAATGAATAATGCTGAAGTCAAAAAGGACTTTGAAATGAGAAACATGGACTATTGAACAAATACAAATTCAAGAATAATGTTTTCAATGTGTACTTATGAATAACATGTAAAGTGCATAGTGCATAACAAATTAATAATTTGTTAAATGAACATGTCAAAAACTCAATAATAAAGTGAAAAATACATGGGCGAAAGAAATGGCAAATGTATGGCTTATAATGCAAAGGTTATGCCAAATGACATGCATAGGCAAAAGAAATGGCAAATGTATAACTCATAATGCAACAGTTATGCCATGTAAAGTGCCAGTCAATGCAAGTTATAAGCAAACTGAGAAGATTTAAGAAAGTATGTGCAAAAGAGTACCTATAAAGTGCTTGTTGTGAAGTTCCTAGCGGCCATGTGCTCTCACCCTGATAGCGCCGTTTCGCATAATGCTTTTTCCATGGGGGCGTGTAATTACATGGCCTGAGGTGGTGTCTTAAATATCCGTGGTATGAAAGCGATTGGATGTGATAACCCATTGATGGGGGAATGCAGGCGCTTCTCCACTGCTAATAGTATAACCCGGATGTAAAAAATGGCTTCCGGTCTCCGAGCTGGAACGCATGCATGAAGTGCATGACGTGCCTACGGTGCAGGTGCGGAAGTCAGAGCAAACTTAGAGCAGGGAAGCGTACCACCCACCAATGACGTGCATAGATGTGTGTTCCCGCTATAGCTGTGGCGGTGTTTAAAATGGGCATGTATGCAGTGAAACAAGAAAATAAGCAGACGGTGTAGTGACATGATGCAGAAAAAATATAGAAATAATGAGCAGACAAATATGGTGATAACAGAAAAATAATAAATATAATAATTATTGGCCGACAAGAGGTAGAATAAAATGATATAATAATTTGGAAAGTGATGAAAACATGATGAATAAATGAATAAATAAAAATATGTAAATAAATAAATGAATAAAAAATAAATTAATACAAAATATGACATTAAAGCTATGGTGTATGTAAGAAAGAAAAACTGATGCATGGGAGGTATGTGAAGGTGTAAAAAATAATAATGGATGGTAATGGTAATAGTGATAATGAAAACAATGTGAATGCAAAATGAGTGTACTAAATATAATATCACATGATGTGAAAAAAAAGAGAATAATGAAAGTAATGAACTAAATATAATGAACTAAATATAATATATAGTAATGAACTAAATATAATATCACATGATGTGAAAATAAAGAGAACAATGAAAGTAATAGAAAATGATAGAAAGAAATGAAAATAAAATTAAAAATGATACAGAAATATCCATGTAGAGTTTATATACAAAAACCCTCACGAAGTCCAAAAGCTATGAAATAATTCACGTCATCAAATTCAAATCGAAGCAGATGATTCCAAGAAAGGAAGGTTTGCCTGTGTTTCTTCAAGTCGGCTAGACGACAGAACGCCACTTGGGCAACCACAATAAAATGCAGAAAAAAATACATCTTCCAAATGTAGAGATGGAAAATACACTGAACCATACTGAAATCTATTAAATAAAATTAAAACAAATGTTAGAGAATAAATAGATAAAACCATATAAAACAAATATGTATGATGTAAAATGATGTAAAATGAACTAAATATGAAAACGGCAGCAACAAAAAGAAAGGTACACATGTTTATAAAAAAAGGTACACATGTATATAAAAAAAGCGCTTAAACCCAAATTTTCATTAAGACCTTGTGTAGCTATAGTCCCCAATCTATAAATTCATTTGATCTCTAATTGTGCCAAAGCATTTCCTGAATCATCCCTCTTACCCCTAAAGATATCTGATCTATCGCTTTTATTTTCAAACCTGTGGGATTTCTATTATGTTAAAATTTATAGTGTCTTGGTAGGGTTTTTAAAGTACTCACGTCTTCAATCATAATCGATTTCTCAATGTCTCTCCCATGTTCTCTCGTGCGGATTTTTAGCTCTCTCGCAGTAAGACCTATATATATTTTTTTGCATGGGCATTCAGCTGATAAATTACTCCATTAGAAGAGCAGTTTAAAGTTCTCCGTATTTCGAATTCTCTTCCGTTGAAACTCCGGAAAGTCTTGCTCCTAATTAAATTACCACAGGCCTTACAGATTCCACAGGGGAAAAAAGCCTTTACTGTTGTAGGTAGTTTAGGAGAATGAGCACTAAAATGGCTTGAGATTGTTCGAACGTCTTGCCACAATCGAGGGGTTGTCAGGTAAGATCTTTTCAAAACAGGATCCATATGTAGAACGTTCCAATGTTTTCTCACAATTAGAGATAATTTATCCCACTGTTTATTAAAATCTGTGATTAATCTTATTTGATGTTGATTGCTAGTTTTTCTGTTTTGTCCATAGAGCAAGTCTTCACGAGATCTTGCATAGGCTTTTTTAAACCCTTTCTTGATCTGTCCTCAATTTATGAGGATCCGTAAAATCTGTACAGATGAAAATGATTTCTTGGACCAAGCATCCGACCTTTCTAAGCGCTTTTTAGAAAAGAGGTTATAGCAAAAGACAGATCAGGAAAGGGTTTAAAAAAGCCTATGTTGCTCATTCTTTATAAGACTGTTAATATGTTCTGAGGAACACACCTCAAATTTTATTGTACTAGTTTTTATGTGTTCAGAAATATATCCAATATGGCACCAATGTGAGTACTGGACACACGGCTTTGCCTATAATAATAGACGGCACACTGTTATAGATGGTCTTTAGGGTAAAATTGAAGTTCCAGGACCCATTCAAAGCTTCTAGAGACATTAAGAAAACAAGAAAATCCTTCCAGGAATTATTACTCACAGCGTGAAGCATGCTCCTAAAAACACATTGGCTGATTATAAAATTTGGTCTTGCTAACAAAATAGTTGTCCCGCATTTGTGTAATTATAGCAGGAAGAAAACACTGTACTGGAAAGAAGGGCAAAATGTGGGGGAAAATGCAGCCATCTATATGGCAAAGCTGAGTTTGTTCCAAAGATGAAAGAACACCAGCAGGGCTAGAATGGCAGACACTTTCAGAGACTGATCGTACAACGTCCGTTTAGCTCCATCAATCCCTATATGAGAGACGAATGTGCCAATAGATGTGGTACACCATAGCAAGCTCCCTCCTGCCAAGGTAGGAACCGCTATATGCACAAAACAGCCAATTCTCTACAGAAACCGTAAAGTATTGTCTGGTACCAGAGGTTCGGCAAGAACCATAAAGTAAAACCCATAGTGTATAAGTACGGAACTTCCTCATTATTAGAGACCCTCCAATAAAATGATCATTCCCGTGTCACCAACATAAATATAAGAAATATAAATGGAAGCTAAAGTTTTGTGTAGCAAGACAGTCATAAAAACAAAGTTAGATAAATGGTCAAAAATGTTTGTGAATAATCAAGTCCTAGAATTAATTTTCAGATGACCTGACTTTTCAAGAACATTTGTGGGGTCCACACTCTGGAGTGTACAGACGTGGGTACGTGGATGAGAATTTGTTGGAATAGTAGTTTGTTATGTGATTGATCAAGTCCTGGAATTAATTGTGAAATGGGGTAAAATGGGATCTACTGATGAAAATATTCTCAATTACTTGTTCCAAATTACTCTACTGGGGCCACTAAGCAGAAAATAAAAATTATTGAAAAAAGAAAAGCCTAATAATTGTAAGAGGTGAGGTAGGTCTCAAAACAGGGGAGATACAAAGGCCTGGTTGGGATGGGCAGGTTGGGCAATAGTACCGGGAATCACTCCGTCCATCATGCTTTCTACAAACCCGGCATCTTTTTTGAGGATACTTTTGGATGGGAGTGACAGGCACAGAGCGAGGAAAATGGTGCTCTGCAAGTCTCATCACATCCTCAGACCCGAAGGCTTCCCCTGTGCCATTGACTCAAGCATGAGACCCTCAACAATTTTTTCCTGAAACTGGAGGAATGTAAGCAGTTCCTGGGACTTTTCATACAGCACAAAGCTGTTCTATGTGGCAGATTTGATAAGGTAGATTGCCACCTTTTTGTACCAGGCCGGCGTCTTCCGCTTCACCAGGTATGGTTGCAGAACCTGTTCTGACAGGTCAACGCCACCCATAAATTTGTTAAAATCTGTGACACAGATGGTTTTTTGTTTGTCCCTGGTGGCGCCCATGTCTCTGACCGTCACAGTGGTGTTCACGTGCAGCGTGGTCAGCATGTAGATGTCCTTCCTGTCATTGCACTTCACTGCAAGAAGTTGGTCACTTACGATTGAGAATGACACCCCCTTCTCCAAACATCTGGACACCAACTGTGACGGAAACCCCACTCGGTTTTTCTTGACTGTCCCAGAGGCCTTTCTATTTGCAGCATGGAGGGATTTATATATAGGGATGCTCGTGTAATAGTTGTCCATATACACGTGGTACCCTTGATGGAGAAAGTTAGTCATTTGCTCCCAGACTATTTTGCCTGGGATGCCATTTGTCTGGGGGCAGTTTGGGGTGTGGATTGGGTGGTCCCTACCTTCATAAATTAGGAAGGGAGAAGCGTACCCTGATGAGCTCTCGCATGTTTTGTACAGTTTGATGCTGTATTTGACTCGCTTGGAGGGGATAAATTGGCAGAATGACAGAAGGCCCTTGCAGCTTATTAAGGACTCGTCGACTGCCACATTTTGCTCTGAGGTATAGAAATTTAGAAATTAATTTTGTAGGAGGGAAATTAGGGGTCTCAATTTATTTAGCCAATCATAGTTGGGGCCAGTTCTTGAGGGGCTTTGGAAATGTCACTGAAGTGGAGGAATCATATTAGGGCTTCATAATGGACTCGGGACATGATGGCTGCAAATACAGGGGTGATGTGAACAGCTTTTGTTGCCAGTAGGAGCGGAGTGTGTTTTCTTTACTAATCCCATTTTCAGGGTAAGGCACCAAATTATTTTTATTTCGGGGAGGACATTAGTGGGGATCCAGGAATGGGAATGAAAGGCAGTGAGTTTTTGAGAGCTGTATTGTCGGGCATATAAGTTTGTTTGGTGTGCAATTAATTGTAGGACTTCTAGTCTAATGAAAATTTGGAAAAAAAATCAATGGGGGTAAAATTGGTGACATCTATTATTATTCCAGGGGCTGCAGAAAAATGGGGAATTTGGAGGGAAAATAAAGTGTCATTATACCACATCGGTGGGGGGACTGCAGTACTTGGTCCTGCTTCTGAAGCTTCAGCAGTGACGACTGACTCCGCTACTATCGAGCTGTGGGATCCCATGGAGGAAGAGTTGTCGTCACTTCCTGAAAACCGCTCTACTTCAGGGAAGATTCAGTTTCACTGCCAGAGCTACTGGAGCTAAGCAGGTTGTACGCTTGCTCCACGCTAAATGTTCTGCGGGCCATTAATTCATTTTCCTGTTTAACAAAAAACTAATCCTAATCTAACACAAGTATTTTTTTTACTGCCTAACCCTAACTCTAATAAGCGTAACCCTAAAACGTGTAACCGTAACTACAAAAAATTATTTAAAAAATTATAAAAAGAATTTATATAAAAAATATATATATATTTTTTTATAATCCCCTGACAATGGGGATGAGAGGATTATGGAGAACGTGGGTGGGTAATTGGACGTTTTATGGGGTTTGCGGATGCAGAAATTATTTTTTATAATTCTGACAGGGCAGCTCTTCTCTCCCAGAACAACTACAAGGAAAGAAGAGAGAGGCATAGCCCAAGTACTGCATTATTTACTAATAATGGGGGTTTTGATCACTGTGAAAGGGTCTATCACAATAATCAAAACCCAGCAGTCAATGAGAAAATTCTCATTGGTTTCCGGGTGCAGGCAGGCAGATCACATCAGAGGAGAGAGAAATTAAATGGAAAATCGGTGCGCCCGCCATTTTCTTTACGCCGGAGGAAGGAGGGGGGCTTGGGGTACCCTATTTCTCTCTTCTTTGATGTGTGACCACATCAGAGGAGATAGAAATTATATGGGAAAGCGGCATTTTTTCTTTTTGCAGTCACCGTTATCCCCTTAATAATGGCAATCGCAATACTGTGGTCGGTAAAAACCGACCCGAATCATGTTCTCTGGGGTCTCAGCTACCCCCGGTAACTGATATCCCGGAGAAATTCTGCTCTGGAGGACACTATACCCTTATTCCTCAGTGCTATTAAAAAACGGAGCTGTGGTTTAAGTACCCTTAACTGCTGCCGTTAAAAGGCGTATAGGCAGTCATTAAGGGGATGTAAATGTTGCTTATTTGTATACATTTCTTATACATATGAGAACAATTTGGTCCAAGGACCAGAAGAACGACTACAGATCCAAGAAGATTTTTTGTATAAAAATATGACAAAATTCTTTATTAAATACATGAGATATGTAAAAAATGGACAGGTGCACATAAACAGCGACAAATAGTGGGGTGTGATGTCTAGCTAGGACATCCACCAAAAGAATGCACATACAACAGTAATCCCCGATTGTTGACAAAATTTTACAGGGCACAATTAAAAGTCAGACATGCTGAAAAAGACAAAGTCAAAATGGGGCCACAATATATATAGAAATGCAAGTGCACATATAAAGGATATGTCTGGCACCACATAGGATAGGGCTGGCTAAAGTGTACTTTTTATAAAGACCATACCACTGCCTAGTCTGAACTAAGCTGAAACACAGCATGTACAAAATTGTGTCCACTATGTATGCAAATAATGCCGAAAAGAGGTCCACCCAGTGAGTGGGAGATAGATCTACCATCTGCTTGAGCAGCAGAGTGCCATTGTGCACTAAAAAGTATTACCTCTCGTAATGTAGACACCGGCACACTCAGGGAAAAACAGGTATGTGCAGACGTGCCCCAACGCACGTTTCGGATGCTCGTCCTTCGTCAGGGGGCGTGTAGATACAAGAAACCGAGTGCCTGAAAAACTGCTAGACCGGAAGTGATGGGCCGCGGACCGGAAGTGACGCATGTGGTGCCGATGACACTACGCGACCCACCGCGCCTGCATCAAACGAACAGAAGCCATGGAACACCATGGCAACCATACGTCAGAGACACAGGGGGCGGAGCGGCGCGGAGCATCCCGGCACACATGCGTACAGGGCCGCGGTCATCCCTAGCATGAAGTATGAGATGAGCCAAGTACTTAGGCTGATGTAAATAAGCAACAATGATATTGCCTAAAATACAACCAAAGATGGTAAAACATAAGTACCCCTGCACAAAATAATACCATCATAGATCGGTCTGTAAAAGGATGCATATATAGACTATTGATGCAAGACCTGTTATACCCATATCAGAAAGGCCTTATTATAATCATGCATTATATGCATAGGTAAACAGGAGGAACAACTTCAATGGGCCAGAGTATGGAACATTGTAACAATAGAGTTAACAACATATATAGGTGTTGAAAATCAGAAAATTATACATAATATACCTATACAGACATGATGGAATACATAGACATCAACAGTATATATTTAGTCATAATCATTGAGAGACTAAATAGCATCAAATATTACATTTGAAAATAACACACATATATATGGCAAAAAATGGCCTCAATGAGAACGCATACGATTGGTGTTTATATGATGGTATGGGAACGGTCAATGACATCATCCATATTAAGTCCAGAATAGCGGGTATATAAGTGTAACAAACCTAAAATATGTAAAAACAACAAAATGAGCAAAAATAATAAAAATAAAAGAAAAACACAAACTGTTAAAAGAAAAGGTGACGTCACTGAACAGACATCCACCCAAAACAGCTGGCTATTATAGAAACGATGCGAAACTTAAATTTTCATTAAGCCCGTTGGGGTGGACCGTATTGAGAGTCCAAATCCAACGGGCTTCTAACTGCGCTAAACGCTGTGAAATACCACCTCCCCTGATCCCTAGATCTAGGCAGTCTATCCCCTTAACACGTAAAAGTTTGCTATCACACTGATGGTGTATCTTAAAGTGCCTGGGGAGTGTCTTAAGTGTTTGCGGATCCTTTTCATTAATTGCAGCCTCTATCCCTAGCACATGCTCCCTGATTCTCACCTTAAGTTGTCGTGTGGTAAGACCAACATAAATCAGGGAGCATGGGCATGTGGCATAGTAAATCACGCACTTCGTGGTGCATATAATGAGTTTCTTGATTTGAAAGGATTTAGTACCAGATGAATCCATAAAGGAATCGCTTCGATCCACATTTACACATGCCACACAGTGTCCGCACTTAAAGCAACCCTTACGGTTGCTAAAATCATCCAGGAAGGTTCGAGGGGGACAACCTTGGTAATGGCTAGAAGTGAGAAATTCACCACCATCAGTGTGATAGCAAACTTTTACGTGTTAAGGGGATAGACTGCCTAGATCTAGGGATCAGGGGAGGTGGTATTTCATAGCGTTTAGCGCAGTTAGAAGCCCGTTGGATTTGGACTCTCAATACGGTCCATCCCAACGGGCTTAATGAAAATTTAAGTTTCGCATCGTTTCTATAATAGCCAGCTGTTTTGGGTGGATGTCTGTTCAGTGACGTCACCTTTTCTTTTAACCGTTTGTGTTTTTCTTTTCTTTTTATTATTTTTGCTCATTTTGTTGTTTTTACATATTTTAGGTTTGTTACACTTATATACCCGCTATTCTGGACTTAATATGGATGATGCCATTGACCGTTCCCATACCATCATATAAACACCAATCGTATGCGTTCTCATTGAGGCCATTTTTTGCCATATATATGTGTGTTATTTTCAAATGTAATATTTGATGCTATTTAGTCTCTCAATAATTATGACTATATATATACTGTTGATGTCTATGTATTCCATCATGTCTGTATAGGTATATTATGTATAATTTTCTGATTTTCAACACTTATATATGTTGTTAACTCTATTGTTACAATGTTCCATACTCTGGCCCATTGAAGTTGTTCCTCCTGTTTACCTATGCATATAATGCATGATTATAATAAGGCCTTTCTGATATGGGTATAACAGGTCTTGCATCAATAGTCTATATATGCATCCTTTTACAGACCGATCTATGATGGTATTATTTTGTGCAGGGGTACTTATGTTTTACCATCTTTGGTTGTATTTTAGGCAATATCATTGTTGCTTATTTACATCAGCCTAAGTACTTGGCTCATCTCATACTTCATGCTAGGGATGACCGCGGCCCTGTACGCATGTGTGCCGGGATGCTCCGCGCCGCTCCGCCCCCTGTGTCTCTGACGTATGGTTGCCATGGTGTTCCATGGCTTCTGTTCGTTTGACGCAGGCGTGGTGGGTCGCGTAGTGTCATCGGCACCACATGCGTCACTTCCGGTCCGCGGCCCATCACTTCCGGTCTAGCGGTTTTTAAGGCACTCGGTTTCTTGTATCTACACGCCCCCTGACGAAGGACGAGCATCCGAAACGTGCGTTGGGCACGTCTGCACATACCTGTTTTTCCCTGAGTGTGCCGGTGTCTACATTACGAGAGGTAATACTTTTTAGTGCACAATGGCACTCTGCTGCTCAAGCAGATGGTAGATCTATCTCCCACTCACTGGGTGGACCTCTTTTCGGCATTATTTGCATACATAGTGGACACAATTTTGTACATGCTGTGATTCAGCTTAGTTCAGACTAGGCAGTGGTATGGTCTTTATAAAAAGTACACTTTAGTCAGCCCTATCCTATGTGGTGCCAGACATATCCTTTATATGTGCACTTGCATTTCTATATATATTGTGGCCCCATTTTGACTTTGTCTTTTTCAGCATGTCTGACCTTTAATTGTGCCCTGTAAAATTTTGTCAACAATCGGGGATTACTGTTGTATGTGCATTCTTTTGGTAGATGTCCTAGCTAGACATCACACCCCACTATTTGTCGCTGTTTATGTGCACCTGTCCATTTTTTACATATCTCATGTATTTAATAAAGAATTTTGTCATATTTTTATACAAAAAATCTTCTTGGATCTGTAGTCGTTCTTCTGGTCCTTGGACCAAATTGTTCTCATAGCAATTCCCAGCGATAGATCCTTATTTCCTTACTAGCAAAACCAATGTTTAACCCCCTCATTTTGGTAACATGGTGAAATCTTCGGTTTTGTTGCTATGTCATATTTGTTCTGTTCCATTTCTTATACATACACTATTCCTTCTTCTGTGGTACATTTTTGTGATATATAACACGCAAAGAAAAGTTTCAAAATTTAGCTGAGTTACATTTCTAAGCCATAGTGTATTAAGTGTTTTTGGGTACATTTCATTGGTATATAACCCTCAAAAAATTAGTTTACAAATTTATCAGTAATATATTGCTCACCCATAGAGTATTATGTCTTCTTAGGTGCATTTCGTTGTTATCTAAGTCTCAAAATATTTGTTAAAACATGTATCGGTTTTATATTGCTCATCTATAGACTTTTACATATTCTTGGGTAGATTTCAGTAGTATATAGGCCTCAAAAAATTGATCGGTATAATACTGTATATGTTTATCCAAAGTCTTTTACATATTCTTGGTAGATATCATTGCTATATAAGGCTGTACACACACATTGCAGATTTAGTGTGCTTTTTTGTGACTTTTTTTGGTGTGGATTTGTGACAACACCAGAAGCAAAACCTGATCCCAGGAAAGTGAATGAGAAACCTACAGTGTCATGCAAACGTTGAGCACTTTTGACTTGCAGATTTGGTGCAGAAAATAATCATTAACATGTCAATTCTCTGTGCGCTTTTGCCCCGCGTTTTTCACCATTGACTTCACTCAAATCAATCAAAAATGCAGGTAAAATGCAGAGCAAAAATGCAAGCAAAAGTGCACCAAAAATGTAGTTGCCTTTTTTCTGCTAAGAAATGCAGAAATTGTGCCGAATTTTACTCAACGTGTGCACAAACCCTTACCGGTATTATATTGCTCACCCATAGACTATTCTGTGGTCTGGAATACATTTCCTTGGTATATAACCCTTAAAATTGCATAACCTTTATGAGTCTAGGAGCATCAAAACATGACAATTAGAACAGAATGTTTATGAGGCTCTCCTTTATGTCTAATACAGAGTGTATCTGAGTTCCTAATTTTAGGCAGTTCTTTTGTGTTTGTCTCTGACCCCTGTGTGGTATTATCTACAGTGGTGAGGCTAGCGCCCCTTGCCAGCCAGTGCACTAGCCAGGGCAGTATTAGGTGACAATGAGGGACGAGGTTCCAGTGGGTGGGGGAAGGACCCACTTAGGGTGTTAGGGGACTGCAGGGACAGGCTCTTGTTTGAGCTCAGGTGGTGACCATCCCCCATTTCTCTATCAGTAGGACCAGCCTCTTCCCTATACCATCCCATTGTGTGTGTGTTGCACCGTCCGCTGACTGACCACCTAATGGGTCGTGTCACATCGTGGCACCTTCATAAATTAAACTGCAATTTCCTATTTTCTATTAAAAAAATCAATTTTAGTTTACTTAAATTATATATTTTTTAAAATAATTTTAACATTTTGCCTTATATACAAGTCATTATACTGGAACAAATGTTTCTTAACATTTTTTCCTGCAAAATGCAATTTCTTGTTGGTTTGGAATGTTTTATTGCCACTCCTTAAAGTGGAGTAAAAGTGTGACACGGTTGTTCTCAGCAGTGATCTGGGAGTGCGAGATGAGTCCCGGGGTCTTCCCCATGCTGTTCTCCTTCCATTCAGCATGTTTCCCATTCATTTGAACATTTTCACTGCCCCCCAGACCTCTTTATGGGGTCTGCCAGAAAAAAGCTCGGCTTTCCCATTGACTCCCATTATACTCTTTACTAGGGATGAGCGACTTTGCCTCCGGGAGGGTCGAGTCGGGTTTCGGACAACCCGACTTTCGCAAAAGTCGAGTCGAACTAAATCGGCCGACTATCGGAAAAAGTCGAAGGTCCGACTGAAACGCGAACCGACCCCAATGCAAGTCAATGGGGAAGAAAAGTCGGCAGGGAGTGGAGGACAGTAAACACACCAACAGTGCCCATTTCAATGCCAACAACATCCATTCTTATCACTTAAGCTTGTCAACCTTAATTTACTTAATAATAATAGTAACGCATTGAAAACTGGGGGTTATTTGGCTAAAGTTGTGGGGGGGCAGGGCTGGCTCCAGGTTTTCGTGGGCCCCGGCGAAAGAGTCTCAGTGGGCCCCTTTAACACATACCACAATTCATGATGCTCCAATACGGCAGAGAAATATAGGTATAGTACAATGGCAAATACTTCACTTATTACATTACATGAGTGATATCTATTGTAAATTCTACAATAGCTCAAAAACCGGACAGTATACTCCTCCATACAGTATTATGGCCACCACATAGTGCGCCATACAGAATGCGCTCCATATAATGCTCCATACAGAATAGGCCCCATATGTGCTCCATGTAATGCCCCATAAATAATGAACCCCATATGATGCTCTAGTATATGATGCCCCCCATATGATGCTCCAGTATATGATGGGCCCCATGGATGATGCTCCAGTCTATGATGGGCCTATATAATGCTTCATATATAATGGGCCCCATATGATGCTCCAGTGTATAATGGGTCCCGTATATGATGCTCCAGTGTATGATGGGCCCCATTTATAATGCTCCAGTGTATGATGAGCCCCATATAATGCTCCAAATATAATGTCCCCATATATAATGCTCCAAATATAATCGACTCCATGTGATGCACCATAAATAATGAACCCCATATGATGCTCTAGTATATAATGGACCCCATATGATACTCCAGTGTATAATGGGCCCTGTCTATGATGCTCAAGTGTATGATGGGCCCCATATATAATTCTCCAGTGTATAATGCTCCCCATATATTGCTCCTAAAAAAAATGTAATACCTCTCCTCGCTGGGCACTGCTCTACTCTGGATTCCTCAGCGTCGCCATCTTCCAGCTGCATACACTATGACTGTTCAGGCAGAGGGCACACAGACGTGACGTCATCGCGCTGTCTGACCAGAATGTCACTGTCAGAAACGCGGAAGACGTCACAGCGGTGGAGCAGGGAGATGTAAGTATTGCAAGTGCTGGGGCCCTGAGCTAGCAGTGGACGGCCCACTCATGGCACTGGCACAGGGCCCCTCATAGTACGCCGGTGTCTCTGACGGCGAGAGGGCCCCCCCACCTGCTCAGGGCCCCGACACTTGCCCGGGTGCGCCAGGTGCTGACGCCGGCCCTGGGGGGATACAGCCCAGTTAGGGAGGTGGAAAAACTGGCATATGTTGAGGTATAGTCTGGACGTTCAGCAGCTGCAAATGGAGGAATTGGAGAAGTCGGAGGAAGAGGCGGACAAAGCGAGCCATTTTGCTGGCAACCTATGTGTAATCAGGGGAAGGTGGTACAAAATTCTTTGAAACCCAGGCATGGTTTATTTTAATGAAGGTGAGATCACCAACATTTTAGGTCAACAGCCGGGTCCTTCTTTCTGTCAGGATTGATCCAGCAGTACTGAAGACTCTTTTTGATAGCACACTACCAGCAGGGCAAGCGAGCTCCTGTAAGGCATATTGTGCCAATTCAGGCCAGGTGTCCAGTTTACAGGCCCAGTAGTCAAAGGGGAATCAACTGTGAGGGAGAATATCGATAGGGGAGGAGAGGTAATTTTGAACTATAGTTGACAACTGCTGTCTCCTGTCTGTTGCAATCGATTCAGTATCAACAGTTGTGTGAGCGGTACTCGAGAAATCAGTCCACAACATGGTCATGAAACCCCTGTCTCCAATGCCACTTTGGCTGTGTGCACCACAAACACCTCTTCCATGTTGCCCAGTACGGCTCGTGGTAGAACCTGCACCGCTGCTGTGTGCTGGGAATACCTCTAACAAACGGTTTACCAGAGTTGCTTGTTTGTTCGCCAATATTAGCTCTAGGTTCTCCTGTGGCATGATGTTTGGTAATTTGCCTTTATAGCATGGATCGAGGATGCTGGCCAACCAGCAGTTTTCATCCTTCATAATTTTGGCAATGTGGGGGTCCCTTTTTAGGATCCGCAAGACATAATCACACATGTGGGCCAATGTTCCAGATGTCAATGATGCACTGCCAGTGGTGGGTGGAAGAGCACTTCCTGGCAAATCCCCATCCCTCCAGTCATGCACAAACCCTGTACCTGACCTTGGCAAGCCAACATTTTCTCTTGCCCCCTGAGAAGCATCATCCTCCCCAAAATAATCATCCCCCTCATCCTCCTCCTCTTCCTTTTCTTCCTCGACCTCGTCCAGGACAGTTCCCTGAGCAGACAATGGCTGACTGTCATCAAGGCTTCCCTCCTCCTCCTCTTCCTCCTCCGCTGCAGACGCCTGATCCTTAATGTGCGCCAAAGTTTGCATGAGCAGACAAAGAAGTGGGATGCTCATGCTTATGATGGCGTCGTCTGCGCTTACCAGCCGTGTGCATTCCTCAAAACACTGAAGGACTTTACAGAGGTCTTTCAGCATTGACCACTGCACACCTGACAACTCGATGTCTGCCCTCAAACTGCCTGCCCGTGTATCCTCCCACAAATGCATTACAGCCTGCCTCTGTTCACACAGCCTCTCAACCATTGTGCATGGTGAAGTTCCACCTTGTTGCAACGTCTATGATTAGGCGGTGCTTGTGGAGGTGGAGTGATCGCTGCAGCCTCAGCATACGACTGGAGTCTACGGGCGATCGATGGATGTGCGAGCACAGTGTTCGCACCTTATAGAGCAGGGCTGTTAACTCCGGATAATTATTTATGAAGTACTGCACAACCAGGTTCAAGGTGTGAGCCAGGCAAGGTATGTGTTAGGGTCTGCGGAACGCACCTAATAGATATTGTAGAGAGGTGCGTTCGCAGCCCGGGGTCCACCCCTGCTGCTAGTAAGATGGCGAAGGTAGCGAACTCTGTTATCCCGCAGTCGCTAAAATAAACGCCATAGCGCGCTGTGGCAGTTAGTGCAAACTCTGTTAATCCCTAGAGCCACTAACGGGAATGCCACAGCGCTATATGGCGATAAGTACGAACTCACTTAGCTTCAGTGAGCCGCAAAGTAAAACGCTAGGGCGCTGAACCAGCGTTATAAAGTGAACCCTGTTGCGTCACAGAGCCGCTGAGAAAAAGACTGTGTCCTGTTAGACTTACAGGGAACACAGATGACTGCTAAGCGGATTGCAGTCTGAGATCATGCAGTCAGAACACAAGCAACAATCTCCTCACCGGAGTAGCCGGTATTCTAATGGCGTTATCAGCCGAGCCCTGAACACGTGCATACAATCTCCTCACCGGAGGTTCCGGTATTCTAGGGCTTATTTCAGCCAGACCTAACCACATGCATACATGACCTCACTGGCGCAAGCACGTAACAGATTTGATACTAGCGCATGGCAGCCCAGCCATGCCACACTTTTATAGTAACAGCTACAGGACCTGCCAGAAAAAGGACCAATGAGAAACTGTTCCAAAACACATGTAGTTTCAGGACCTTCCTGGTGGACCAATAGGAGCTGCTGCAGTACCTGAACATGTGACCCCTGATCTCCAATGAGAGATCTTACCCTGGGCATGCTCAGAAGGGGAAACGCAGGACTTCGTCCTAAAGACGTCTGCTCCAGCACTGGCTATAATAGAAGATCCAGGAGGGGCAGCAGCAAGTCTCTGCACAATATTGGAATGGGCAAGACGCTGGGACCGACGTCTCTGCTGAGCAGGCTCCACTGTGGCCGGAAACTGATGGGGGACCGCAGCGGGAATGGTTCAAGATTCCCCTTGTGCAGCATTGGGAACTCGAACCCTAACAGTATGTGTCTGAGTTTTTCCAGGGCTATGGCCGCCACAAAATTACAGCCATTATCACTGACTACCTTGCCTGGCTCAAGATGTAGACTGCCCAGCCATGACTCAGTTTCTCGCTGCAAGTAGTCGGCCAGTACCTCCGTGATGTGTCTGTTGTTGCCCAAAGATATCACCTTTAAAACAGCCTGCTGACGCTTACCACTAGCTGTTCGATAGTGGGACACCTCATGTGCAACACTGGCAGCTGCGGATGGAGTGCTCATGCGACTGCGCTCTGACGACAAGCTTTCGCTTCTGGAGGAGGAGGAGGGTCGAAGGCCCACCACCAACTATTGCCTATACCGTGGGCTAGCCAGCACTGTCCCACCGCAGCTGTCCCCTGTGGACCCTGCATCCACCACATTAACCCAGTGCACAGTGATGGACACGTAAAGGCCCTGGCCATGCCTACTGGCCCATGCATCTGTTGTGAGGTGCACCTTTCCACTCACTGATTGTTTGAGTGCATGGACAATGCGGTCTTTCACATGCAAGTGGAGGGCAGGGATGGCTTTTCTAGAAAATAAGTGCTCTCAGAACGCTGCACTTTCAACTAAACGGAAGGGCATCATCTCTAATGAGATCAGTTTGGCAATGTAGGCGTTCAAAGCCAGTGTACGTGGATGAGAGGATGAGTACTTTCTTGTCCTACTTAGAGTGTCTGCTAGGGTGAGCTGGACTTGAGAGCTGCATATGGGGGAACTAGCGATGGACATGGCGGACTGAGAGGGGGTTGGTGATGGTGCTGGTGGTGGTGGTGGTGATGGCCTAGATTTAGTCTTTTATTGGAAAAACGTGATTCTCTGACTGCTTTGGTCTTGCAACGACACCTCAACATTCGTTGCTGGTGGTGTCCTAACCAGTGGGCTTACAGTGGGGGAGGCGATGTAGCGTTGCTGGCTACCTTCAGTCGGAGCAGGTGCACATGTTCTACCTGAGGTTTTGTAGTCCGTCCACGTTTGCAAGTGCATGGTGTTTAAATGTCTAAGCATGCAACTGGTGTTCAAATTTCAAAGATTTTTCTCTCGGCTAAAGGTTCTTCCGCACTTCTTACAGGTAACCTTTGCCCCATCAATAGGATTTTGGTAAAAAAAAGTGCCACAATGCACTCTTCCTACTATGGGAAAAATTTTCAGGGCTTGCACGCTGTGCTAATTTGACTGTCTGGCCAAGCTGTCCTGCAACTCTTTTTGTTTTTTAACACGTTTTTGGACTGCTACGGGCCTGCCAGATAACCGCAGCTGCGATGTCGATGCCTGCTGCGGATCCTCCTCCTCTTCTGAGCTATTGCCAGTGGCACCCTCTTCCCCCAATGGATGCCAATCCGGGTAAACAACTGGGTCACCCATCACCTCCTCTTCAATTTCGTCTGCACCTTCCTATGTGTCACCGTGTAAGGTGGTATAGTATGCGGGAAGGGGCACCTGAGTTTCATCATGGTCAGATTCTGTTTCAGTGGACTGCGAGGGCAATGTAGTGGTCTGGGTGAATGTACCAGTAGAATCATCTACCAGTGGCTGTGCATCAGTGCACTCCATGTCAGATTCATCTTGGACTGGGGAATTCAGGATTTGACTTGATAACTCAGGCATGGTATGTGAAAAGAGCTCCATGGAGTAATCTGAAGTGTGGCCTGCCACATCCTTCACTGTTGGTGTGGGTGAAGGACACAAGGAAAGGTGTTGTTCCTGACCAGGAGCCTGCACTGACGACTCACTGCTTGCATTTTTTTGCAACTTCAGAAGAGGAGGCGATAGAGCTGGAGGCTGTTTCGGCAATGTAAGCCAAAACCTGTTCCTGATGCTCCGGCTTTAAAAGCGGTGTACCTACTCCCAGAAAAGGGAGCCTTCCAGGCCTTCTGAAGCCAGATGATGACACAGGCTCAACACCTCCTGCCTTAGGTGCTATTGTGCTTTTGGCACTACCAGCAGATGCACCACCACCATCAGTACCAGCTGGCCCCCCGCCACGTCCGCGGCCTCTTCCACCATACTTCCTCATGTTTGGGAAAATGTACCAAAAATACCAGCAGATATATGGTACTGTATCAGAAGCGTACAGCTGTATACGGTGAAGGGGAAAATTTAAATTTCCGTATATATTTCCGGAGTCACACAGACGCTCACTCAGTATGGATTAGACCAGAATAGAAAAAGCAGAAAAACGGTACTGTATCTGAAGCGTACAGCTGTATACAGTGTAGGGGTAATTGTAAATCTCCGTATATATTTCCGGAGTCACACGCAGATGCTCACAGACTCAGTATGGATTAGACCAGAATATAAAAAGCAGAAAAAGGGTACTGTATAAGAAGATACCAGGTGTATATAGTGTAGGGGAAAATTTCAATCTCCGTATATATTTACGGAGTCACACAGACGCTCACTCAGTATGGATTTGACCAGAATACAAAAAGCAGAAAAAGGGTACTGTATCAGAAGTGTACAGCTGTATACAGTGTAGGGGTAATTGCAAATTTCCGTATATATTTCCAGAGTCACATACAGACGCTCACAGGCTCAGTATAGATTAGACCAGAATATAAAAAGCAGAAACAGGGTACTGTATCAGAAGCGTACAGCTGTTTACAGTGTATGGATAATTGTAAATCTCCGTATATATTCCGGAGTCACACACAGACGCTCACAGGCTCAGTATGGATTAGACCAGAATATAAAAAGCAGAAAAAAGGTACTTTATCAGAAGATACCAGGTGTATATAGTGTAGGGGAAAATTTCAATCTCCGTATATATTTCCGGAGTCACACACAGACGATCACTCAGTATGGATTTGACCAGAATACAAAAAGCAGAAAAAGGGTACTGTATCAGAAGCGTACAGCTGTATACAGTGTAGGGGTAATTGTAAATCTCCGTATATATTTCCGGAGTGACACATAGACACTCACAGTCTCAGTATGGATAAGACCAGAATATAAAAAGCAGAAAAAGGGTACTGTATCAGAAGATACCACATGTGTAGGGGAAAATTTCAATCTCCGTATATATTTCCAGAGTCACACACAGACGCTCTCTCAGTATGGATTTGACCGTAAATACAAAAGACAGAAAAAAGGTACTGTATCAGAAGATACCAGGTGTATATAGTATAGGGGAAAATTTCAATCTCCGTATATATTTCCGGAGTCACACACAGATAGTCAGCATGTATTTGTCCGTGATACCAGCCGGTACACGGTAGTGTGTGTGAGGAGCGTACAGCTCTATACGGTGTGGGAAAAAATGAACGGTCGGTAAGTATGCAGAAAAAAAAGAATAAAAGTATTAGTGCTGTATAAAAAGCAGTCTGCACAGCAGTGTACACACAGCAATACAGCTAGCAGGCAGCCTAATAACCAGCGCTGCTGCACAAAAGAAAATCCTCCCCTGTCACTGGCAGACAGCCTAATAACCAGCGCTGCTGCACACAAGAAAATCCTCCCCTATCACTGCACACTAACTGTACAGCACAATTGCTATCAGCACAAGCACATAAGAACTTCTCTTTCAGCCCTAACTCTCTCCCTACTGATAAACAGTGTCAGCAACCTCTCCCTTCTGTTAAGATCGGCAGAAGTAAAATGGCGGTCGGAGGTCAGGACTTTTATAGACACTATGACGCCCCCCAAAGTAAGCCAATCACTGCAATGCCCTTCTCTAAGATGGTGGTGGACGCTGCCCATGTCATCTCGTTGCCCACAGTGTACGTTCTTGTTCTTTGGCTGAAAAAAGGCGCCTGCAAGCATTATGGGAAAACCGACTTTGGCTGTTGTTTTGCCGAACGCATGGCCGACTTCATGCTATGGTCGGGTTTCGCTCGGCAAAACCCGACTTTGGCAAAAGTCGGCGACTTTTGAATCTGACCGACCTGTTTCGCTCAACTCTACTCTTTACTCGAAACGAGCATCCAAGTATTAGGAATTGCTTGGTTCGAACAGCAAGAAAATGAGCATTTTAATGCTTACTCATCTCTATTATTATCCTTTTGGATAGATCAACATTACTGTAGTTGTTCAATAATAAAATTCATAATCTAAAATACAAATTGCCTAATGTTTGTGCACACAGTGTACTCTGGTGCTTATGCCAATTCTGCTGGTGCTGGCCATATACAGCTTGCCTGTTCATCATGTTTTATACTGTGCTTTTGCTGCTGCTGCCAGTAAACAGACCCACATCTCCTTACTGTCCATTGTGTGTTTTTTTTATCTAGAGTATTTTGTACTGCTGCTGGGTACCCTACCTGCACAGGGACAATATATAAAATCTGTTTCTGCTCTTAAAAAAATACACTTTTTGAATGGCTTTTAAAAATGTAATTGCTTTTTCACTTCCTAAGGTTATTAAGGGAATGGGTGAACTGCAATACCAAGACAGGTTATGAAACTTAGTGACCGAAGGCTTAAGGGTGATCTTATTAGAATTTACACATATTTGAGAGGACAGTACAGTGATCTTTTTAATTATCTTTTTATACAAACTACAATGGTTACAACGGGACATTCTGTATGTATAGAGGAAATAAAGTTCAATCATAATCACAGAGAGTGATTCTATACTGTAAGATCAATGAGTAGAAATGAGTGGACCGATCCGTGAAGAATCGAGTCAATTTGAATTTCTTGTTGGATTCAGTTTCACGCAAATTCAACAATCTGCAATTCGATTTGTGGTTTGCATTTAAAAAAAATGACCAGCTTCATTTCACACATACTGCACATTTAGTGAGCAGGCTAATGGCATCTGTCATGGCAGTGCGGGCTTCAAAATAATGCTCTGCAGATGATGTAACATAGCTAATCAGAAGGACTATTACAGACAGTATATCACACAGGGGCCAGCCGAAGAATGCCATTTTTTGTCTGTACTGTGTAGGGATAGGATAGACAAAGGTCATATTGGAAATGAGAGCCCTGTGGTACCCCACTTGAGACAGTCTTCCAATTGGATATGCAGCCATCTACGACCACTCCTTGGGTCCTATAACTAAGCCAGTTATGAATCCACCTAAAAAGTTGACTTGTCCATTCCATATTTAGTCATTTTTTCAATAAGTATTGTGTGAGATACTTTGTTAAATGCTTTGCTGAAGTCAAGATATACTATATCTACAGCATTTCCCTGATTCACCCAGTCAGTGATTCTGTCAAAGAAGGAAATTAATTTAGTCTGACATGACTTATTAGTTACAAACCCATGCTGACTCTGGTTAATCACTTCATTCTTATCCAGGTACTTACATACATGGTGTTTAATAATTTGTTCAAAGATCTTTCCTGGTATAGAAGTCAGACTCACCAGCCTATGGTTCCCTGGGTCCACCTTCTTCCCCTTTTTGAAGATAGGAACAACATTTTCTCTTCTCCAGTCTTCTGGGACTTCTGTTCTCCAAGAATTTTCAAAGATTATGGAGAGTGGTTCAAACATTTATTATGTTATCTCCTTCAGTACTCTGGGGTGTAATTCCTCTGGACCTGGAGACTTGAATTCATTTATGTTAGCTAAGTATTCCCTCAATATCTTTCTGTTTATAGATAGCCTGGATTCTTCTATTCTTTTAATAGGACAGTGAAAATCAGTTGATGTAACATTTCCTTTCTGAGAGAAAGCTGATGCAAAATAGCAATTTAAAAGTTCGGCCTTCTCAACATCCTTTCTTACTATTTCATCATTTTGCATCTTGTAAAAATCCTATAGCATCTTTGAGTTTTCTTTTACTTTTGACATATCTATAAAATCCTTTTTTTATCCCTTTTGATGTCTCTCGCAAGCCTTAATTCATTGTCAAGCTTTAGATAATCTGATTCGTGCCTTGCAGGTTCTGCAGACAGCATTATATACTTCTTTAGATATGCCTCACTCTTTCCATTTGATAAACATTTCTTTCTTCCTTTTTAGCATGTGTTTAAGTTCTGTGCTCATCCATCCTGGTTTCCTTAAATGCTTCCTATTCTTCCCTCTTTTCGGAATTGTTAATGATTGTGCTTTGATAATCTCATTTTTCAAGATTTCACATCCTTCATGGACATTTTTGTCCTTAAGGATATCCAGCCATTGGATCACTCTGATTCTCTTTCTGAGTCCCTTAAAATCTGCCTTTCTGAAATCTAACCTTGAAGTCTGAGTTTTCACAGGTCTTCCTCCTCTAGTTATCTAGTTATCCAAAATCCTTTTCATTGCTCCAATTAGTAATAATAATAATAATCTTTATTTTTATATAGCGCTAACAGATTCCGCAGCGCTTTACAGATTTGCACACATTATTATCGCTGTCCCCGATGGGGCTCACAATCTAGATTCCCTATCAGTATGTTTTTGGAGTGTGGGAGGAAACCGGAGAACCCGGAGGAAACCCACGCAAACACAGGGAGAACATACAAACTCCTTGCAGATGTTGTCCTAGGTGGGATTTGAACCCAGGACTCCAGCGCTGCAAGGCTGTAGTGCTATCCACTGAGCCACCGTGCTAGTCACATATTAGAACAATTAGTCTTATATTAGATGTGTACATTCACCACCTAAGTACAGTGACGAGTTGCACATGCTTGCTTGTGTCAAGTGATTATACCAATATTTTCTGGTCCCATCTTATTTTGTAAAAGCCTTTTTTTCCACTGTTAATATATAAGGTCTCTTTATTTTTCCAATATCTGTTTTAACTGTCTACTCTAGATAACATACACCCCATACTGCTTTTGTTACCACATATTTGTTACTGATTCTATAAGTAGCGACTTCACAACCTAGCATTTTAGGTTTCCTTTTTCCTTAAGGTTAAGGTTTTGCAACTCATTGACTAGTCAATTTAACATCGTAAGGCTCCACAGCAATACTGCTGAGTGTTACCCCAAATTACTTTCCATGTGTGTACTCATGTAGCAACCTCTTAATTAAAGGTTAAGCTTTTTTCAAGGGTGGGTGAATTTTAATCCAAAAATTGTTTAAGTTTGTTAGTATAGTTTAGAAGAAAATTAAACATTATATTTTTGTCCAAAATATATGCTGCTAATCAGAAAGATGGCACTGGTGACGGATAAAACACAACGATAAAAAAAAAAACAATATCATAGTTAATAATTCTGTTGCTGATAGCTGCTAGCTCTAACATCACTGAGCACTGGAACAACCATCCTGGCAGTACATAGCCAAATGCAAATCACTTTTTGGCCTCCTTTGCAATCTCTAGCAGGAGCATTAGAGAGCAGTAAGTGAAGGGAGTAACAGAGTATATGTCCCATCAGTTATCGCAATCACTGCAGGATGATGTAACCTCTGATAGCGACACCATTAGCTGGAGTCAACGTTCTGCTAAGTACACCACTTCACCGCATAACATTTAGTGTTGTGCAGAGAGAAATTTCCTGTTTTTCAATAGCACCTGCTTCTATTCTATCCAAAGGCCCCTAACCCAGAGGTTCCTGGAGAGGATAAGGAATATACTACACCAGAAAACTTTTTCCAGTTGATATTTTTAGAGACATGAAAAGTCAGCCTATGTTCTCAAAAGACATGTTGCTGGAGGAGATGGTAAACATAATTCTAAAGCCAGTCTGTGTTGCAGGTGATAGGGATATGGTCTTTATTATTAGCACTCTGCAAGCCAGACACTGGGATACTGTCCTTAGTAGTAGTAGCACTCTAAATCAGGGCAAAACTTGGGGTCGGAATCAGATGGGGGGAATTGGTCACATATAGTGGCAACTGCCAGATAAATCATGGATGACGATGATAATGATGACTCTGTATTGAGCAAAAAATTTAAACCAGACATGGATGATGAGGAGTTGAGGTTAACAGATGAGTAGGTTGATTTCATTTGCAATAAACTGGGCAGGTGACGAGCATCAAAAATATCTTTTAGGGTCATATACTGTAAGTTATTCCTGCAGTTCTGGAGCAGGTGATGCTAAACATGCTGTTGGTTAAGGAGGCTCTACAGCACCTGAAAAGTCTAGTCACAGTAGTGGTGAGTCGTTTGTATTGGCTTCTTGTGTGTGGAATTTCTTTTTCACGTTGTCGGAGTACCAAACTTATGCATTGTGCAGACTCTTCTGTTTCAAAATAACCTGGTTACATCCTACCACACATCGATTAGGAACTACATCACTCCCTCAGTACATGAAATGGCATCACCTTTTTATTTGAAGAAAGAACATTGGCCAGCATAATAAGCAAGGTTCAAGCTGTTTTCCTTCTCCTAATGATCATATTTTTGATAACCGGTCTACACCCATTAACAATGCCTTTTTGTTGTCTTCAAACCCATCATCATCCTCACCTTACACTTTCCATAAATTTCCTTCTCTGCCTTCATTACGTCAGTTGTCTTTTTGTGTCAGCCAAGAAACATGCCTTCAAATTTCCAATTACATGGAAATTGTACTCCCATACAGTGGGTACGGAAAGTATTCAGACACCTTTAAATTTTTCATTCTTTGCTTCATTGCAGCCATTTGGTAAATTCAAAAAAGTTCATTTTTTTCTCATTCATGTACATTCTGCACCCCATATTGACTGAAAAAAACAGAAATGTAGAAAATTTTTGCAAATTTATTAAACAAGAGAAGCTGAAATATCACATGGTCATAAGTATTCAGACCCTTTGCTCAGTATTGAGTAGAACCATGGGGAAGACCCCTGGAAGCATTTCAGACTCCCAGGTCGCTGCTGTGAACAATGTTGTCAGAGTCTAACGCCACTTTTACAGACTCACAATAAAACATACAAAAACGAAACCAAAATGGATTTTCCTGGGAAATAGAACAACCTTTCCAAGGTAATGACTTGTATATAAGGCAAAATAAATAACGAAAAGCAAAATGCTCCTCCACACCTTGGGCTATGTTCACACGTAACGTATTTGATGGGTTTTTCAATTTTAGCATTGCTTTCAACCAAGACAAATGCATTCACTGGGAAATGTCATTTTAACATTTTACAACATTATCTGGCATGTGGTGTGTGACACATCATCAGACACATACTGTTTCATTTATGAAGGAGGGACTCTGAAAGTCACAAAGCCTATTTTTATAGGGCCATCTGATGGCCTTTACTCTTCTTAAAGGGCCAGCAGTCAGCCCTCAATATTCTTAGAGAGCCATTAGTCGGCTACGCATTGTTGTTCCCATTACTAAACAATGGGTCTCCTATACTGTCATTGCGTATGCAGTGAGTGGCAGGGCTGACCAGAATTTGGATGCACCCCAATACCGCTTTGAAGAGACGTACAGGAGGGCCTTTTGAAAACATTGTTCCCATTATAATGAAGTTGGTGCTTCCTTACTGTTTGTCTATGAAGTGAATGCAAGGCCTGCCCCAAATTAGGACGCACCCCAATACCCTTTGAAAAGAAGTACAGGAGCGTCTCCTGAAAACAATGTTCCCATTATTAGAAGTTGGCACTCCCATACTGTTTGCCTATGGGTTATGCATGCCATTCTTTCTGTCTTTTTTTGTGATTGACCTAGGCTGCTGTACACACATACAGCAGCCCTGCCCTGCCCCAGGCTTTATTTGATTGTGCACCTGTGTCTGGGCCTGTTTCACCCTTCATCTGTGGTTGCTGGTTTGGCAGTGTGGAGGTCAGATCTGAAATGTCCATGTCTGGACCTGGTCGGCCTTCATCTGCGCTTGTCCTTTCTGGCACCATGGGAGTGATTCAGAAACGCTTCAGGTACATTTTGCATTTAATATAGTCTAGCTTTTAATACATTTAGGAGGCTGTAATGGCACAGCGAATATAAAAAACGTAGAGTAGGACTGCCCCATATGAGAATGCCTTGTCGTGGCAGGGTGGCTCAAAGAATTGATCAATTGTTTGCTAATTGTCTCATTTTCAAGTACAGTTAGAAATCAATATGTGCATAAGCACTTTATGTATTGCGTGCTGAGCATAGGCAGCACTGGCTTCTCCCCTTTTTTATTTGTTTGCCTATGCAGTGAATGCAAGGGCTGCCAAAAATTTGGACGCGCTATAATACCCCTTTGAAAAGACGTAGAGGAGGGCCTCATGAAAACAATGTTCTCTTGTTGTGAATGGGTTTGAGATGAGTTCTGAGCAGAGGCTCCCTCTGGTGGTTACAAGCGGTACTAGTGAGGATTGGGAATCAGGTGTTACTGATTGGTCTTATTTAAGGGAATCATTTTCCCATCAGGGTTGCCGGTGATCAATTGTTCTGGTCTGAATCCTTCTTTCCAGTTTCCCTTGTAGCCTGCTGTGTCGTGTCTGCATCTCCTGCTATCAGATAAGACAATTTCTTATTTTGTGTTTTTGCTATATTTTTGCATTTTGTCCTGCACTTCTGTGGGGGCCTTCTGGGTCCCCTCCGGGGGCTTTTGCCCTCTCAGTTTAGTCCAGCCACTGTGTTTTGTACTTTTGCTTTTTGCAGTTTTTTCAGTGGCTGCTGTTTTTGTTACACCAGAGAACTAATTTAGGTGGTAGAGGTCGTGTGATCTCAGGTGATTTTGAAATTAGTGGAGTTGGTGTTTTTCAGGGTTTTCTGGGATTGCAGTAAGTACCCTTCCTATCCTTTTCTATTTAGATAGTTTGGGCCCCAGCGTTTGCTCATACTATTTTCTTTCTGTGTCAGTATTTCCTCTTGTCTAACCGCCATTACATGTTTGGGGGCTTTCTATTATCTTTGGGGTTCTGCTCCGGGGCAGATAGCTTTCCTATTTCTATCTTTAGGTGTAGTTAGTTTCTCAGGCTGTGACGAGGCGTCTAGGACCATCGTAGGAACGCTCCACGGCTGCCTCTAGTTGCGGTGGTTAGTCAGGGTACTGCAATCTCATAGATTCCAACTGCTCTGGTGTATTTCCTTTTTTACCTGCACTCCTCAGCTACCGTAACATAACAGTATCACCGGCCATAAAAATTGTATGGTACTCACAGAAGGGAAAAATATTTTGAAGGAAGAAAAGTTGTCAGAGATATTTTTCTGTTTGTTGCATTTTTTTTTTTTTTTTCCCTCTGTATCTCTGGGTGCTGGGGAGGATCTTTTCTCCCAATGGAGTTTGCACAGTTGTCTGGCCGTGTGGATCAGCTTGCCACTGAGGTTCGGAGTATTGCTGCATATCTTGCTAGGTTGCCTGTTGTGGAACCTAGGATCCCCATGCCAGATTTGTTTTCAGGGGATCGAGCTAAGTTTCAGAATTTCAAAAATAATTGTAAATTGTTTCTTGCCTTAAAATCTAAGTCCTCAGGAAACGCAGCGCAGCAGGTTCAAATTGTCATCTCTCTCCTGCGCGGCGATCCTCAGGATTGGGCTTTTTCCCTCACACCTGGGGATCCTGTTTTGAGTGATGTTGATGCATTTTTTCAGGCTTTGGGGTTATTGTACGATGAGCCTAATGTCACTGATCAAGCTGAAAAAGCCTTGTTGGCATTAAATCAGGGGCTTGATGACGCTGAGTTATACTGTCAGAGATTCCGTAGGTGGGCAGTCCTGACCAAATGGAATGACGACGCTTTGGCTGCCCTTTTCCGGAAGGGTCTGTCGGATAATGTAAAGGATGTTATGGTGGGATTCCCTGTCCCCTCTGGTCTCAATGATTCTATGTCATTAGCGATTCAAATTGACAGACGTTTGCGTGAGCGGAGAAGTATGCGTGGAGTGGTGTTGCCTTGTGAGCCAGCTGCTGAGCCCATGCAGTGTGATGGAGTGGTGTCTGGGGCACAGCGTCATAAGTTTCGAAAGCGCAATGGGTTATGTTTCTACTGTGGTGATGCCTCTCATGCTGTTTCAGTCTGCCCTAAGCGGGGAAGACGTTTTGCACGCTCAGTTGTCTTGGGTAGTGTTCAGACTAAGTTTTTATTAACTGTCACTCTGATATGCTCTCTGTCCTCATTTTCTGCTCAGGCTTTCGTTGATTCTGGAGCAGCTATTAACCTGATGGATTATGATTTTGCTAAACGTTGTGGATTTCCCTTGATACCCCTACAGAAGTCTATTCCCCTACTGGGGATCGATTCTACCCCTTTGGCTGAGAATAAACCCCAGTTTTCTACTCAGGTGATAATGAGGGTTGAACCTGATCACCAGGAGTGCTGCAAATTTTTGGTTCTATATAATCTGCATGACATTATCGTGCTGGGTTTCCCTTGGTTACAGTCTCATAATCCTGTTTTGGATTGGAAATCTGTGTCTGTAACCAGTTGGGGCTGCCAATGTGTTAATACCAACACTCCTGTTTTTTCTGCCTCCCCCCAGGCTGAGGATGTTCCTGACTTTTTGTTTGATTTTTCTGATGTGTTTAGCGAAAGTAAATCTGCATCCTTACCTCCCCATAGGAGCTATGACTGCGCTATTGAATTAGTGCCAGGTAGTAAATTCCCTAAGGGTCGCCTTTTTAACTTGTCTGTACCTGAACATGACGCTATGCGGTCTTATATCAAGGAATCATTGGAGAAGGGTCATATCAGACCATCCTCTTCACCCTTAGGTGCCGGTTTTTTCTTTGTGGCCAAAAAAGATGGTTCATTGAGGCCGTGTATTGATTATCGTCTCTTGAACAATATTACTGTGAAATATCAATACCCGTTACCCTTGATTTCTGACCTGTTTTCCAGGGTGAAAAACGCTACTTGGTTTACCAAGCTTGACCTCAGGGGGGCGTATAACCTTATTCGCATTAAGCACGGGGATGAATGGAAGACGGCATTTAACACCCCTGAAGGGCATTTTGAGTACCTTGTGATGCCCTTTGGGCTCACTAATGCTCCTTCCGTCTTCCAGTCCTTCATGAATGACATTTTCAGGGATTTTGTGGACAAGTTTCTGATTGTTTATTTGGATGATATCTTGATTTTTTCTAATGACTGGGACTCTCATGTGAAACATGTTCAAACTGTATTCCAGATTTTGAGAGAGAATGCTCTGTATGTGAAGGGATCAAAGTGTCTTTTTGGCGTACAGAAGATCTCATTTCTGGGATTCATTTTGTCCCCATCTGTTATTGAAATGGACCCGGTCAAGGTTCAGGCCATCTGTGATTGGGTCCAACCTACTTCATTAAAGGCTCTTCTGAGATTTTTGGGTTTTGCCAATTTTTATCGTAAATTTATTGGTAATTTCTCTGTTATTGTTAAACCATTAACTGATTTGACCAGAAAGGGTTCTGATGTGGTGAATTGGCCTCCTGAGGCAGTCTCTGCGTTTCAGGAACTTAAGCAGAGATTCACTTCTGCTCCTGTTCTACGGCAGCCTGATGTTTCTCTGCCATTTCAGGTGGAGGTTGATGCCTCTGAAATTGGGGCAGGTGCCGTTTTGTCCCAAAAAGATCCAGAGACCTCTAAAAGTAACCCTTGTGCCTTTTTCTCTCGAAAATTTTCTCCTACTGAACGTAATTATGACGTGGGTAATCGGGAGTTATTGGCCATGAAGTGGGCTTTTGAAGAGTGGAGACATTGGCTGGAGGGAGCCAAACATCAGGTGGTGGTCCTTACGGACCATAAGAATCTGGTCTATCTGGAATCTGCCAAGCGACTCAATCCTAGACAGGCCAGGTGGGCCTTGTTTTTCACACGTTTTAATTTTGTGGTTTCCTTTCTTCCTGGCACTAAGAATGTTAAGGCGGATGCCCTCTCGAGGAGTTTCCTTGCGGACTCTCCTGAGCTATCTGATCCCTCTGTTATTTTGAAGGAGGGTGTAGTTCTTTCCGCCATCTCGCCCAATTTGAGACTTGCTCTGGAGGGGTGTCAGGAGGATAGGCCCGAGCGCTGCCCTGTTGGAAAATTGTTTGTCCCGGACCAATGGAAAAAGAGTGTGATGTCTGAGATTCATTGTTCCGCATTGGCTGGGCATCCCGGAATTTTTGGTACCAGAGACTTGGTTAGTCGGTCCTTTTGGTGGCCTACCTTGTCTCGCGATGTCAGGGAATTTGTGCAGTCCTGCGGGACTTGCTCTCGCTCCAAGCCTTGCTCTCGCTCTAGTGGTTTGTTGATGCCATTGCCTGTGCCCAAGAGACCATGGACCCATATCTCTATGGATTTCATTTCCGATCTTCCTGTTTCTCAGAGAATGACCACCATCTGGGTAATTTGTGATAGGTTTTCCAAAATGATACATCTTGTGCCATTACCTAAGTTGCCTTCCTCCTCTGAATTGGTGCCGTTGTTCCTTCAGCACGTGGTTCGTTTACACGGCATTCCTGAGAACATTGTGTCTGACAGAGGAGTCCAGTTTGTTTCCAGATTTTGGAGGACTTTTTGTTCTAAACTGGGTGTTCAATTGTCTTTCTCCTCGGCATTTCATCCTCAGACCAATGGTCAAACTGAGAGAACAAACCAGACATTGGAGACTTATCTAAGATGCTTTGTGTCTGCTGATCAGGATGACTGGGTCTCTTTTTTGCCTTTGGCTGAGTTTGCTCTTAATAATAGGGCTAGCTCTGCCACTTTGATGTCTCCGTTTTTCTGTAATTCTGGGTTTCACCCTCGATTTTCTTCAGGACAGACGGAGGCTTCTGTCTGTCCAGGTGTTGACTCTGTTGTTGAGCGTATGCAGCAGATTTGGGACCAGGTAGTGGAGAGGTTGTCCCTCTCTCAGGAGAAGGCCCAGCGGTTTGCTAACCGGCATAGGACTGATGGTCCTCGGTTTAAAGTGGGGGACTTGGTCTGGTTGTCCTCAAAGAATATTCCTATGAGAGTAGCATCTCCTAAATTTAAGCCTAGGTTCATTGGACCTTATAAGATCATGGAGATTATTAATCCTGTTTCTTTTCGTTTGCTTCTTCCAGGGACATTTAAGATCCATAACGTGTTCCACAAGTCCTTGTTGAAGAGGTTTGTTGAGCCAGTGGTTCCTGCTGCTGTGCCTCCTGACCCTGTTTTGGTTGAGGGCAATCTGGAGTATGTGGTTGAGAAAATATTGGATTCTCGTTTTTCTAGACGAAGACTCCAGTATTTGGTTAAATGGAGAGGTTATGGTCAGGAAGATAATTCTTGGGTGTTTGCTTCGGACATCCATGCTAGGAGACTTATCCGTGCGTATCATAGAACTCATCCTGACCGACCTGGTTGCTCAAATGAGGGTTCGGTGACCCCTCCTCAAGGGGGGGTACTGTTGTGAATGGGTTTGAGATGAGTTCTGAGCAGAGGCTCCCTCTGGTGGTTACAAGCGGTACTAGTGAGGATTGGGAATCAGGTGTTACTGATTGGTCTTATTTAAGGGAATCATTTTCCCATCAGGGTTGCCGGTGATCAATTGTTCTGGTCTGAATCCTTCTTTCCAGTTTCCCTTGTAGCCTGCTGTGTCGTGTCTGCATCTCCTGCTATCAGATAAGACAATTTCTTATTTTGTGTTTTTGCTATATTTTTGCATTTTGTCCTGCACTTCTGTGGGGGCCTTCTGGGTCCCCTCCGGGGGCTTTTGCCCTCTCAGTTTAGTCCAGCCACTGTGTTTTGTACTTTTGCTTTTTGCAGTTTTTTCAGTGGCTGCTGTTTTTGTTACACCAGAGAACTAATTTAGGTGGTAGAGGTCGTGTGATCTCAGGTGATTTTGAAATTAGTGGAGTTGGTGTTTTTCAGGGTTTTCTGGGATTGCAGTAAGTACCCTTCCTATCCTTTTCTATTTAGATAGTTTGGGCCCCAGCGTTTGCTCATACTATTTTCTTTCTGTGTCAGTATTTCCTCTTGTCTAACCGCCATTACATGTTTGGGGGCTTTCTATTATCTTTGGGGTTCTGCTCCGGGGCAGATAGCTTTCCTATTTCTATCTTTAGGTGTAGTTAGTTTCTCAGGCTGTGATGAGGCGTCTAGGACCATCGTAGGAACGCTCCACGGCTGCCTCTAGTTGCGGTGGTTAGTCAGGGTACTGCAATCTCATAGATTCCAACTGCTCTGGTGTATTTCCTTTTTTACCTGCACTCCTCAGCTACCGTAACATAACAGTTCTCATTATTAGGATGTGGGTCTCCCTTACTGTTAATGTTTGCCTATATATTGAATGCAAGGGCTGCCAAAAAGTTGGACGCACCCAGGGGTGAACCTAGCCTCTCTGCTGCCTGAGGCAAACTGCAAAACGGCACCCCCCCATTGTAAAATCAGTACAAAGCTCCGCCCCCTTCTGAATGCGCGGTGAATCCGGATGTACTCATTGAACACATCCGGAATCACCGCAGCGCTAAACAGGCCTGTGTATTTCCCTTGTCGGGAGATCATGTTTTCAAGTCCCATATAGTAACTTAAGTAGTTGCATTAATAACTAGTCACCGACCTGGCTTCTCCTAACTCTGGACATGAGGGGAGGGAGTCACAAGGATATCAAGGAAGCAGCACCGTGCGCAGCAGCCAGCAGCAGGAGCATGGGCGTACCCAGGATCAAAACTAGGGGGGGGCAAGCCAATGTCACATCTTATACAGGTTACATCATATACACTGTACATTATCCTGCATATTAGGTATGGAGCATTAGAACTGTTGTATACTGTATAATACAGCAGTGTATGCGACACTACGCTGTATATACCATATATTATACATGGCACACTCATCTCTATACAAAGAATAAGAGGCATTATAACCTGTATATGAAAAGTATAATACAGCAGTGTATATACACTATATACCGCACACAATGTGTATGACCCTGTATACACCATATACTACACTCTATATAACGCACACGATGTGTATGACCCTGTATACACCATATACAGTCAGGGCCAGAAATATTTGGACAGTGACACAATTTTCACGAGTTGGGCTCTGCATGCCACCACATTGGATTTGAAATGAAACCTCTACAACAGAATTCAAGTGCAGATTGTAACGTTTAATTTGAAGGGTTGAACAAAAATATGTGTTAGAAAATGTAGGAATTGTACACATTTCTTTACAAACACTCCACATTTTAGGAGGTCAAAAGTAATTGGACAAATAAACATAACCCAAACAAAATATTTTTATTTTCAATATTTTGTGGCGAATCCTTTGGAGGCAATCACTGCCTTAAGTCTGGAACCCATGGACATCACCAAACGCTGGGTTTCCTCCTTCTTAATGCTTTGCCAGGCCTTTACAGCCGCAGCCTTCAGGTCTTGCTTGTTTGTGGGTCTTTCCCTCTTAAGTCTGGATTTGAGCAAGTGAAATGCATGCTCAATTGGGTTAAGATCTGGTGATTGACTTGGCCATTGAAGAATGTTCCACTTTTTTGCACTCATGAACTCCTGTGTAGCTTTGGCTGTATGCTTGGGGTCATTATCCATCTGTACTATGAAGCGCCGTCCAATCAAGTTTGCAGCATTTGGCTGAATCTGGGCTGAAAGTATATCCCGGTACACTTCAGAATTCATCCGGCTACTCTTGTCTGCTGTTATGTCATCAATAAACACAAGTGACCCAGTGCCATTGAAAGCCATGCATGCCCATGCCATCACGTTGCCTCCACCATGTTTTACAGAGGATGTGGTGTGCCTTGGATCATGTGCCGTTCCCTTTCTTCTCCAAACTTTTGGCTTCCCATCATTCTGGTACAGGTTGATCTTTGTCTCATCTGTCCATAGAATACTTTTCCAGAACTGAGCTGGCTTCTGGAGGTGTTTTTCAGCAAATTTAACTCTGGCCTGTCTATTTTTGGAATTGATGAATGGTTTGCATCTAGATGTGAACCCTTTGTATTTACTTTCATGGAGTCTTCTCTTTACTGTTGACTTAGAGACAGATACACCTACTTCACTGAGAGTGTTCTGGACTTCAGTTGATGTTGTGAACGGGTTCTTCTTCATCAAAGAAAGTATGCGGCGATCATCCACCACTGTTGTCTTCCGTGGGTTCCCAGGTCTTTTTGGATTGATGAGTTCACCAGTGCTTTCTTTCTTTCTCAGGATGTACCAAATTGTAGATTTTGCCACTTCTAACGTTGTAGCAATTTCTTGGATGGGTTTTTTTCTGTTCTTGCAGCTTAAGGATGGCTTGTTTCACCTGCATGGAGAGCTCCTGTGACCGCATGTTTCCTTCACAGCAAAACCTTCCAAATGCAAACACCACACCTCAAATCAACTCCGGCCCTTTCATCTGCTTAATTGAGAATGACATAACAAAGGGATTGCCCACACCTGTCCATGAAATAGCCTTGGAGTCATTTGTCCAATTACTTTTGGTCCCTTTAAAAACAGGGTGGCACATGTTAAGGAGCTGAAACTCCTAAACCCTTCATCCAATTTTAATGTGGATACCCTCAAATGAAAGCTGAAAGTCTGAACTTCAACTGCATCTGATTTGTTTTGTTTCAAATTCATTGTGGTAATGTCTAGAACCAAAATTAGATAAATGTTGTCTCTGTCCAAATATTTATGGACCTATCTGTACTACACTCTATATACCGCACACGATGTGTATGACCCTGTATACACCATATACTACACTCTATATACCGCACACGATGTATATGACCCTGTATACAGCATATACTACACTCTTATTTTGAAGTAAAAAAAAAAAAGAAACAGGATCAAATACAATACTTAAAATAAAGAACAAGTAAAGTTAAAAATCAACAAACTTACTGGTATTTCAATGGGAACTATGGGCCTGCTTTTGGTTAATGAGATGGTCAATGTTCGGTTCCATATTTGTCACAAGTGAAGCAATTTTTCTCTTTCTTGATATCATTATTTCCTAGGGATTCCAAATTGCTATTAGTAAAATACCAATATATATATACAGGGCTACAAAAACAATATACCAGCAATAAAACTGCCCACACAGAGACATACAGCCTGCACTGCCCATCACTGCAGCCTTGCCAATCCATATCATTTCATCCTCATCAGTGCACATATTGGCGCAACTCCGCTTTTAGCTCAGACTCAGACTGGTGTGGTGCGAGAGTCCCTAATAGGCAGGTAAATGTTCCCAATAGGCAGCATATGTTCCCAATAGGCAGCATAGTCCCCAATAGGCAGCATATGTCCTCAATAGACAGCATATGTCCTCAATAGACAGCATAGGTCCCCAATAGGCAGCATAGGTCCCCGATAGGCAGCATAGGTCCCCGATAGGCAGCATAGGTCCCCAATAGGCAGCATAGGTCCCCAATAGGCAGCATAGGTCCCCAATACGCAGCATAGGTCCCCAATACGCAGCATAGGTCCCCATTAGGCAGCATAGGTCCCCAATAGGCAGCATAGGTCCCTAATACGCAGCATAGGTCCCCAATACGCAGCATAGGTCCTCAATACGCAGCATAGGTCCCCAATACGCAGCATAGGTCCCCAATAGGCAGCATAGGTCCCCAATACGCAGCATAGGTCCCCAATACGCAGCATAGGTCCTCAATAGGCAGCATAGGTCCCCAATACGCAGCATAGGTCCTCAATAGGCAGCATAGGTCCCCAATACGCAGCATAGGTCCTCAATAGGCAGCATAGGTCCCCAATACGCAGCATAGGTCCCCAATACGCAGCATAGGTCCGCAATACGCAGCATAGGTCCCCAATACGAAGCATAGGTCCCCAATACGCAGCATAGGTCCCCAATAGGCAGCATAGGTCCCCAATACGCAGCATAGGTCCCCAATACGCAGCATAGGTCCTCAATAGGCAGCATAGGTCCCCAATACGCAGCATAGGTCCCCAATACGCAGCATAGGTCCGCAATACGCAGCATAGGTCCCCAATACGTAGCATAGGTCCCCAATACGCAGCATAATCCCCCAATAGGCAGCATAATCCCCCATAGCCAGCATAATCCCCCATAGCCAGCATAATCCCCCATAGCCAGCATAATCCCCCATAGCCAGCATAATCCCTCCATAGCCAGCATAATCCCCCCATAGCCAGCATAATCCCCCAATAGCCATCATAATCTCCATAGCCAGCATAATCCCCCATAGCCAGCATAATCCACCAATAGCCAGCATAATCCCCCAATAGCCAGAATAATCCCCCATAAGCAGCAGAATCCCCCAATATCCAGCATAATCCCCCATACCCAGCATAATCCCCCATACCCAGCATAATCCCCCATACCCAGCATAATCCCCCAATAGCCAGCATAATCCCCCATAGCCAGCATAATCCCCCAATAGCCAGCATAATCCCCCATACCCAGCATAATCCCCCCATAGCCAGCATAATCCCCCAATAGCCAGCATAATCCCCCAATAGCCAGCATAATCCCCCAATACCCAGAATAATCCCCCATAAGCAGCAGAATCCCCCATAGCCAGCATAGTCCACCATAAGCAGCAGAATCCCCCATAGGACGGGCCCGGCGTTAAAAAAAAAAAAGCCAGTACTCACCTATCTCCCCGCAGCTCTGAAGAAGCACGCTCGACTCCGTCTTCTCCTGGCACAGGCGGCGTGACGTCATCACGGCGCGCAGGCGGCGTGGTGACGATCACGTCGCCTGTGCTGCATATGTGCCCGTGATTAAAGGGCCTGTGCTGCATTCTGCCCGCCATTAAAGGGCCCGCCGGCACTGAACTGTCAGGTCAGTGTCGGCGGGGCCGACGGGCCGGATCAAGCACAGTGTGCGCCCCTGCTTTGCCGCCCCCTAGCTGCCGCCGCCTGAGACAGAGGCTCAAGTCGCCTCATTATAGCGGCGCCAGTGGACGCACCATAATACCCCTTTGAAGAGATGTAGAGGAGGGCCTCATTAAAACAATGTTCCCATTTTTAGGAAGTGGGTCTCCCATACTGTTTTCCTGTGCAGTGAATGCAAGGGCTGCCAAAAACTTGGACGCACCCCAATATCCATTTGAAGAGACGTACAGGAGGGCCTGCTGAAAACAGTGTTCCCATTATTAGGAAGTTGGTACTTCCATACTGTGTGCATATGCAGTGAATGCAAGGCCTGCCCCAAATTTGGATGCACCCCAATAACCCTTTGAAGAGACATACATTTGGGCATCCTGAAAACAATGTTCCCATTATTAGGAAGTTGGTGCTCCCATACTGTTTGCCTATGCAGTGGATGCAGGGGCTGCCACAAATTTGGATGCACCCCAATACCGCTTTGACGAGATGTACAGGAGGGCCTCCTGAAAACAATGCTCCCATTATTAGGAAATTGGTACTCCCATACAGTTTGCATATGCAGTGAATGCAAGGCCTGCCACAAATTTGGACACTCCCCAATGACATACAGGAGGACCTACTGAAAACAATGTTCCCATTATTAGGAAGTTGGTACTCCCATACTGTTTGCCTATGCAGTAAATGCAAGGGCTGCCACAAATTTGGATGCACCCCAATAACCCTTTGACGAGATGTACAGGAGGGCCTTCTGAAAACAATGTTCCCATTATGAGGAAATTGGTATACCCATACTGCTTGCCTATGCAGTGAATACAAGGGCTGCCACAAATTTGGACACACCATAATACCCTATTGAAGAGAAGTAGAGGAGGGCCTCCTGAAAACAATGTTCCCATTATGAGGAAATTGATACTCCCATACTGCTTGCCTATGCAGTGAATGCAAGGCCTGCTAAAATTTGGACATACCCCAATGACATACAGGAGGGCCTCCTGAAAACAATGTTACGTTTATTAGGAAGTTGGTACTCCCATACTGTTTGCCTATGGAGTGAATGCAAGGCCTGCCCCAAATTTGGACACACCCCAGTGACGTACAGGAGGGCCTCCTGAAAACAATGTTCCCATTACTAGGAAATTGGTACACCAATACAGTTTTCCTATGCAGTGAATGCAAGAGCTGCCACAAATTTGGACACAACATAATACCCCTTTGAAGAGAAGTAAAGGAGGGCCTCCTGAAAACAATGTTCCCATTAATAGGAAATGGGTCTCCCATACTGTTTGCCTATGCAGTGAATGCAAGGGCTGCCAAAAATTTTGATGTACCATAATACCCCTTTGAAGAGACGTGACGTAGAGGAGGGCCTCCTGAAAACAATGTTCCCATTATTAGGAAGTGGGTCTCCCATACTGTTTGCCTATGCAGTGAATGCAAGGGCTGCCAAAAATTTGGATGCACCATAATACCCCTTTGAAGAGACGTAGAGGAGGGCCTCATGAAAACAATATTCCCATTATTAGGAAGTGGGTCTCCCATACTGTTTGCCTATACAGTGAATGCAAGGCCTGCCAAAAATTTAGACACACCATAATGCCCCTTTGAAGAGACGTAGAGGAGGGCCTCATAAAAACAATGTTCCCATTATTAGGAAGTGGGCCTCCCAAACTGCCTATGCAGTGAATGCAAGGGCTGCCAAAAATTTGGAGGCACTCCAGTGCCCCTTGGAAGAGATGTGGAGGAGGGCCTCATTAAAAAATGTTCCCATTAGAAAGGAGCGGGTCTCCTATACTTGTAATGCCCATGCACTAAGTGTATGGGCTGACAAACATTTACCCCTGTGGGGTATACATGAACATACTGTTAGGGTCTGCGGAACGCACCAAATATAAGATGTGGAGAGGTGCGTTCGCAGCCCGGGGTCCACCGTGCAGGCGGAGCCTGCTGCTAGTAAAATGGCGTAAGAAGCAAACTCTGTTATCCCGCAGAGTCGCCAACATAAACGCCGTAACGCGCTGTGGCAATAAGTGCGAACTCTGTTACTCCACAGAGCCGCTAGCAGGAGAGCCGCAGCGCTATATGGTAATGTGTGCGAACTCACTAAACACAACTGAGTCGCAAAGAAAACACGCTAGGGCGCTGTCTAGTGTTGAAAGCGAACCCTGTTACGTCACAGGGCCGCTGAGAAAAAGTGCTGTGTCCTGTCAGGCTCTCAGGTACACAGTTAAGTGCTAAGCGTACATAAAGCGTGATCATGTGCTAATGTCCTCGCGGGAGTCACCCGCAATCTATGGCGTCTGAACGCCAGACCCTGAATACGGCAATCAAAACTCCTCACCGGTTATGCCGGTAATCTAGGGCATCTAGGACGCCGACCCTGACCAGTTAGCACACCAAACTCCTCACCGATTAAGTCGGTATTCTAGTGGCTTATTTCAGCCGGGTCCCTAACCACACACACACATGACCACACTGGCGCATAGCATACAATGGTTGATATTAGCGCATGGCGGCCCAGCCATGCTACCCTTTTATAGTAACAGCTACAGGACCTGCCAGAAACAAGGACCAATGAAGCTTGTTCCAGAACAACAGTAGTCACAGGACCTTCCTGGCAGATGAATAGGAGCTGCTGCAGTACCTGAGCATGTGACCCCTGATCTCCAATGAGAGATCTCACTCTGGGCATGCTCAGAAGGGAAAACGCAGAACTTTGTCCCAAAGCCGTCTGCTCCAGCACTGGCTATAATAGCAGATCCAGGAAAGGCAGCAGCAAGTCACTGCACAGTACTGGAGTGGGCAAGACGCTTGGACCGACGTCTCTGCAGAGCAGGCTCCACTGCGGCCGGAGATGAATGGGAGACCGCAGCGGGGCTGGTTCGAGACTCCCCTTGTGCAGCAGCGGGAACTCGAACCCTAACATTACCCCCCCTCCTAGGCCCCCATTCTTTGGGCCTCGCTGCGCTCAAAGGCAGCGATGAGCTGCGGAGCGTGAACATGCTCGGCAGGCTCCCAGGACCTATCCTCAGGCCCATAACCCCTCCAATCCACCAAATAAAATTTTTTGCCTCGTACCACCTTGTACCCAACAATGGCGTTCACCTCATGATCGTCGGTAGATGAACCCGACGTCCCGGCAGATGACTCGGAATAAAGGGAAATGGCCACGGGTTTCAGGAGGGACACGTGAAAGGTGTCAGTGATACCAAGGCGAGGCGGAAGGGCTAGGCGGTAAACCACCGGGTTCACCTGCTCAAGAACTTTAAAGGGGCCCAAAAAGCGAGGTGCCAACTTGGTGGACTCTACACGTAGCCTGATGTTTCGGGCAGAAAGCCACACTAGGTCACCCGGAGCATATGTAGGAGCGGGGCGCCGATGGGCATCGGCCGAAGACCTCATCCTCTCTTTGGAGGCCTGAATGGCATCCTGTGTGCGGTCCCAAATGTCCCGTGCCTCCACAGCCCAGTCTGTCACCCTGGAATCAGCGGAAGACACGGGCATGGGCACTGGTACCCGCGGATGCTGACCGTAGTTCAGGAGGAATGGGGTCTGTCCGGTTGAGTCAGCCACAGCATTATTTAGAGCGAACTCAGTCCACGGTAGCAAGGATGCCCAGTCATCCTGCCTGGCAGAGACAAAATGTCGCAAGTATGTGACCAAGGTCTGGTTGGCCCTCTCTACCAACCCATTCGTCTCGGGATGGTATGCAGAGGAGAGATTCAACTCAATGCTGAGTAAACGACACAGCTCTCTCCAGAACCGAGACGCAAACTGGGGACCTCGATCACTGACAATTTTGTCTGGCATACCGTGAAGGCGGAAAATATGCCTAATGAATAATGCTGCCAAGGCCCGTGCAGACGGTAACCGTGGTAAAGTCACTAAGTGCACCATTTTGGAGAAGTGGTCGGTTATCACCCAGATGATGGTGCAGCCCCGAGACTTGGGTAAGCCCACCACAAAATCCATCCCGACCATCTCCCAAGGCCTGTCTGCCACCGGTAAAGGGAAAAGTAACCCAGCTGGCCGTTGTCGAGGGGACTTATTCTTGGCACAGGAGACGCACGCCTGAACGTATTCCCTGACGTCACGGGCCATCTGCGGCCACCAGTATGTTCTCGCCAGCAACTCAGAAGTCCTTTTTGTCCCAAAATGTCCACCCACCCTGGACGAATGTGCCCAAGAGAGTACTTCCGGTCGCAAATTGATGGGCACAAAAGTCTTGCCCGGAGGCACAGACTCAAGCGAAACCGGAGCCACCGTTCTTAGGCTTTCTGTGGGGACAATAAGCCGAGGCTCCTCCTCCACCTCCTCAGAGGACACCACAGAGCGGGATAGAGCGTCTGCGCGAATGTTCTTCTCACCGGAGAGGAAATGAGGGTGAAATGGAACCGGGAGAAAAACAAGGACCATCTGGCCTGACGGGAATTTAGCCGCTGGGCTGTCTGCAAATACACCAAGTTCTTGTGGTCCGTGAATACTTGGAAGGAGAAGCGAGCCCCCTCCAGAAGATGTCTCCACTCGGAGAAGGCCAACTTCATAGCCAGTAACTCCCTGTCCCCGATGGAATAATTCCTCTCTGCTGGTGTAAAGGTCTTGGAAAAGAAGAAGCAGGGATGCTTCCGACCCTGGGCATCCTTTTGAAAGAGGACTGCTCCAGCACCAACAGAAGAGGCATCCACCTCTAAGATAAACGGTTTATCGACATCGGGGCGATGTAAGATGGGAGCACTGGCGAAATGCGACTTGATGGAGGAGAACGCCTTTGTGACCTCCTCTGACCACAACTTGGGATTAGCTCCCTTCTTGGTGAGGGCTACCAAGGGAGCTACCAAAGTAGAGAAGTGGGGAATGAATTGGCGATAGTAGTTAATGAACCCCATAAAGCGCTGCACCGCCTTAAGGGAGTGGGGTTCTTGCCAATCCATCACAGCCTGTAGTTTGGTAGGATCCATAGCCAATCCCTGGGTGGAGATGATATAGCCCAGGAAAGGTAGAGACTCCTGCTCAAACATGCACTTCTCCAACTTCGCATATAGGGAATTTGCTCGCAAGAGGTCGAAGACCTTGCAGACATCTCTCCGGTGGGAGGCCATATCTGGAGAAAAGATGAGAATGTCATCCAGATAGACTACCACCGAGGTGGTCAACATATCCCGGAAGATGTCATTCACAAAGTCTTGGAAGACAGCTGGGGCGTTACAGAGCCCAAAGGGCATTACCAGATATTCATAATGCCCATCCCTGGTGTTAAATGCCGTCTTCCATTCGTCCCCCTCACGGATGCGAATCAGGTTATACGCACCCCGCAGGTCTAACTTAGTAAATACCCTTGCTCCCCGAAGCCTGTCAAAGAGCTCAGAGATTAGCGGCAAAGGATATTTATTTTTCACGGTGATAGCGTTGAGACCCCTATAATCAATGCACGGACGTAATTCTCCATTCTTCTTCTGCACAAAGAAGAACCCCGCTCCCGCTGGTGACATCGACTTCCTAATGAATCCCCTTGAAAAGTTCTCCTGAATATATTGGGAGATGGCCTCTGTCTCAGGAAGAGAGAGGGGATAAACCCTTCCTCTAGGAGGCTCAGCTCCAGGCAAGAGGTCGATAGGACAGTCATAGGGGCGATGAGGCGGAAGAGTCTCCGCAGCCCTTCTTCGAGAAAACGTCAGCATAAGACCAATAGACCTTGGGAAGAGGAGAGAGGTCTATGGGTATCTCAGTGGTGTTGACCTGCACGCTGTCCCTAATGCATCTGCCTTTACATAAATTACCCCAACCCAGAATTCTCCCTGAAGACCACTCAATATGGGGAGAGTGGTGGCGGAGCCAGGGTAATCCCAACAAAACCTCATCTATACCCTCAGGGAGGATAAAAAATGATATATTCTCCTGATGGGAAGGAGACATAGACAAGGTGAGTGGGACAGACTGATGGGTGATTTGTGAGGGCAGAATTGCTCCGTTCAACACCCGTACCGATACTGGTTCAGCCAGCAACACCAAAGGCATGGTGTGGCGAGAAGCAAAGGAGGATGACATAAAATTCCCCTCTGCCCCAGAATCCACACACAGCTTGACGGGTAGGGTGGTAGAACCGTGGGTAATTATCCCCTTGAGGAGCACTTTAGGGGCAAAACTCATGGCGTCCAGTGACCCTGTTCCTATGGTTACTGGGCGCGACCGTTTATTCAGCCGCTGTGGACATCGGTTGGCAAAATGTCCCTGCTGCTGGCAAATATAACAAATCGGGGATGGACAAGTGACCCGAGATTTAGATCCCGCAGGAGCAACCTCCTGAAGGTCGGGCGCCTGAACGGGCGACTCCAGAGGGGTGGCGAAGGTAGGAGTAAAATGGCGTAAGAAGCAAACTCTGTTATCCCGCAGAGTCGCCAACATAAACGCCGTAATGCGCTGTGGCAATAAGTGCGAACTCTGTTACTCCACAGAGCCGCTAGCAGGAGAGCCGCAGCGCTATATGGCGATGTGTGCGAACTCACTAAACACAACTGAGTCGCAAAGAAAACACGCTAGGGCGCTGTCTAGCGTTGAAAGCGAACCCTGTTACGTCACAGGGCCGCTGAGAAAAAGTGCTGTGTCCTGTCAGGCTCTCAGGTACACAGTTAAGTGCTAAGCGTACATAAAGCGTGATCATGTGCTAATGTCCTCGCGGGAGTCACCCGCAATCTATGGCGTCTGAACGCCAGACCCTGAATACGGCAATCAAAACTCCTCACCGGTTATGCCGGTAATCTAGGGCATCTAGGACGCCGACCCTGACCAGCTAGCACACCAAACTCCTCACCGATTAAGTCGGTATTCTAGTGGCTTATTTCAGCCAGGTCCCTAACCACACACACACATGACCACACTGGCGCATAGCATACAATGGTTGATATTAGCGCATGGCGGCCCAGCCATGCTACCCTTTTATAGTAACAGCTACAGGACCTGCCAGAAACAAGGACCAATGAAGCTTGTTCCAGAACAACAGTAGTCACAGGACCTTCCTGGCAGACCAATAGGAGCTGCTGCAGTACCTGAGCATGTGACCCCTGATCTCCAATGAGAGATCTCACTCTGGGCATGCTCAGAAGGGAAAACGCAGAACTTTGTCCCAAAGCCGTCTGCTCCAGCACTGGCTATACTAGCAGATCCAGGAAAGGCAGCAGCAAGTCACTGCACAGTACTGGAGTGGGCAAGATGCTTGGACCGACGTCTCTGCAGAGCAGGCTCCACTGCGGCCGGAGATGAATGGGAGACCGCAGCGGGGCTGGTTCGAGACTCCCCTTGTGCAGCAGCGGGAACTCGAACCTTAACACATACTGTATACCAATTTTTTTTCCTGGCATCATAAACACCCTTTAAAAAATGTATGTGGGTCTTGCATCACGGACCACGGTCACCCTGCTGATACGGTGGTGGAGGATGAGGATGAGGAGAAGGAGGACAACAGTAAATAGCCAAAATCAGGAAGCGTATACCCATTTGTTTGTGTGAAGAGGTGCATGGGAATAGATCTCCCAAAAAAAGACACTGATTTTTAGTTTATGTTACGCTGCTTTCATTCGGTGGTGTTGAGAAGTCTGGCCCAATCCAGTCCTTGTTCATTTTTATAAGAGTCAGCCTGTCAGCATTTTCAGTTGACAGGCGGATGTGCTTATCAGTTATAATTCCATCAGCGGCACTAAAAACCCGCTCTGACAAATCGCTAGCCGCAGGGCAGGCCAAGACCTCCAAGGCGTACAGAGCCAGTTCATGCCACGTATCCAGCTGGCACTGCAATCAAATGATTCCTGCAACTGTCAATGAGACTTCTGCACCTCTCGACAGGTATTTTGGCCCACTCCTCAAGAGCAAACTGCTCCATGCATGTTTCAGTTCTTTCCAAAAATGCTCAATATTATTTAGGTCAGAGCTCATAGAAGGCCACTTCAGAATAGTCCAAAGTTTTCTTCTTAGCCGAACTTGGGTGTTTTTAGCTGTGTGTTTTGGGTCATTATCCTGTTGCAAGACCCATGACCTGCGACTGAGACAAAGCTTTCTGACACTGGGCAGCATATTTCTCTCTAGAATCCCTTGATAGTCTTGAGAATTCATTGAACCCTGCACAGATTCTAGACACCCTGTGACAGATGCAGCAAAGCAGCCCCAGAACATAACAGAGCCTCCTTCATGTTTCACAGTAGGGATAGTGTTCTTTTCTTTATATGCTTCATTTTTCCGTCTGTGAACATAGAGCTGATGTGCCTTGCCAAAAAGTTCCATTTTTGTCTCAGCTGTCCATAGGACATTTCCCCAGAAGCTTTGTGGCTTGTCAACATGTAGTTTGGCAAATTCCAGACTGGCTTTTTTATGATTTTTTTTCAACAATGGTGTCCTCCTTTGTCGTCTCCCATGAAGTCCACTTTGGCTCATACAACGACGGATGGTGCGATCTGACACTGATGTTCCTTGAGCTTGAAGTTCACCTTTAATCTGTTTAGAAGTTTTTCTGGGCTCTTTTGTTACCATTCGTATTATCCATTTCTTTGATTTGTCATCAATTTTCCTCCTGTGGCCACATCCAGGGAGGTTGGCTACAGTCCCATGGAGCTTAAATTTCTGAATAATATGTGCAACTGTAGTCACAGAAACATCAAGCTGCTTGGAGATGGTCTTATCACTTTTACCTTTAACATGTTTGTCTATAATTTTCTTTATAATCTCCTGAGACAACCCTTTCCTTCGCTTCCTCTAGTCCATGTTGAGTGTGATACACACCATGTCATCAAACAGCACAGTGAGTATCTGTAGCCCTTTATACTGGCTCACTCACTGATTCCAAGATGGTAGACACCTGTGATGCTAATTAGTGGACACACCTTGTTTAACATGTCCCTTTTGTCACATTATTTTCAGGGGTGCCATCATTTCTGTCCAGGCCTATTTCATGAGTTTTACTTTTTTAAAATTCTGTGTAAGCATGGTTGAAAAGCAATATCTGACTTTCATTTGTTCATTTTCATAGATTTTTGATTTATTATTACTTTTGTCAGATTCAAATTATTTCTGTGACCATTGTGGGTTTTTCTGTCATTAAACGAGGGGTACCAAAAATTTTGAACACGTGTGTATATGAAGGGATGGAATCACTAATCACTGGGCTGTATTGGAATCCAAAATTAAAAGCATTCAAAAAATATTGCGTTTTGTGTCTATTATTGTCTCTTGTGTACCTCTGGTTACCATGCATTTTCCCCTAGCCAGATAGATGGAAGTCATTTGAACATTAACCCCTTTGAGACCTTGCCCTTTTTTGTTTTTGTGTTTCTGTTTTTCACTCCTCTTCTTCCCAGAGCCATAACTTTTTTATTTTTCCGTCAATATGGCCATGTTAGGGCTTGTTTTTTGCGGCACAAGTAGTAGTTTTGAACGACATCATTGGTTTTACCATATTGTGTACTCAAAAATGGGAAAAAAATTCCAAGTGCAGTGAAATTGCTAAAAAAGTGCAATTTCACAATTGTTTTTTGGATTTTTTTTACCATGTTCACCAAATGCTAAAACTGACCTGCAATTATGATTCTCCAGGTCATTACAAGTTCTTAGACACCAAATATGTCTGGGCTATTTTTTATTTAAGTGGTGGAAAAAAGATCCAAAGTTTGTAAAAAAAAAAAAAATTGCATAATTTTCTGAAACCTGTAGTGTCTCCAATTTTTGTGATCTCAGGTTGGGTGAGGGCTTATTTTTTGCATGCCAAGCTGACATTTTTATTGATACCATTATGGTGCAGTTAAGATCTTTTGATCGCCCATTATTACATTTTAAAGCAATGTCATGATGACCAAAAAAATGTAATTCTGGCATTTTTACTTTTTCTCTCGCTACGCCATTTAGCGATCAGGCTAATCATTTTTTCATTGATAGATTGGGTGATTCTGAATGTGGTGATACCAAATATGTGTATGTTTGATTTTTTTAATGTTTTATTTTGAATGTGGCGAAAGGGGGGGTGATTTAAACTTTCATATTTTTTTATTTCTTTAATACTTTTAAAAACATTTTTTTACTTTTGGCATGCTTCAATAGTCTCCATTAGAGACTAGAAGCTGCCATAACCCAATCGGCTCTGCTACATACAGGCGATGATCAGATCACCTGTATGTAGCTGAGTACCTCACTTGCTATGAGCGCCAACCACCGGGCGGTGCTCACAGCAAGCCAGCAGTGACAAGCATATTCAATTTACTCAGTGGGAAAACACTCAGTGTGCACACATATTTTTCAGGCAGTTAGAGGCCGTTTAATTATGCAATTAGTACAAATTTATTTGCTGTGGAAATTTCGGCAAAGCCAGTGAGTTTGTATTTCAAAAGACCCACTCATGTCTACCAGTGAGACTATGGAATTCTCTGCCACATGATGTTGTACTGGTTGATCCAGTACAAAAGTACAAGTAGGGCCTGGATGCTTTCTTGAAAAATATGATATTAATGGTTATGGGTTCTAGAGTCTATGATGTTAGGTTGATCCAGGGAACTACACTGTGTGCAGAATTATTAGGCAAATGAGTATTTTGATCACATCATCCTTTTTATACATGTTGTCATACTCCAAGCTGTATAGGCTTGAAAGCCAACTGCCAATTATGTAAATCAGGTGATTTGCATCTCTATAATGAGGAGGGGTGTGGTCTAATGACATCAACACCCTATATAAGGTGTGCTTAATTATTAGGCAACTTCCTTTCCTTTGGCAAAATGGGTCAGAAGAGAGATTTGACCGACTCTGAAAAGTCAAAAATTGTGAGATGTCTTGCTGAGGGATGCAGCAGTCTTGAAATTGTCAAACTTTTGAAGCGTGGTCACCGAACAATCAAGCGTTTCATGGCAAATAGCCAACAGGGTTGCAAGAAGCGTGTTGAGAAAAAAGGCTCAAAATAACTGCCCATGAATTGAGAAAAATCAAGCGTGAAGCTGCCAAGATGCCATTTGCCACCATTTTTGCCATATTTCAGAGCTGCAACCTTACTGGAGTATCAAAAAGCACAAGGTGTGCCATACTCAGGGACATGTCCAAGGTAAGGAAGGCTGAAAAACGACCACCGTTGAGCAAGAAACATAAGATAAAATGTCAAGACTGGGCCAAGAAATATGTTAAGACTGATTTTTCTAAGGTTTTATGGACTCTTGATGGGCCAGATGGATGGGCCCGAGGCTGGATCAGTAAAGGGCAGAGAGCTCCACTCCGACTCAGACACCAGCAAGGTGGAGGTGGGGTACTGGTATGGGCTGGTATCATCAAAAATGAACTTGTGGGACCTTTTCGGGTTGAGGAGTGAGTGAAGCTCAACTCCCAGACCTACTGCCAGTTTCTGGAAGACACCTTCTTCAAGCAGTGGTACAGGAAGAAGTCGGTATCATTCAAGAAAAACATGATTTTCATGCAGGACCATGCTCCATCACATGCTTCCAAATACTCCACAGCGTGGCTGCCCAGTAAAGGTCTAAAAGAAGAAAAAATAATGACATGGCCCCCTTGTTCACCTGATCTGAAACCCATAGAGAACCTGTGGTCCCTCATAAAATGTGAGATCTGCAGGGAGGGAAAACAGTACACCTCTCGGAACAGTGTCTGGGAGGCTGTGGTGGCTGCTGCACGCAATGTTGATCGTAAACAGATCAGAAACTGACAGAATCTATGGATGGAAGGCTTTTGCGTGTCATCGTAAAGGAAGGTGGCTATGTTGGTCACTGATTTTTTTGGGGGGTTTTTGAATGTCAGAAATGTTTATTTCTAAATTTTGTGTTGTTATATTGCTTTAACTGTTGAAAATAAACAAGTGAGATGGGTATATATTTGGTTTTTATTAAGTTGCCAAATAATTCTGCACAGTAATAGTTACCTGCACAAACATATCCTCCTAAGATAGCCAAATAAAAAAAAAACCCACTCCAACTTACAAAAATCTTAAGCTTTGATATTTATGAGTCTTTTGGGTTGATTGAGAACATAGTTGTTGTTCAATAATAAAAAGAATCCTCTCAAATATAACTTGCCTAATAATTATGCAAACAGTGTAATCTGATTGCCGTACACTAAAGTTAGGGATATTTATGGAAACCGTGAAAAGTTCACGCTACAGTGATATTTTATCATGTGTACAAACTGTGTGCAGTTTTGGGCACCGGTGCTCAGGAAGGATATAATGGAACTAGAGCGAGTACAAAGGAGGGCAACAAACTTACAAAACTAATAAAGGGGATGGGAGAGCTACAATACACAGAGAGATTAGCAAAATTAGGAAATTAGGATTATTTAGTCTAGAAAAAATACAACTGAGGGGCAATCTAATAATCATGTATAAGTATATAAGGGGACAATACAAATATCTCTCTGAGGATCTGTTTACACCAAGGAAGGTGACGGTCACAAGGGGGTATTCTCTGCTTCTGGAGGAGAGAAGGTTTTTCCACCAACATAGAAGAGGATTCTTTACTGTTAGGGCAGTGAGAAACTGCAATTCCTTGCCTGAGGAGGTGGTGATGGCGAACTCAGTCGAGGGTTCAAGAGAGGCCTGGATGTTTTCCTGGACCGTAACAATATTGTATCCTACAGTTGTTAGGCTCTTTAGAAGGATGGAGATCTGGGGATTTATTCTAATGGAATATAGGCAGAACTGGATGGGCAAATGTCTATTTTCAGCCTTGCTACCTATGTTACTATGTTACTATCATGAAAATAAGGCATTTAAGTAGAAGCATGCAATGGTGATTTCTTCATCTCAATCAATTTATTGAAACAAAAGCCAATAGTGGTGGATATACCCCCCAAAAATGTCAATGTTTTCACAACTTTTCATATGGCCTTGAGCATCAATTACAGCTTGACAATGAAGTCTCATACTATTCACAAGTCAAGTTATTATCTGCTGAGGCATGGCATACCACTCTTCTTGAAGGGCAGTCCTCAGTTAATTGTTGTTTTGGGGAACAGAGTTACGAGCCTCTACAAGGCGACTCAGCTGATAGCTTTTCTATGGGATTCAGGACTGGAGAAAGTGCAGGACACTCCATTTGAGGTACCCCAGACTCCAGCAGCCATTTCCTAATGATGCAACCTTGATGAACTGGAGCATTGTTGTCCATGAAGATGAAATGAGGCATGTGTTGTTCATGCAAAGGCACAATGACTGGATTAATGATGTTATGCAAGTAGTAGGGGCTTGTCACTGTACCATTCACAAAGTGTAGGGCAGTTATATATTGACTAGACACACCTGCCTCAACCATCAAAGGTTCTTCTGGTGACAACAGTGGCTGATGCATAGCTCTCCACTTGACGTCTCCAACATCATTTGCGGCCATCATCACTTTCATCAGTGAACAGCACTAAGGCTCACTAGACCCTTGTCCACCATAGATGGGCTCTGACCCATGCAAGACGATGACACCTGTGCCTGGTGGTGTGGTCAGGTTCCCTTGCAGATCATCTAGCACGCAGACCATGCTGATGTAAATGATTTCGAATGGTCTGACACGATAACTTGGGTGCCTCTCACCTCCCTTAAATGTGCCTGGAGTTGTGTGACTCTCATGATCCAGTTCCAAAAGGCATTGTTCACAATAAAGCGGTCATCAGTATGGGATGTGGCCAAAGGTCGTCCACTTCTATGTCTTTTTGTGACTCTTCCAGTGTCTCTGTATCTCTGTTTCAACCTGATGATGACACTCTGTGACTGTCACGCGGTCTTATGATATGTGTACGATGTCAGTAAACTATTCTTACAGAAACAACACTCTATACAACATATAGATTAGCAACATCAGCATGTAAGTATAGAATAGAATTACCTGACACGATATCCGTTGAACTCAGGATTAATCTTGAGGACTTGATACACTGTCACAGGAAAGAGGAGGCCCGGGGGTCTAACCTGACCCTAAACTGGGGTCCTAACTAATCCCTCACCTTGGAGGTACTGATAATGGTTCAGAGGTCCAAGTCTCCAGCCTAACCCTGTCTCCTATCAGTCCCTGAACCCTGTAATCAGTCCTAAGAAGGATTCTGATTACCACCAAAGGAATATGGGCTGATCTCTGCTAAATACACAGATTAGCAATATAAGACAGACTGGAGAAAACACAGACTTGCATACACACTCAAACACAGAAGGAACATAAATGATCTGGGATATTAAACTCTAAGCAAGGTGAGCTTAAAACAACTAAGGAGCTCTTTAACTTAAGTCTATACAGATACAATCCTATCTGTGGTCTGCATGAAGAATTTCACTGGCAACTCCCAAAACAGACCACCAGAGATTTAAAGGAAACCAATCAACAAATAATTAATTGCAGCCGGGAGAAACTGCACCCAGTCCCAGAACTGAGCACAGACAGAATTAACTCCCTAACTGCCAAACACAAAGAAACAGCAACTCAGCTGTGAGAAGTCAGAATGTGCAACCGCGACGATCTTCGTGGCGATGCACACATGACAGTACCCCCCCTTCTACGAGGGGCCTCCGGACCCTCAGGGCCAGGTTTGCCCGGGTGAGCTCTGTGGAAGGTCCGCACCAAACGATCTGCGTTAATGTCAGACGCAGGAACCCACGTCCTCTCCTCTGGACCATACCCCTTCCAATGCACCAAGTACTGAAGGGACCGGCGATTCAGACGTGAGTCAATGATCTTTGACACTTGAAACTCCAAATTACCATTGACCACCACTGGAGGAGGAGGTAGAGGTGATGGTATGACTGGTGCCACGTACCTCTTAAGTAATGACTTGTGGAACACATTATGAATTTTAAACGTAGGAGGGAGGTCCAGACGAAATGCCACAGGATTAATTATGGAACTGATCCTGTACGGCCCGATGAATCTGGGGCCCAGCTTCCAGGAGGGAACTTTAAGTTTTATATTCCTGGTAGACAACCATACCAGATCGTTCACATTAAGATCTGGACCAGAAACTCTCCTCCTATCAGCCATACGTTTATAATGGTTCCCCATAGCACTCAGATTATTCAATACACCTCTCCACACTGAAGCAAGTGACGACGAGAAACGCTCCTCCTCAGGAACCCCAGAAGGGCCCCCCCCATTGAAAGTACAAAACTGGGGATGAAAACCATATGCCCCAAAAAACGGGGATTTACCAGTGGACTCGCTCCGCCTGTTGTTAAGAGCGAACTCTGCCAGAGGCAAGAAAGAAGACCAGTCCTCCTGGTTCTCTGAGACAAAACACCGAAGATAAGTCTCTAGGCTTTGATTCAGACGCTCTGTCTGACCATTGGTCTGCGGATGAAAAGCCGAGGAAAATGACAATTGCATCCCCCGACGTAAACAAAATGCCCTCCAAAACTTGGACACAAACTGAGACCCCCTATCTGACACCACATCAGAAGGCAACCCATGAAGTCTCACAATCTCCCCAATGAACACCTGCGCCAGAGTTTTAGCATTAGGGAGGGCAGGAAGAGCAATGAAATGTGCCATCTTACTGAACCTGTCAACAACCACCAGTATGACCGTCTTCCCTGACGACTGAGGAAGGTCCGTGATGAAGTCCATAGACAAATGAGTCCATGGACGCTCCGGAAGTTTCAAGGGTAAGAGGGTCCCAGATGGACGGGTATGAGGGGTCTTAGAGCGAGCACAAACCCCACAGGACGCGACAAAAGTTAAAACATCTTTATTAACGTTAGGCCACCAAAACCGGCGAGAAAGGAGATCTAAAGTAGCCTTACTCCCTGGATGTCCTGCTAAAGCAGAATTATGATGTGCCTCAATAACCTTTTGTCTCAACTGATTTGGGACAAACAGTCTCCCTGGAGGTCCTGCAGGGGCGTCCCCCTGAGCCTCTAATACCTCCTCCTCAAGCTCAGAACATACAGCCGACACTACCACCCCCTCCTGAAGGATAGGAATCGGGTCATCCGTTTTCCCAGCCCCTGGGAAACTGCGAGACAAGGCATCAGCCTTAACATTCTTAGATCCAGGGCGATAAGTGACAACAAAATTAAACCTGGTAAAAAACAACGACCATCGAGCTTGTCTGGAATTCAGACGCTTAGCAGATTCCAAATACAGCAGGTTCTTGTGATCAGTAATGACGGTGACCGGGTGGACTGCCCCCTCCAAAAAGTGACGCCATTCTTCAAAAGCCAACTTAATGGCCAAAAGTTCCCTATTGCCGATATCATAATTCCTTTCGGCGGACGACAATTTCTTAGAAAAGAAAGCGCACGGATGCCATTTACCAGGGGACGGACCCTGGGACAATATTGCACCCACCCCTACGTCAGACGCGTCCACCTCCACAACGAACGGCTGTGATGCATCTGGTTGGATGAGAACGGGTGCCGAAGCAAAACATTTTTTCAAAGAGGAAAAAGCTTGGCAAGCTTTGTCCGACCATTTAGAAAAATCCGTCCCTTTTCTTGTCATGTCAGTGAGAGGTTTGACAACAGATGAGAAATTACAAATAAATTTCCGGTAGTAGTTAGCAAACCCCAGAAAACGCTGCAGAGCCTTAAGATCCTCTGGCTGATCCCATTCAAGCACTGCTCTCACCTTTTCAGGGTCCATACGGAAACCGGAGGCTGACACCAAGAAACCCAAAAACTGAAGTTCCTGTACGGCGAATACACACTTTTCCAGTTTGGCGTATAGTTTATTGTCTCGCAAGATCTGCAACACCTGTCTCACATGCTCCTGGTGAGACACAAGATCTGGCGAGTAAATTAAAATGTCATCCAAATATACGACCACAAACAGCCCCACCAGATGACGAAAAATGTCATTAACAAAATGTTGGAATACTGCTGGTGCAGTAGTCAGACCAAAAGGCATGACAAGGTTCTCATAATGTCCCTCCGGCGTGTTAAACGCCGTTTTCCACTCATCCCCCTCTTTTATCCTAATCAGATTATACGCCCCCCTGAGATCCAATTTAGAGAACCATTTGGCGCCAACAATTTGATTGAAGAGATCAGGAATCAGAGGGAGTGGATACGGATCTCGAACAGTAATCCGATTAAGTTCGCGGAAATCCAAGCAAGGGCGTAGGCCTCCATCTTTCTTCTTCACAAAGAAGAACCCCGCGGCTACTGGGGAAGATGAAGGTCTAATATGCCCTTTGGCCAGACTTTCCGAAATATAATCTTTCATAGCCTGCCTCTCAGGACCAGAAAGGTTATATAACCTAGCTTTAGGTAACTTAGCATCAGGAAGTAAATTAATAGAACAGTCATATACGCGATGAGGAGGCAACTCCTGACACCCCTCCTCAGAGAACACATCCCCAAAGTCCTCCAAAAAAGGAGGCAAAGTACTAGGCACGACCGCACTGATGACTGTGTTCATGCAGTTACTTTTGCAAAACTCACCCCATTGGCTTATCTCTCTGGACTGCCAATTAATCACAGGGTTATGTTTAACCAACCAAGGAAGTCCCAACACAATAGGAGTAGGTAGACCCTCCAACACATAACAAGATAATAGTTCCCTATGTATTGCCCCTACCCGAAGGTCAATGTTATGAACCTCATGAACAAAGCTACCTTGGCCGAGAGGCCTGGCGTCAATGGAGAATATAGGGATCGGTTTGACCAATACACTCAGATGCATACCTTGAGCCTGAGCAAACTGAGCGTCAACCAGATTAGCCCCGGACCCACTATCAAGAAGAACAGAAAATCTCTCCACTCTCGTACCAACCACCACCTCCACTGGTACAAGGAACTGAGAAGAACTAGCGGACGAAATACATACTCCCAGGTTGTCGTCCACCACACAACCTGGGATTAACAGTTTTCCGGCGACTTCTTGCTCAACAAGGCACGGGACGGACATCCCCCAACAAAATGTCCCTCTTTCCCGCAGAAGAAACACCTTCTAGTCCTGCGGCGTACCGCCAATCCCCTCCTACGAAATGATGTCCCTCCCAACTGCATAGGCTCCTCCGAACAAACAAGGGGAACCTCAACATAAGGGACTTTAGTAGTAGGTGGAGTAACAACAGGGGGCGGAGTTACCTCGCACCTCTCCCGGAGCCGTCTATCAGTACGGATAGCCAGGGCCATAGCAGCCTCCAGTGATGGAGGAGAATCATACTGAGCCAAAACGTCCTTTAATTTGTCAGAAAGCCCATGACAAAACTGGCTCCTAAGAGCTGGGTCATTCCACTGAGTATCTGTGGCCCATCTACGGAACTCAGAAGCAAATTCCTCCGCCGGACGATCCCCCTGCTGTATCTTACGTAATTTTGTCTCAGCAAGAGAGACCCGATCTGGATCATCATATACCAAACCCAGGGCAGTAAAAAATCGATCTACTGACTGTAGAGCCGGGGATCCCGGAGGAAGGGAAAATGCCCAGGATTGAGGGTCCCCTTGTAGGAGCGAGATAACAATTCCCACTCTCTGCTCTTCACTCCCTGATGATCGAGGCCGAAGCCGAAAATACAATTTACATGCTTCCCTGAAGGTAAAAAATTTGTCTCGCCCACCAGTGAACCTGTCCGGGAGAGCTACTTTAGGTTCAAATTTGGTTTGCTCCGAGGGAGACAAAACTTTGGACTTAATGTCCGTCAGCTCCATGGATAATCCCTGCAACTGCAGAGCCAGCTGGGCTACTGGATCCATGGCAACTGGGAATAATTTTATGGCCAGTGAAAATGTCACGCGGTCTTATGATATGTGTACGATGTCAGTAAACTATTCTTACAGAAACAACACTCTATACAACATATAGATTAGCAACATCAGCATGTAAGTATAGAATAGAATTACCTGACACGATATCCGTTGAACTCAGGATTAATCTTGAGGACTTGATACACTGTCACAGGAAAGAGGAGGCCCGGGGGTCTAACCTGACCCTAAACTGGGGTCCTAACTAATCCCTCACCTTGGAGGTACTGATAATGGTTCAGAGGTCCAAGTCTCCAGCCTAACCCTGTCTCCTATCAGTCCCTGAACCCTGTAATCAGTCCTAAGAAGGATTCTGATTACCACCAAAGGAATATGGGCTGATCTCTGCTAAATACACAGATTAGCAATATAAGACAGACTGGAGAAAACACAGACTTGCATACACACTCAAACACAGAAGGAACATAAATGATCTGGGATATTAAACTCTAAGCAAGGTGAGCTTAAAACAACTAAGGAGCTCTTTAACTTAAGTCTATACAGATACAATCCTATCTGTGGTCTGCATGAAGAATTTCACTGGCAACTCCCAAAACAGACCACCAGAGATTTAAAGGAAACCAATCAACAAATAATTAATTGCAGCCGGGAGAAACTGCACCCAGTCCCAGAACTGAGCACAGACAGAATTAACTCCCTAACTGCCAAACACAAAGAAACAGCAACTCAGCTGTGAGAAGTCAGAATGTGCAACCGCGACGATCTTCGTGGCGATGCACACATGACAGTGACACTCTAAGCTCAGTGGCCACTTTTATCTGAGAACATCCTGCTTGAATCTTCGCAATGATGAGATACTGCTGATCAATTATTAGGTGTCACCTTGGTCCCATGATGTCAAAATGTGAACAGCATGATGAGGAGGACTGTTTAAATACCAATTATAATTGAACCCTGAAATGTATTGGACAATTCGTGGATCAAATAGCTGTTGTGAATTTTTCCATTAAGCTCCTTGTTAGAAAACAGCAAGTTACTGAAACATTGAGCAATTGGACATGTGTATTCAAAAGTTTAGAGACAGTCATGTTAAGTTCACCTGAAAAGGTTAGCGTGCATTTTAGGATCACCCTGAAATTTCACCTGAAAGCCAAATATTCCTAACTTTTTGTGAGTAGAAAGGAATTTGCTCCCTAATATGGGATAATTAGCATTTGCCTCAGATAGTTTCTCCTTTCTCTTGTTCAAAATGGTGAACTTCAAGGACTTATGTCTATCCTCAACCTTAAAAAACTATGAAAAACTATTAATTATGAAAAAGTCAGTATAGCAACATACTGTCTTAGTGCAGTAGTCCAGACATTTTAATTTTTTTTTGCTACAGCTGAAATAAACTATAGCTTTTTCATCCTCTACTTTCACCTTTTATGTGAACCTTTCTGCTGCCAAAAAACTCTAAAATCTTCAAATTGAAAAGGGCTAGCTAAAATGAGGTTTAAACAGGCTGGGCCCCGGACTGGTGCCTCCCATTTCTTCTTCATAGGTCATACTGTCTAGGCCCTGGTGCTCTTCCATTACTTATTCATTTTCCTAACAAATATCAAACATGTTGCTAGAGTTGAAAAGGAGTGATTAAGATTTTTTTTCTGCTGAAAGAAGTCGAAGTTACTTCTTCAGATTGCACACACCAAACCTTTTGCACATCCCCACAAAGGGATAACGTTTAACCACCACTTATCAAAAAGCATGGCTTATTTCTCATTATATATAATAAAAATTGCTTATATTATATGGTCTAGCCATCTTTAGAATACATAATCTATGTAAAGAAGCATAAACTCATCACCCAGCAGTATCTGTGTGAACCCTAGATATGAAGTTATACTGAGTCGAGGGAGAGTAGGGAAAACAGATGAGCTAAAGGACCAGGAGGCAAAAAGTAGGTAAATTGAACTGAGAAGGTTAGATAAATATGCATTGTGACAGGCCTGCCTGAAACACATTTTAAAGGCACGCTTAAAATTGTTCAATTAACTAAAAATGTAGAGCATTGCAGCACTGTGAAGAACTTTTTGAATGAGGATTATAAATCTATGTTGTTTTCTGAAGAGGATGGGCAACAGAGGCTTTATAGAGATAAAATAGGAGATGAATTAGGACAGATCTCCAACAGTGAAGGGAAGTGAAGAAGAAAAAGAAGACCCCGCACTGAAAGAGCAGTCAGGCAGATAGGAAAAGAACTGGAAGACAGTGGTGTCTTTAAGGCCACCAGAGCGTAATTTAGTAAAAATGCATTTATTGAGTCTACTCTGCCAGCCTTCTCGAACACGAAGAGCTAAATCTACTTCTTTCCAGTGGCTGCTCTTCTGCAATTCTCTGCAGACTACTTTGGCTAGTAACCCTAGTTGCCATATTTTATGAAACTCCACGCATCCTCCAGGAGCTTAACTAATTAACTACCTGGAGCTAGAAACTCTATGGTGTATGAAATACTCTATGGTTTATCAAATGCTGAATCGTCCTTCTTCAAGTAACACACATAGTAAAGGAGCAAACAGCAAAATTAAAATAATATAGATTTTCTAGGAAACAGTGCATAAGTTCAAGTATTCAAAGGCATATATAAAATATATTTCACAATAACTGATGGGCCAACTCGAACAGTAATGTACAGGGTTCACACCGAACACCTACTGTTCGGGCATGAACTCCTAACATGGACTTCTCCAGGAAGTCTGTGTTACTGTTTGTGTTTGGCACAACGAACATCACGTGTTTCCCACGTTGTCATCTGCATGACAGCTCAAGAAATCTCACAGTGAAGTGTGGTAACACAGTCTCAGTGATCTGCGGTAACCTCTATGACATCACTGGTAGTCACTGAGTCTGTACTACAGCTCATTCTCATGTGGTTTTCAGCCTGTATGGTCGCATCATGGCACTGTCCAGGTTGTAAACCACATATCGCAGACATCGATTACTGCGTGGGAAATCTTCACTTCAGACACGTGAGGGATATTGTTGTTTAACCCCTTACTGCCATCGGACGTACTATCCCGTCCATGGTACCTGGGCCCGTATGACCATGGACGGGATAGTACGTCCCGTGCGATCGGACGCGCTCCCAGGGGGAGCGCAGCCGATCGTGGCCGGGTGTCAGCTGATTATCACAGCTGACACCCAGCAGTATGTGTCAGGAGCGGTCACGGACCGCTCCCGGCACATTAACCCCTGGCACACCGCGATCAAACATGATCGCGCTGTACCAGGGGGCACAGGGGAGGATCGCGCAGGCAGGGGGCTCCCTGCGCGCTCCCCTTAGACCCTCAGAGCAGCGCAATGTGTCGCGCTGTTCCGAGGGTCCGTCCTCCCTTCAGGTCCCCGGATCCAAGATGGCGCCGGGGTCCTGCAGGGAGGCGGCTTCCTCAGTGCCTGCTGAGAGCAGGCACTGAGAAGCCTGCAGCACTGCCAGAGCGATCGCTGGTGTGACAGTGTGCTGTGCACACTGTCACACCAGCGATCTGCTAAAATACTGTGATGTCCCACCCTGGGACAAAGTAAAAAAGTAAAAAAAATGAAAATAAAAAGTGGTAAGAAAAATCATAAAAAAAAAAAAATATTCCCCAATAAATTCATTTCTTCCTGTAAATAAAAAAAACAAAACAATAAAAGTACACATATTTGGTATCGCCGCGTCCGTAACGACCCCCCCTATAAAACTGTCCCACTAGTTAACCCCTTTAGTGAACCCCTTAAAAAAAAAAAAAACTAAGCAAAAAATCAATGCTTTATCATCATACCGCCGAACATAGAGTGGAATAACACGCGATCAAAAAGACCGATATAAATAAACATGGTACCGCTGAAAACGTCATCTTGTCCCGCAAAAAACGAGCCATCACACAGCATCATCAGCGAAAAAATAAAAAAGTTATAGCTCGCAGAATAAAGCGATGCAAAAATAATAATTTTTTAGATAAAATTGCTTTTATTCTATAAAAGCCCCAAAACATAAAAAATGATATAATTGAGGTATCACCGTAATCGTACTGACCCGAAGAATAAAACTGCTTTATCGATTTTACCACACGCGAAACGGTATAAACGCCTCCCACAAAAGAAATTCATGAATTGCTGATTTTTGTTCATTCTAACCTCCCAAAAATCAAAATAAAAAGCGATCAAAAAACGTCACATGCTCAAAAATGGTACCAATAAAAACGTCACCTCGTCCCGCAAAAAATAAGACCTCACATTACTCTGTGGGCCAAAATATGCAAAAATTATAGCTCTCAAAATGTGGTGATGCAAAAAACTACTTTTTGCAATAAAAAACGTCTTTTAGCGTGACAGCTGCCAATCACAAAAACCCGCTATAAATAGTAAATCAAACCCCCTTTATCACCGCCTTAGTTAGGGAAAAATAATAAAATTAAAAAAATTTATTTATTTCCATTTTCCCATTAGGGTTAGGGTTGCGGCTAAAGTTAGGGTTAGGGTTGGCGCTAACGTTAGGATTAGGGTTAGGGTTGGGATTAGGGTTAGGGGTGTGTTAGGGTTAGGTTTGTGGTTAGGGTTGGGACTAGGGTTAGGGGTGTGTTGGGGTTAGGGTTGGAGTTAGAATTGGGGGGTTTCTGCTGTTTAGGCACATCAGGGGCTCTCCAAATGTGACATGGCGTCTGATTTCAATTCCAGCCAATTCTGCGTTGAAAAAGTCAAACGGTGCTCCTTCACTTCTGAGCTCTGCCATGCGCCCAAACAGTAGTTTACCCCCACATATGGGGTATCAGCGTACTCTGGACCCCAAGCGTTATTGTGCAATTTGTCCTATTTCTTCTGTTATCCTTGGGAAAATAAAAAACTGGGGGCGAAAATATCATTTTTGTAAAAAAAAAATTATTTTTTTGTTTTTTACGGCTGTGTGTTATAAACTTCTATGAAGCACTTGGGGCTTCATAGCACTCACCACACATCTAGATAAGTTCCTTGTGGGGTCTATTTTCCAAAATGGGGTCACTTGTGGGGGGTTTCCACTGTTTAGGCGCATCAGGGGCTCTCCAAATGCGACATGACGCCCCCAGACCATTCCATCAAAGTCTGTAATCCAAAACGTCACTACTTCCCTTCCGAGGCCTGACGTGCGCCCATACAGTAGTTTTCTCCCACATATTGGGTATCAGCGTACTCAGGACAAATTGGACAACAACTTTTGGGGTCCAATTTCTCCTGTTACCCTTTTGAAAATAAAATATTTGGGGCGAAAAAATCATTTTTGTAGAAAAAAAAGGATTTTTTATTTTTACGGCTGTACGCTATAAACTTCTGTGAAGCACTTCGGGCTTCAAAGTGCTCACCACACATCTAGATAAGTTCCTTGTGGGGTCTATTTCCAAAATTGGGTCACTTGTGGGGGGTTTCCACTGTTTAGGCGCATCAGGGGCTCTCCAAATGCGACATGACGCCCCCAGACCAATCCATCAAAGTCTGCAATCCAAAACATCACTACTTCCCTTCCGAGCCCCGACGTGCGCCCATACAGTAGTTTACTCCCACATATTGGGTATCAGCGTACTCAGGACAAATTGGACAACAACTTTTGGGGTCCAATTTCTCCTGTTACCCTTGTGAAAATAAAATATTGGGGGCAAAAAAATCATTTTTGTAAAAAAAAAAAAAGATTTTTTATTTTACGGCTGTACGTTATAAACTTCTGTGAAGCACTTGGGGGTTCAAAGTGCTCACCACACATCTAGATAAGTTCCTTGAGGGGTCTAGTTTCCAAAATGGTGTCATTTGTGGGGGTATCCACTGTTTAGGCAGATCAGGAGCTCTCCAAACACGACATGGCATCCAGCCAATTCTGCGTTGAAAAAGTCAAACGGCGCTCCTTCCCTTCCAAACTCTGCCATGCACCCACACAGTGGTTTACCCCCACATATGGGGTATCAGCGTACTCAGGACAAATTGCACAATAACTTTTGGAGTCTTGTTACCCTTGGGAAAATAAAAATTGGGGTGAAAAGATCAATTTTGTGGAAAAAATATGATTTTTTAATTTTACGGCTCTATGTTATAAACTTGTGTGAAGCACTTGGGGGTTCAAATTGCTCACCAAAGATCTAGATAAGTTCCTTAGGGGGTCTAGATTCCCAAATGGGGTCACTTGTGGTTTCCACTGTTTAGGCACATCAGGGACTCTCCAAATGCAACATGGCATCTAATCTCAATTCCAGCCAATTTTGGTTGGAAAAAGTCAAATGGTGCTCCTTCCCTTCCGAGCTCTGCCGTGCGCCCAAACAGTGATTCCCCCCACATATGGGGTATCAGCGTACTCAGGACAAATTGGACAACAACTTTTGAGGTCCAATTTCTCCTTTTACCTATGGGAAAATAAAAAAATAGTGACTAAAATATAATTTTTGTGGGAAAAAAATAGGATTTTTTATTTTCATGCCCGGGCATTATAAACTTGTGTGAAGCACTTGGGGGTTCAAAGTGCTCACCAATAGGGTTGAGCGATACTTTCCGATATCCAAAAGTATCGGAATCGGAATGGTATCGCCGATACCCAAAAAATATCGGCGATACCCGATACCGATACCGGAAATCCAATGTAAGTCTATGGGAACAAAATATTGGAATTAAAAAAAACCCCATTCTTGCCTTGTTGGTTAATTGTACATGAAGGAAAACAACAAAGAGTAATGTAGAATGTATTGGGGAAGGTTGAGGAGACATTAAAGGCATAGATGTTTAACCCAATCAAATGGAATAGCATAAATTTTTTTTTTTTTTAAAGATGTTCGGATTGACGAAGAAATTGACAATGTTGTTAACGTTTTTTCTATTTTGGCAAATATGTATATTTCACAACTTCCATGCTCTTCACCTTTTTAACTTTTCACACACTTTCTCCTTCATAATCTTCAGCAGCATCATCTTTTTCATCAAATTATTCTTCATCTTCACCTTCTTTATCTTCTTCTTAAACTTCTTGCTATTCATCTTTTTGTTAACATTACTCATATTCTTCTTATTAAACTATTATTCTTCTTCATATTGTACTTCATCTTCTTCATCATATTCTTATTTGTGACAGAGATTCCTGTACTTGTAATCTGTCAAAGTATGAATTTTTCATCCTTCCGTTCTTGCTGTCACAAAAGATTTAAATTACAACAGTATTTGTCCGTGTTCAGTTTAGCCTGCAGCAGCAGGCATTTTCCAGGGGCACCACGAGGAGGAACGGACTCACCCCCATACACTGCTTAGTCTTCTTCTGCTTATAATTTAGAGCATATATTTTGCTCTTCATTTTGGTCTTATACTTCATGCTTTTCTGCTTTTTGATCTTCTGCTTATTGTTCTTCAGTCTCTTGTTCTGTATCTTGTAGTTTGTCTTAACCTTCTTAGTCCTGTTGGGTAATCTTTTATTTCTTCTTTGTGATGGTGTTTAGGCTGGTTGGCTTGATGCTCGTCGTCCTTGTGGTCGTCATCTTCTTCGGGGTGGTCATCAGAGTCGTCGTCTTCATTGTTGGAGATCCAGAGTGATTACCCAAAAAAACATTTAAAAAATCTTCAATTTGTAAATGTAGCAGAAGGTACAAGAGCCAATGCAAGTAACGAGGACCAGCTGACTGTGCTGGAACCCGGAGGGGCAGCAGAAGGAAAAGAGCCAATGGCACAACCGAGGACCAGCTGACGTTACTGGGACACGGTTACTAAGCAGGAGGTACCTGTGCTCCAAAGCACTACCAAGGACCAGCAGACGTTGCTGGAACTCGGATACCGAGATGGAGGCACCTAGGCCAAAGGCACTGCGGAAAACCAGTTGACGGTACTGGAACCCGGACGGGTAGCAGAAGGTACAAGAGCCAATCCAAGTAACGAGGACCAGCTGACTGTGCTGGAACCCGGAGGGGCAGCAGAAGGAAAAGAGCCAATGGCACAACCGAGGACCAGCTGACGTTACTGGGACACGGTTACTAAGCAGGAGGTACCTGTGCTCCAAAGCACTACCAAGGACCAGCAGACATTGCTGGAACTCGGATACCGAGATGGAGGCACCTAGGCCAAAGGCACTGCGGAGAACCAGCTGACGGTACTGGAACCCGGACGGGTAGCAGAAGGTACCCATGGAAATTTAAGATGACAGGCCGCGAGCCGGCCGCAGTTACCGAATCCGACAGTACTACAGTGGGTGATTGTCCTATTGTCACAACGGAAACAGCCTTTATTTGCATTTCCCGCAGCACACATAGGAAGCACCTAAACTCCAAGCACCATAGAGTCGGCTAACCCGACCGCAACACGACAGGACAACTTATTGGAGGCTAAGTGACGTTTACACTGACAGGAAACAGATGCGTGCTGTAACCAGTCTGGGCAGGAGTGAGTACCCATGCCAATGACACTTCCAAGCAACAACTGGCGGTGTTGAAGCCCAGGGATGAGAAGACAACAGGGTGGAGGCAGCAGGACTTTTTGCCGTACACACAGCAGGGGAACAGCTGACATTACTGAACCCCAGTAACACAGGAGCAAGTGTTCACTGTGCTAACAGCACTTCCGAGCAACAACTGGCGGTGTTGTAGCCCAGGGATGAGAAGAGAACAGGGTGGAGGCAGCAGGACTTTTTGCCGTTCACACAGCAGGGGAACAGCTGACATTACTGAACCCCAGTAACACAGGAGCAAGTGTTCACTGTGCTAACAGCACTTCTGAGCAACAACTGGCGGTGTTGTAGCCCAGGGATGAGAAGAGAACATGGTAGAGGCAGCAGGACTTTTTGCCGTTCACACAGCAGGGGAACAGCTGACATTACTGAACCCCAGTAACACAGGAGCAAGTGTTCACTGTGCTAACAGCACTTCTGAGCAACAACTGGCGGTGTTGTAGCCCAGGGATGAGAAGAGAACATGGTGGAGGCAGCAGGACTTTTTGCCGTTCACACAGCAGGGGAACAGCTGACATTACTGAACCCCAGTAACACAGGAGCAAGTGTTCACTGTGCTAACAGCACTTCCGAGCAACAACTGGCGGTGTTGTAGCCCAGGGATGAGAAGAGAACATGGTGGAGGCAGTAGGACTTTTTGCCGTTCACACAGCAGGGGAACAGCTGACATTACTGAACCCCAGTAACACAGGAGCAAGTGTTCACTGTGCTAACAGCACTTCCGAGCAACAACTGGCGGTGTTGTAGCCCAGGGATGAGAAGAGAACATGGTGGAGGCAGCAGGACTTTTTGCCGTACACACAGCAGGGGAACAGCTGACATTACTGAACCCCAGTAACACAGGAGCAAGTGTTCACTGTGCTAACAGCACTTCCGAGCAACAACTGGCGGTGTTGTAGCCCAGGGTCAAGGAGGATGTTTAAATACTATATCAAGTATTTTCCTTGTTACGTGTCAATTAAAAATGTCTATACTCCAAACAAGAGAAATATAAACTTTAGTACCATAAGATGATGATTTAACTTAAAAAAATATATGTAAATTAATAATTTACAAACATAAACGCATACATTAACATGTTGAAAAGCAATGCAAACCACAATTAAAATAGGTTACATAATCTGCTATACGGTTTAAAATAAAAGCATACAAGTACACATCAGAATCCATTAATGATGGGTAAGTAACAGTATGTACACCATTTTTATTGTGTCGACAATGAATGGCTGACTTAAAAACATAATCAGCATTACAAGTTTTCTTTGACATTCATAAAACTTTACATTTGGTGAATAATATCACTAAAATTTTTTAAAAAATATCTAACATTTCCATCATGTAATACTGATAATATGTGCCAATCATTTATATTAACAAAACAAAAATTTAAAAAGTGCATAGTGCAGAGTGAAAACAGATATTTATGCCTGACTGTGGACTTGCAAGCATGACAACGGATAGATAAGGTATATATAGATGAGACTGCATAGCCACAGATGGTGAATGGCGATGTAATACTGTACCTCAATAAAGTGTGCGTTACTACTACATCCTTTTTTTCATCTAGCTTTATAAAAGGTTACGTGCATGTATGGTTGCGCCTTTGTTTGGACGCACAGACTGGCTTCCTGCTGTGACGCGTTGGGTATTGGAGCGTCTGTACGTCTTATGACGCAGACTAACATTCACGGTGCGCATCGTTCATCATCGCAAGCGTACCGACAACACAAAGGCGTTGTCATGACTGCTTTACTCAGTAAACATGCACCTATGATGAAACATACACGCATGTGCCCTATTACATAACAAGCTACAAGAAAAACAAGTGTGAGGTGTGACACAGCTGTTTTGTTAAGGTACAGTATTATATCGACATTGTACAGATGTCGCTATTCAGTCTGATAAATATATATCATTCACGTATTCTATCAGTTGTCGTTCTTTCAGCACCACTTACAGGTATATATTTTGCTATTGTGACTATGCACTATTGACTTTACCAAGGTAATGCATGATTTTTGTTAGCGATTATCATGTTTACATGAAGGACCTTTATGATATGGGCTGTTAACTTTCTAATCAAAAATGTATTTTTTAAAATGACACAAATATAAGTAATGTTGAAGAGGACTATTCCTACATGCATTGTTTGCACAATATTACAGGTGTACATCACGTCCCTTAATCAACATTGGATTATTATATTTACTTGTATGCTTTTATTTCAAAGGCAAGAACACTGAAGTATAACCTTCGCACTGCAGCAGTTGTCAAAGTTCAACCCACATTATGCACTTCCAACATTGCAGCATTTGAGTCATCATGATGTGAGTTGGATTTGTCTAAGCTATGGAGTGACAAGGTTGACCATCAGTATCCTATAGCATAAGTAGGCTTTTGTGTTTGCATTTGTTTTCGACATGTGCATATCTGTAATAATATGTCACAATTATTTTGTTACAGATTTGTGACAAAGACTAATCATTTTATGGTTTGAAAGTTGACGTTTCAAATGTTTACAGCTTAGAAATCAGGGTGTAGCCTCATATCTATGTGTAGCACTAGACACTTTGAGATGTCATTTTTTTTCACCATGATTAGGTAGCTAGCAGTAATTTTTGCCGGACACACAGCAGGGGAACAGCAGGCGTTACAGAACCCCACAAACACATCAGCGATTGTTTTCATCTGTGCATCTAACACTTCTGAGCAGCAACTGGCGCTGTTGAAGCCCAGGGTCAAGGAGGGTGTAGGCAGAGGCCTAGTATGAGACGTTTGAAGTTGAAGTTGTAGTTAGCAGCAGTAATTTTTGCCAGACACACAGCAGGGGAACAGCAGGCGTTACTGAACCCCACAAACACATCAGCGATTGTTTTCATCTGTGCATCTAACACTTCTGAGCAGCAACTGGCGCTGTTGAAGCCCAGGGTCAAGGAGGGTGTAGGCACAAAATATTGAGTTATTGCCTTGTTACTGGCCATTGCAAATGTATGTACTTCAAACAAGAATAAATGAAGTTTTACTAGGACAATAAAATGATGAATTTCAATTCCAAGAATAGAAAATATTTTATACTTGAGAGTCCTCTGTGGTTGATACCGTTTAATGGCTAACTGAAAATATGGTAACAAATTCAAAGCTTTCGAGACTACTCAGGTCTCTTCATCAGGCTAAGACTAAAAAAAAAATGAAGAATCACATATTTCTACACAAGAGGACACAGGAATAGGTAAGACAAGTGAGGGAGGGACAAGTGAGGGGAGACCGGGCAAAAAATGAGAACAAGGATGAATTATCAGCGCCACACGATAAGTCAAAAAATCATGGATTTACCTGTGGCAAAACACTTTTGTATGCCCGGTCATAGCATGATGGATATGGAATTACTGGTATTAAAATATAACTTCAAATATGAGAAAGATACAAAGGTTTCAGAATATAAGCTCATCATGACCTTTGACACTGTTAGTGATGGAATGAATAGATCACACGGATTTATGTCATTCTATATCAATTAAGGAATCTGCGTCTCTGCCCTTCCAGGGGCATGAAAACACAAAACCAGACCCCAATCAGAGGGCAATAAAACTTTCTATCCTTATCTAGGAACTGTTCCAATATTTATGTTCATCCCTCTGTGATAATGACAGTTCTGCTACACGTCACTTACTTGTCTTACCTATTGCACTATTCCTGTGTCCTGTTGTGTATAGAAATATGTGATGCTTCATTTTTTGTTTTAGTCTTTGCCTGATGAAGAGACATGAGTAGCCTCGAAAGCTTGCAATTTGTTACCATCTTTTCAGTTATCCATTCAAAGGTATCAACCACTGCGGACTCTCAAGTCTAAATATTTTTCTATCTAATGGCTAACACGGTACGAAGATACACATGTTTCCTAACTTCAAGAATAAAAATAAAGACACTGCAAATATAAACGCATATATGCACATGCCAACAAGAAATGGAACAACACAGACACCACCCAAAAAATTGGTTACAAAATATAGTGTTGTAAATTTAACAATAAAAGTCCATTTTTGTATTTATGAATAATGCTTAAGGAACGCTATGTTAAACCATAACATAGTGAAGACAATGGATTTTGTAATCGTCACTCATCATCATCATCATTGCAATTTAGATGTGACAGTCACAGACATTTCAATTATTTAAGTTAATAAAATCGTTACTTTGTACAGCATGTATGACATGTCCAGCATGGACTCATCAATGTGATGACACAATAATGTACGATAAAAAATAACCATTTAAAAAAACATAATGCATTGTCACAATTTAAGTGTGTGCCTGCAAGTGTAGGTGAAAGAAAGGCTACGGATAGCAAAGGTATATTCTATGTCTGTATCAGACAGTGGACAGCCTCTGATGGGTAATGGCGATGTTATACTGTACGTCAATAAAGTCTGTGGCTGCAATCATGCATTTTTTGCTTGGACAGTGTTGAAGAGGGTAAAAGCATGTCTGGTTGCGCAAGGCTTTATCCGTCAACACTACCTTCCTACTGTCACGCGTAGGGTAGGGTAGCGTGTGTCAATTATATGACTCTATAAAATGTGACGTTACGCAGCGTTATTGCGCCCTAGGGACGCCAAAAATACGACAGCAGTAATCATTTACTGTCTAATACTCCACCTATGACCAACAAAAAAAGACCGTTCCCTCTTTAACAATCTACAAGACTAACAAGCATAATGGTTGACACAGACTTTATTGAGGTACAGTATTACATCGACATTGTCCATGAGTAACTATGTACTGTGATACCTATATACCATTATTAATTTATATCTGTTGTGGTTGTTTCAACAGCACTTGCAGGTATAACTAGTACTACCTATTGTCAGTATGCATGATGCACTTTCTAGATGTAATAATTTATTATTGCACATTATTACCAGGTTTAGATGCTGGCCATTTCATATATGGTGTGTGAAGTTACAGTTGGCATCAGTATGTGTATTTTATAATGTCTGTCATAAATAAAACTCGTGATGATGATGAGGATTTTATGATTCGTACATCCATTGACTGCATTATCTTACAGGTACAGATAAAGTTCCTTAAAAAGCATTAATTGATAAGTATGAAATGTACTTTTATGCATTAATTTCAAAAAGTGAACACTATGTTTTAGTTTTTGTTACCATTTCTAATAGACATGTGCAGATATGCGCTGTGATGACAAATTATTATTTGTCCATATTTGTCATAAAAATTTATCATTCTAGGCCTGGAAAACTTCACAATTTCCTGTTTTAAGCATAACAATCAGGGTGACGGCTCTTCCCTATTTGGAGCATGTTCGACATGGGTTTTTCTGTGCATGTGTAGGGAACAGGAGACTTGTTGCCGGACACACAGCAGGGGAACAGCTGGCGTTACTGAACCCCACTAACACTATAGCTTGTGTATTGGTCTGTGGACACGACACTTCTGAGCAGCAACTGGCAGTGTTGTAGCACAGGGAGTAGAGTTCAGGTGGTAGAAAGATGAACATAACAGGAGACATGGATAACGTTGCGAACCAGTTATTTAATCTGAAAACGGACAGACAAATTCTGGCGAGATCCATGCCTTGTTCATTTTCAGAAAAGTAAGCCGGTCTACATTATCGGAGGATAGTCGCATGCGACGGTCTGTTAGTACACCACCTGCGGCACTAAAGACGCGCTCCGATAATACACTGGCAGCAGGGCAAGCCAGCACCTCCAATGCATACTGGCTAAGCTCTGGCCATGTATCCAGCTTAGAGACCCAAAACTTGAATGGGGAAGAGCCATCTGGGAGTACACTGAGAGGGAAAGACATGTAGTCTGTCATCATCTTACGGAAACGTTGCCTCCTGCTGACTGGAGCCGTCTCGGATGGTGTAGACATTGGTGGCGCTGCCACAAAACTTCGCCACATTTGGAACATACTGGTCTTGCCCTGTGCAGATGCGCTGCTTGTGCTCCCTCTTGTTGCAGAGCTGTCTCCACTGCCTCGACGCACAGAGCTGCTTTGTAAAGCAGTAGCAGTGCTCTCGGCTGGAATGGAGAACATTATGGATTGCACCAGTGTGTCTTGGTACTCCCGCATTTTACGTTCCCGGTTCAACGGTGTGATGAGGCTTTGTAAGTTGTCCCGGTAGCGAGGGTCTAGGAGGGTGTACACCCAATAATCAGACGTGGTGAGAATGTGGGCGATGCGGCGGTCGTTTCTCAGGCACTGCAGCATGAAATCAACCATGTGCTGCAGACTCCCAACTGGCCAAGAAAAGCTGTCCCCTGCAAGAGGCGTCATCTCTGCCTGCTCTGCATCACCCCACCCTCGCTCTACATACTGACTAGAGCGTTGTGTACCTCCCTCTGGAGCGATGTCTTCCTCCTCCATTGACTCCTCCTCATCCTCCTCACAAAGTGAACACTGCCCAGCCCTTTGTGAGGAACCACGTTGCGCTGACTGTCCAGAAGGTGATGGAATTTGTGACTCCTCATCCTCCACCTCTTCCAAAACCTCATCCCTTATTGCTTGCAGTGTTTTTTGAAGCAGGCAGATAAGGGGGACAGTCAGGCTGACTAGTGCATCATCTGCACTCGCCATCCGTGTTGACTCATCAAACGCACCAAAACGTGGCAGATGTCCTTCATAGAGGCCCACTCAGTAGTGTTGAAGTGTGAACGACGCAAATTGCGAGTTGATTGCGCCTGATGCAGCTGATACTCCATTACTGCTGGCTGCTGCTCACACAACCGCTCCAACATATGTAACGTGGAATTCCACCTGGTGGGTACGTCACATATGATGCGATGTTCAGGAAGGCGAAATCTGCGTTGCAGAGCTGCAATGCGCGATCTGGCCATGCTGGAACGTCGCAAGTGAGCGCACTCTAGGCGGACCTTGTGCAGCAGTGCATCAAGATCCGGATAGTCCCTCAAAAAACTCTGCACGACCAAGTTGAGCACATGTGCCAGACATGGTATGTGAGTGAGGTTGCCAAGGCCCAGAGCTGCCACCAGATTTCGGCCATTGTCACACACTACCAAGCCTGGCTGGAGATTCGCTGGCAAAAACCACACGTCGCTCTCCTGCTTGATGGCATTCCAGAGCTCCTGCGCTGTGTGGCTTCGATTCCCCATGTAAATTAATTTCAGGACGGCCTGTTGACGTTTGGCCACGGCTATGCTCATATCGGTCGCATCAGGTAAGCGTTCACGGGTCCATGTGGAGGTAGACCGTGACGGCTCCTGCAGCGATGATTCTGAGGAACTGGAGTAGGAGGAGGAGTCAATGTGGACAGACTTGATTCCTGCAATCCTTGGAGTTGACAGAACACGTACAGCGCTACTCGCAAGATCTGTACCCGGCTCCACAACATTGACCCAATGGGCAGTGAGGGAAAGGTATCGTCCCTGGCCATGGGTACTGGTCCACGCATCGGTGGTCAGGTGGACCTTGCTACTGACGGCGTTTAGTAGCGCATGTTTAATTTTTCCCTCAACATGCTTTTGCAGAGCAGGGACGGCTTGCCTGCTGAAATAAAATCGGCTGGGCACATTGTATTGTGGGACTGCCAATGACATTAAGTCACGGAAACTGTCAGTCTCCACCAGCCTGAATGACAGCATTTCAAGGGACAGGAGTTTTGCAATGCCAGCATTCAGAGCCTGTGCTCGTGGATGGTTTGCCGAGTATGGCCGTCTTTTATCCCATGCCTGTGCTACCGATGGCTGTTTTGTGGCCTGGGAGTGTGAGGATGACAGGGAACTTGCAGCTGTGGGTGGAATAACACTGGGTCTCTGGACAACAGCGACAGAGGTTCTTCCATGGCGATCCTGTGAGGAAGCCGAACCAGCTGTGTGTGAGCTGGAGGAAGAGGCTCCAACACGAGCTGAAGATGTAGGTGCTGCTGTAGGTTGGCCTACATCTCCAGTGTGTCTTTGTAACTCAACCACGTGCTTTGTCCGTACATGTTTCCACATATTTGTGGTATTGAGGTTACTGATATTTTTACCTCTTTTAACTTTTTGATTACACAGCTTGCATTTGACATAGCAAATATCATCTGCAAGTGTGTCAAAAAAGGACCACGCAGTGCAAGTCCTGGGAGCGCCCGGTTTGGCTGTTGGAAGAGAACTGCTACGAACGGGTGCCAAACTGGAGGCTAGAGGCAACCGAGTCTGCAGCCTACCTCTCCCTACTGTTTGGACCGTTGGGGCAATCTCTTCCTCAGAGCTGCTACCACCACCTTACTGTTCCTCACGCCATGTTGGGTCTTGGACCTCATCATCTCCACTACCCTCTTCCAACACCTGCTGCTGTTGGGTGGTCTGGCCAGCACCTTGCTCAACAGAAAATGGCACCTGAGTCTCATCATCATCAGATGCGTTCTGCGGTGTGCTGACCATCGGCACTGGCTCCACCCGCCTCTTCACATTCAGAGAGACACAGCTGTTGCGCATCACTGTATACTGCCTCTTCTTCACATTCCAGAATGCTGCTTGGCTGGGCCCCTGTTTGCAAGCCAACAGATTCTGAGAACAGAAGCAGAGACTCAGCTGGCTCCAGTTCAGAACTCTCTGACTGCCTGGGCAATTTGGCAGGCGGTGAAGAGACAGATGGTTGTTCAACAGTGCTGTGGTCCTGAGAGGAGGTGGAAGCAATTGAAGTCGATGCATTGGCTGCCATCCAACCAACAACGGCTTCAATTTGTTCTTCCCGCAGCAGGGGGGTACGCTGAGCTCCTACAAAAGTGCGCATAAAGGAACGCTCAAGGGGAAAACTGGTGGATGCTGTGTCACTGGGTGCGGCAGCAGCCACAGAATCCCCACGTCCTCTCCCTGCTGAAACTCCACGGCCACGACCACGTGCCTTACTCCCTGCCTTCTTCATCTTGGTAGATTGATAAAGAAAGTCAGAAAAGTTATAAGGCCTAAGTGTGGTTATTCCTCAGAGACTGCAGTGAACACTGCAGACAACTGTTCAGTAGCTGTGAAAGGCCCCTTTGTGTACTTCTATAGTGTTTGCAACCAATGTATTGTATACGGATGGAAGCGCGTCACACTAATAGATTAGATTTTTTAAAAATATAATGGAGCAGCACCAATTAGAGAAAAATGTGAAGGATGAGGCAGTGACACACGCTCAGCAGACTACAACCAGCAGTGGTTGAAGAACTAACTGGAGCGTAATCTGCACTCAAAAAATGAAAAGCTCACAGACTACAGTGAACACTGAAACACAACTGCTCAGTAGCTGTGAAAGGCCCCTTTCTCTACTTCTATAGTGTTTGCAACCAATGTATTGTATACGGATGGAAGCGCGTCACACTAATAGATTAGATTTTTTTAAAATATAATGGAGCTGCACCAATTAGAGAAAAATGTGAAGGATAAGGCAATGACATACGCTCAGCAGACTACAACCAGCAGTGGTTGAAGAACTAACTGGAGCGTAATCTGCACTCAAAAAATGAAAAGCTCACAGACTACAGTGAACACTGAAACACAACTGTTCAGTAGCTGTGAAAGGCCCCTTTGTCTACTTCTATAGTGTTTGCAACCAATGTATTGTATACGGATGGAAGCGCGTCACACTAATAGATTAGATTTTTTTAAAATATAATGGAGCTGCACCAATTAGAGAAAAATGTGAAGGATGAGGCAGTGACACACGCTCAGCAGACTACAACCAGCAGTGGTTGAAGAACTAACTGGAGCGTAATCTGCACTCAAAAAATGAAAAGCTCACAGACTACAGTGAACACTGAAACACAACTGTTCAGTAGCTGTGAAAGGCCCCTTTGTCTACTTCTATAGTGTTTGCAACCAATGTATTGTATACGGATGGAAGCGCGTCACACTAATAGATTAGATTTTTTTAAAATATAATGGAGCAGCACCAATTAGAGAAAAATGTGAAGGATGAGGCAGTGACACACGCTCAGCAGACTACAACCAGCAGTGGTTGAAGAACTAACTGGAGCGTAATCTGCACTCAAAAAATGAAAAGCTCACAGACTACAGTGAACACTGAAACACAACTGTCCACAATCTGTGAAAGGCTACTCCTTTGTCTACTTCTATAGTGTTTGCAACCAATGTATTGTATACGGATGGAAGCGCGTCACACTAATAGATTAGATTTTTTTTAAAATATAATGGAGCAGCACCAATTAGAGAAAAATGTGAAGGATGAGGCAGTGACACACGCTCAGCAGACTACAACCAGCAGTGGTTGAAGAACTAACTGGAGCGTAATCTGCACTCAAAAAATGAAAAGCTCACAGACTACAGTGAACACTGAAACACAACTGTCCACAATCTGTGAAAGGCTACTCCTTTGTCTACTTCTATAGTGTTTGCAACCAATGTATTGTATACGGATGGAAGCGCGTCACACTAATAGATTAGATTTTTTTAAAATATAATGGAGCTGCACCAATTCCACAAAATCAAATAAAAAAAAGAGTCAGTGAGTGACACGTGCAGATGCCTACAAACAGCGGTGGATGCAGAGCAAACTGCAGCGTCACCTGTCACACACACCTTGCACAGAGCTGTTAAAACAACACTGGCAAAAGGAAGCTTTACACAGTGGTTGGTAAACTAGCCTGCCTAAAGCACAGTAGAGTACACAAAATCGCAATGTCTAACTGTCCCTCAGAGTCAGCACAGCAGCGTTCTGTCCCTAACTGAGTTCACAGCACAGTGACGCTAAAATGGAGGCGGCGCCTTTTATAGTGCATTCTGACATCATTTCAGCAGCCAATCACAGCCATGCCATTAGTTAAGATGACCGCAGCATTACAGGATGTGCCCACACTTCATAAGATTCCTCATTGGCTGACTAAAATCACATTGCCTCTCAAAGAATTATGGGAACTTCCGATTCCGGTATACGATATAGGAAAAATATCGGAACTAAGTATCGGAATTCCGATACAGCGAATATCGGCCGATACCCGATACTTGCGGTATCGGAATGCTCAACACTACTCACCAAAGATCTAGATAAGTTCCTTAGGGGGTCTAGCTTCCAAAATGGGGTCACTTGTGGGGGGTTTCCACTGTTTAGGCTCATCTGGGGCACTACAAGCGGAACATGACCCCCCTCAATGTTTGCATTCCAAAACGTTACTGCTTCCTTTCCAAGCCCTGCCATGTGCCCAAACAGTTTCTCCCCCCACATATGGGGTATCAGCGTACTCAGGACAAATTGGACAACAACTTTTGGGGTCCAATTTCCTTGGGAAAAATCAAAAATTTGGGACTAAAAAATCATTTTTGTGGAAATTTTATTTTATTTTTTTCACACCCAGGCATTATAAACTTTTGTGAAACACTTTGGGGTTCAAAGTGCTCACAACAGATCTAGATAAGTTCCTTAGGGGGTCTAGTTTCCAAAATGGTGTCACTTGTGGGGGTTTCCACTGTTTAGGCGCATCAGGGGCTCTCCAAACACGACATGGCGTCCAATCTCAACTCCAGCCAATTTTAGTTTGAAAAAGTCAAACGGCGCTCCTTCCCTTACGAGCTCTGCCGTGTGCCCAAACAGTGGTTTTCCCCCACATATGGGGTATTGGCCTACTCAGGAGAAATTGCACAACAACTTTATCTGTCCATTTTCTCCTTTTACCCTTGTGAAAATAAAAAAAAGTTTGTAAAAGATCATTTTTGTGGCTAAAAAGTTAAATATTCATTTTTTCCTTCCACGTTGCTTCAGCTCCTGTGAAGCACCTGAAGGGTTAATAAAATACTTGAATGTGGTTTTGAGTACCTTGAGGGGGGCAGTTTTTTAGAATGGTGTCACTTTTGGGTATTTTCTGCTATATAGACCCGTCAAAGTGACTTCAAACGTGAGGTGGTCCCTAAAAAAATGGCTTTGTAAATTTTGTTGTAAAAATGAGAAATCACTGGTCAACTTTTAACCCTTATAATTTCCTAACAAAAAAAAATTTTGGTTCCAAAATTGTGCTGATGTAAAGTAGACATGTGGGAAATGTTATTTCTTAACTATTTTGTGTGACATATTTCTCTGTTTTAAGGGAAAAAAAATTCAAAGTTTGAAAATTGCAAAATTTTCAAAATTTTTGCCATATTTGCGTTTTTTTAAAAAATAAACGCAAGGTATATCGAAGAAATTTTACCACTAACGTGAAGTACAATATGTCACGAGAAAACAATCTCAGAATCGCGAAGATCCGTTGAAGCGTTCCAGAGTTATAACCTCATAAAGAGACAGTGGTCAGAATTGTAAAAATTGGCCCGGTCATTAACGTGCAAACCACCCTTGGGGTGAAGGGTTAATATTTTTCTTTTTCTTTTACAGGGGACATGGGCTTTAATGGAATAGGTGTAAGGTGAGTATCATGGTTGTTTATTTTTTTCTGTTTTTTTTACAGGTGACAATGGCATCAAAGGAATGGGTGAATATAAGTGTTATTTTTAAATAAATTTGTAAAACATGGTGTGGATTTTTATTTCAAATAAAGGACTTTATTCTGGAAGTTTCTTTATTTATAATATGACTATGAGGTTAGAAATAGAGACGCGTCTTATAGATGCCTTTCCATTACGAACCTCTGGGCTTGATGTCACCTGACAATAGAAAGGTGACATAAAGCGGATCTAATAGATGGGCCTTTTCTGTGGAGGCTGCAGGCTGCTAATTTTTGGTGGGTGTGGCAATATCCATGTACCCTTACCAGCCTGAGGATACCATCCCCAGCTGTCTGCTTTAGCTTGGCTGGTTGTCCAAAAAAGAAGGGATCCCACGCCATTTTTTAAAACTATTTATTTAAATAATTAAAAAAAACTGCAAGGGGACCCCTCTATTCTTGATAACTAGCCATGATAAATAAAACTGACCGCTAATGCTTGCAGCCTGCAGCTGTCAGTTTCGCCATGCGGTTATGAAAAATAGAAGAGATCACAAATCACTTTTTGTTTTTATTAATTTATAGTGCAGGTGCCAGCTGATGAATACTCCCACCAGCGGCGCCTGCTCTCACTGTTAGGGCTCATACTCACTTGAGCCGAAAACGGAATGATTTTCAGCCGATAAAAAATCGGATTCAAATCGGACCACTGTTATTCAATAGGTGACATCTCATTTGCGATTGTTTTCTCAGCTGAAATCGGTGTGAGAAAAAAATCGCAGCATGCTGCGATTTGATGCGATTTTGGCATGATAATCGCTAATGCAATAGATGGTGCTATAAAAAATCGCATGCAAATCGCATGACAATTGCACATAATCGGACCATTCTGAAAACTGACCATTTTTTTTCCAGCAAGTGAGTATGAGCCCTTATCAGCGACAGCAGGCGTAGGCTGATGGGAGTAGTACTCACATTAGCCAAATCCTCTGTGACCCACGGTAAACATTTTATCGCCTGTCACAGCTACTGGCTCACACTGTCATCTGACAGTGTGGTAACCGTAATCTTAACCGTCGATCAAAGGAAGTGTATACTGCACTGTCATACAGATAACAGCATGGCAAACAATGTATGTTCGGGCCATCTATTCATCTGAGTGGGGTCTGGGTTCGGATTCGGGTACTGTTCTGGTACACAAACCAAACCTTTTTTTAAAATATTTGGCTAAACTTGTTGGCCCAAACATCCAGTGGTTCGCCCATCACTATTCACAATATAAAACATTAATGTAATCCCCAACTTTGGGGCTTTACAGCAATACCAAACAAAAGTGAGGTTAAATGTTTTTGCTAAGTAACTAAAGCCAGCTGGGGAGAGGGAGTGAAGGAGCTGTGAGTGAACACGGTCATTAGTGCATGTAGTTGTACGAGAAATGAGGAACCTAGATATTTTTTATCCTGTAACTAGGTTAAAAGCTAATATGGGATGGAGCTAAGTGTGGTAGGGATGGTGATCTTTGCTCTTTGGGGGTTGAGTGATAATTTTTCATTGAATGTTATCAGTTTTTCCTTGAAATAAGTGACCAGATTTTCAGCATTGAAATTGGTGATGGGGGCTTGAACTATAAAGCTAAAGAGGGAGTGAAAAATGAAAAAAAGGGTTATTTTGGAGCATTGGATAGTTGTTATTGCATTATTGAATGTTATTATTAATAAAAAATGAAAACAACCATCTAACAGTGCTTTTGCAGAAGCTAAACTGCAAATTAAACTAATTTTGTACTTAACAATATCCCTTAAAATATTTTTCTCATTTATATAAGCCACCAATTAAACAAATCTAAAATATTTACAATGTACACTGAAAATCCTGGAATTATTTACACTCTGAATTTGAACACACACCAAAAAAGAAAAAGAAACATATTCACAAAGGTGTCCCACTGATTTAGGTCTTTTGAGAAAACAAAGAGAAATAAAAAAAATAACACAAATTACAGCTGAAACAAATCATCAGCATCACTTTTTTCAAATTATTACATTTCTGGGGAATTTCAGTCAGTTACATGAAACAAGAAAATGCCAGATTCAATGGTGCTTTGATAGTCAGGTTATGTTAATAATAGGGACTCATGTAAAATGCATAAGGTATACCTTACAGATGAAGAAGATTGCTCATAATTATTCTGCTTGCTAGGAGTATAGGTCTTTCTGAACTGATACATAAAGGCCTTTTACATTCTGGCCTAATTACTTATAGACAGTTGAGCACAAAATTACTTTCATCTGTCTGGATATACGGGACACAGATTAGAGCAATTCCTTCTTACACAGCTGCTTGGCTTGTAAACTGGAAAAACACGTTGCTCTTGAATGAGTAAAGTAAATTTCCTTGTAATTATATCACCAAATGCAAGTTTGTATTAATATCATTACTGTATATAGTATAATAGATAAATATACACAAAGCTTTTATTAACATATTTAAACTACTTCTCATTAATCCTCAAAAACTATAATATTTCAAAACAAACATTATAACATTGTTAATGTATTCTATGTGGGTGGAAAATGTTGGAATTTAATGAAAGAAAAAGCTTTTACTTAAAAGAATCGTCAACCCTGGGGGTATAAATTTAGTATACATTTCTCGTGTATAGTCAGCCTGACTGGTGCCCTCAGTTTGCCTCACACTGCATTTTTCGTTCAAATCAGTGTTTCGGTCTTCATAATTCCAATATGGCTGCTGCAATGGCATGGGAAGTGCCATCAGTTCCTATGATTCTGCATCATTGGGGGAAGCTCTGTCATAACATTGGTGAAAAAATGTGCCTGTATTGCATTTGTGTGAAAGTGGCCATAGTAAGATATTTATTATATAGTTATATATTTACCATAGCAGATAAATGCAAGTTTTTACCAGTTCCCTGTACATGCACTCATTTTTTCTGGGTGTATCAAAATGCAGTACAACCATGCACTGATAAAAATGCAAATAAAAGGAAAATACAGCATTATTCAGCTTATTTATTTAGTCATCAAATAGCCATAAAATGTATCAGAAAGAAATTTCACTAGTTTTCAAAACACAATCCTGTCATAGCCTGTGTGCTCTAGCAGTAGTAGTTTATATAATACATAACAACCAATGAGAAAATGTCTTGGTTCAGCTAATGAAAGACCTCTATGAGATAGGACTTGTGTATAGGTAGTACAAATTAAAACATTGCTGAAAATAGGAAAGGTCATCAATATCAGATTGATAGTGGTCCAGTAATGGCCGCACCTACTGATCAGTTGTTATCTGTTCTGGCAATGTCTGGGTGTTAAGGATGTGTGAAGGTGCTCAGGGATGCTCAGATATCACTCTAGTGTCTGGGTGCTTGTATCTGATTGGCTGACCATGTGACATCATCAAGGGTTATAAAAGGACAGGTACCACCAGGCTCGGCACACTGACACCATTGCACAGCACTGTGACAGCGGTTATTGGATGGAGAGAGTGCTTGTCCAGGCTTGTGTGCACAGTTTGACGAATCAAAGTCCTGTATTGTTGATACTGGTGTTGAAGCTGAACCATCATGCTAACAGCCCTTCCAAAGGCTAATCTTGTGCTTTGCTGTTTGTATTAGATACAATCTGCATTTAGCCTAGGCAAGGAGAGAGAATTGCTGTAATGTGTGTAGTACAGTTCATATAGCGTCTTGTGCTTGGGTGCGATGAAAACACATGAGACAAAGGTTTGATATAGAAGGTCTTGTATTACTTCATACAAGTTGGCAAAAATAGTCACACAGTTTGCAGACACAGAAGCAGGAGACACAGCAGGCCAGAGTAATCTAAGCTCAGCAATCACTCTCCACAACAGGTTCAGGATCTTCTTCTCTGTTACCGTAAGTCCATGCAAACGTGGTTCTTTCAAAGAGCAGGGTTCCAGAGTCCACAAGTGTTTCAGAGTTCCTCAGTAGGAATAGCTGGAGTACAAGGTCCAAGGCTTCAGGAGTCAGGTCACAGGTTCACTGCAGGCTAGATTCAGAAGCACTGATTGCTCAGCTGTGGCTGCTTAAGAAGCAAGAGGGAGAGAATCAGGGCGGTAACATGAAAGCTGAAAACTCCATATTGACTGAGGGCAAGATAGCTGCAGCAAGCAGAAAGCAAAATGGCTGACGGAAAAACTGAGTTTCAAGAACATATACAAAGAACCTTACATTACTCCCCCCTTAGGGACAACCTCCGGATGGCCTCAGACCAGGCTTGTCTGGGTACCTCTGATGAAACTGGCAGAGCAAACGAGGAGCATTAACGTTATTGACTGGTTCCCATGAGTTGTCCTCCACTGGGTAGCCTTGCCATTTAATCAAATATTGTAACTGATTTCTATATAACCTGGAATCCAGAATCCTTTCCACCACAAATTCTTCCTGACCATCGACTAGCACTGGGTCAGGGCAAGGAGAAGAACGTCCAGGAAACGTATTGGGTGTTGCAGCCTTTAGTAGGGATACATGAAAGACAGGATGGATTCTCATAGTTCTGGGCAGTTGAAGACGACAAGCAACGGCACTTATAATCTTACTGATTTTATAGGGTCCAATGTACTTATGTCCCAACTTAGACGATGGAATCCTTAACTTAAGATTTCTGGTTGACAGCCAGACCAGGTCTCCTACCTTGAAAGCTGGTGCAGGTTTACGAAATTTATCTGCTGCTTTCTTGTACCTTTACTGAGCTGATTCCAGATTCTCTTTTAGAAGATCCATATTCTTCTGTAAAGACGTGATTCTTTCCGCCACTGCTGGTAAAGGCGTTTCTATGGGAAATCGTGGTAGAATGTTAGGATGATAACCTAGATTGGAGTAAAAAGGAGACTGCTTAGTGGAGGCACTCTGAGAGTTGTTATAAGAGAACTCAGCTAATGGAAGTAGATCCACCCAATCATCCTGTAGGTGGCAGATAAAGCAGCGGAGATACTGCTCCAGGGTTTGATTGGTTCGTTCTGTCTGTCCATTAGTCTGGGATGAAAAGCAGAAGAAAGGTTTACTTTAATGTCCAATGCTGCACAGAAATTTTGCCAAAACCTAGAAGTGAATTGCACCCCTCGATCCGAAATAACCTCATCCGGTACTCCATGTAAGCGAAACACATCTTTAATCATCAAATCTGATGTCTGTTTTGCAGTGGGTAAGCCGACACAAGGGATAAAATGAGCTGCCTTTGTTAGACGGTCAACCACCACTAGAATGGTGTTCTTCCCTTGAGAGGTTGGTAACTCCACAATGAAGTCCATAGAAATGGATCCCCACGGGCGGGACGGGGTGGGAAGAGGTTGCAACAGACCAGTTGGTGAGGAGCGAGGTGTTTTGCATCTTGCACAGACTTCACATGAAGTGACATAGTTTAAAACATCCTTCCTGCAAGTGGGCCACCAAAAGAAACGAGAAAGAAATTCCTGTGTTTTTAGAATTCCTCTATGCCCAGCTATCTTGGAATCGTGAATAAGTTGCAATACTCTCAATCTGACTGTTTCAGGAATATACAGACGTTGTCCCAGAATCCACACACCATTCTTAAAGACAAGACTTACGTCCCTTGGGGGTTGTGCCAACAAGGAATCCGCATGGTATGCTTCCTTGATGTCCTTAAGTAGGTCTTGATTATGAATCACTCCCAGGAATCTAGAGTCAGGAAGAATAGTCTTAGGAGGAGCAAGTGGACGGGTCTCTGCTGAATGAATCCTAGAGAGTGCATCAGCCTTTCCATTGCGTGATCCTGGTCTATAAGAAATAACAAAATTAAATTGGTTTAAGAAAAGATTCCAGCGAGCCTGGCGAGGAGTCAGGCATTTAGCCGACCTGATAAATTCAAGGTTGCGATGGTCTGTCAGGACGACTATTTGTTGTGCAGCTCCCTGAAGAAGGTGTCTCCATTCTTTGAAGGCGGCAATAATGGCCAACAACTCTCTATTGCCCACATCGTAGTTCCTCTCAGCCGAAGACAACTGCTGGGAAAAGAAGGCACAGGGATGCAAGACATTCTTCTCACCTGTTCTCTGAGAGAGTATAGCTCCAACGCCACAGTCTGAAGCATCCACCTCTATTATGAAGGCAAGTTCGGGGTTGGGATGTACCAAGATAGGTGCAGTGGTAAATTTATCTTTCAGATGGGAAAATGCTTCCTGGGCTTGGGGAGTCCAGGAGAACCTAGACTCTTTCCGGGTAAGTTGGGTGATAGGTGACACTACCTCAGAAAAATTCCTAATGAAACGTCTATAGAAGTTGGCAAACCCGATGAAGCGCTGCACCTCCTTCACATTTCTAGGACTTGGCCAATCCTTGATGGCTTGGGTCTTGCTTCCATCCATACTAATTCCTTGTGTAGACAGTACATACCCCAGAAATTGAATTTCGGTCCTATGGAATTCACACTTTTCAAGTTTGATGTAAAGATGGTTTTGTCTTAGACGTTCCAAGACCATTCTCACATGTCCATGATGTTCCTCTGTGGAATTAGAAAAAATTAGAATATCATCCAAATAAATCACCACGAATGTATCTAGGAGATCCCTGAAGATGTCATTCACCAAGTGTTGGAAAGTGGTTGGGGCGGTACTCAGACCAAAAGGCATAACTAGATATTCAAAGTGTCCATAGAATGACCTGAATGCAGTCTTCCACTCATCCCCAGGTCTAATACGGACCAAGTTATAGGCCCCACGGAGATCCAATTTAGAGAAAATTTTGGCATGCCGCACTCTCTCCAATAACTCAGGGATTAAAGGCAATGGATAACGGTTTCTAATAGTAACCTTATTGAGTTCCCTATAGTCTACGCAGGGTCTCAGAGATCCATCTTTCTTCTTCACAAAGAAGATGGGTGCACCTGCAGGAGATGAAGAGGGGCGTATGAAGCCCTTGGCTAGATTTTCGTCTATGTAATCCTTTAAAGCCTTTAGCTCAGGCCCGCCAGGGGGTAGATCTTACCAAAAGGTATCTCTGCTCCAGGCAATAATTCGTTTGGACAATCATATGGACGGTGAGGGGGAAGCTGGTCAGCGTTCTTCTTGTCACATAAATCCACATAGTCCTGGTATATAGCTGGTAGTTCAGGGACTGACATGGTTCCTTTAGGAACAGAGCACGCTGAAACTTCTGGAGTCATCTGTTTCTCTGGAAAGTGTAATTCCTTAGTCTCCCAGTTAATGGTAGGGTTCTGAGCCTGCAGCCATGGTAGTCCTAGAATAATGGGAAAGTGGGGAGAAGAGATAAGCATAAAGGACAGTTTCTCTTGATGATCTTTACCCATAAGGACCCTCAAAGGCTCCGTTTCCTGATCCACTGGTCCAGAGGTCAGCAGGGAGCCGTCCACAGTTTCCATCTGTACTGGAGTAGCCTTCTTCACTGAACGTATCCCCTGTTTCAGAGCAAAGGAGACATCCATAAAAATCCCACTTGCCCCTGAGTCGATCATAGCAGAGCTAGACACCCAGACTGAGTCAACCCAGAGTTTGATGGAAAGGAAGCAATGAGAATTGTTTTTCCTACAACTCAGCTGGGACACCGCTGAGGAAACTTGAAAAATTGCAGCGTTTACACAGTCATCGTCCTCAGAAGTAACGGAGTTTAAGTCCGAGAAATCAATATCTGTTGCTGCAGATCTCTCTGGAGCCTGAGGCTCGGACCTGACAGATCTCCTCTCGCAACACTCACAGTGAATGAGTGCTGCAGTAGTCTTACGAGAACGGCTGGGACAGTTTATAATGAAGTGCCCTGACTTACCACAATAGAAACATAGATTTTCCTTAAAACGATGTTCTTTGCGTGCATCGCTAACCCGTCTTTGTAAAGAGTCTACCTGCATGGGTTCAGGTTCAGGTTCCCGTGTGATCCTACTCAAAGGTTCCTTAGCTGGGGAGGAAGGTAGGAAAAGGTTAGTGCGATTGTTTTCGAACCATCTCTCTTGCCTGCGTTCAGTCAGACGAGCATCAATACGGATGCAGTAATTAATAAAGTCACCTAACGCAGTGGGAGGGTCGGCACGAGCTAGTTCATCCTTAATTAGTGGAGACAACCCCTTTCGAAAAATAGATTTTTTGGCGGAACTGTCCCAAGTGGTATCAAGGGCCCATCTCCTGAAATCCAAGGCATATTCGGCTACCGAGTGCTTACCTTGGCGCAAAGTTAACATGGCTGCTTCAGCTGTTGCACCTCGATTGGGGTCATCAAACACCTGCCCCATGGCTGAAATGAAAGCATCAAGATGATCCAAACATTCATCCTCAGTCTCAATCAGAGGGTTTGCCCACATCAAAGCCTTGTTGGTAAGCAACATAATTATAGTAAGTACTTTAGATCGTTCAGTGGGAAATTGTGAAGCATGTGCAGAAAAAAAAAGATTGCATTGGTTAATAAATCCCCTGAATTTCTCACGTTCACCGCCAAAACGAAAAGGGGGCAACTTGGGAATCCCAGAACTCGGGGCTACGGCAGGAGCCTGGACTCGCTCCTCTAGAACCTCAATCCTGGCTTGCAAATCCTGGGCAGTCTGTCCAAACACTTGCAAATTGTGATTAGTGAGGTCCTGTAGATTTGTAAAGCGGGTTTTTATAGTTTGTAAATCTGCAAGGATATTATCAGTCACTCCGCAAAGTTCCTTTATGCGGGCTTCCATCTTCCAAATCTTTTAAGACAAAAGTACTGGTAGGAGAAGAGAAAAGAGAAAAAAAAACAATAGTGTTTACCTGTGGTAACACTGCAGAGAAAAAAAAAACTTAAGGGAACTGCTCACCTGGAATGGTTGTGAGAAGTCACAACCACTGTCATCACAGAAAGTACAACCGGACATCTGATATCCACAGTTACAGGAGACACAGCCTTTCCAGACCCAGCAGACACTAACGTTTGGCTTCTGAATCTTGTAATGTGTGTAGTACAGTTCATATAGCGTCTTGTGCTTGGGTGCGATTAAAACACATGAGACAAACGTTTGATATAGAAGGTCTTGTATTACTTCATACAAGTTGGCAAAAATAGTCACACAGTTTGCAGACACAGAAGCAGGAGACACAGCAGGCCAGAGTAATCTAAGCTCAGCAATCACTCTCCACAACAGGTTCAGGATCTTCTTCTCTGTTACCGTAAGTCCATGCAAACGTGGTTCTTTCAAAGAGCAGGGTTCCAGAGTCCACAAGTGTTTCAGAGTTCCTCAGTAGGAATAGCTGGAGTACAAGGTCCAAGGCTTCAGGAGTCAGGTCACAGGTTCACTGCAGGCTAGATTCAGAAGCACTGATTGCTCAGCTGTGGCTGCTTAAGAAGCAAGAGGGAGAGAATCAGGGCGGGAACATGAAAGCTGAAAACTCCATATTGACTGAGGGCAAGATAGCTGCAGCAAGCAGAAAGCAAAATGGCTGACGGAAAAACTGAGTTTCAAGAACATATACAAAGAACCTTACAATTGCTGAAGTAGGGAGAGTGTCTGAATACAGTCTCTAGGCAAGGCTTAGGGCTTTGTAGTCCGTTGCTAAATATATATTTGCAGCAGTTGACCACATTTTTATTTTTTGGGTGAAAAAATTAACTGTATTGTCATCCATAGAGTTTTAGGTGCTTTGTGGAACATTTCTGTGTTATATAACACTCCAAAAAAACCTTGAAACATTTTTTTGTATTGTATTACTCATCCATATACTGCTATGTAGTACATTTCAGTATTACATAGCACTCCAAAAAAGCCTTGAAACATTTTGATTCACTTACTCATCCATAGAGTATTACTCCTCTGGGGTACATTTCTGTGGTATGTAACCCTCCAAAAAAGTGTTCACATTTTTTTCGGTATTATATTGCTCATCCATACAGTATCATGTGCTCTGGAGTACATTTCGATGTTACGTAACAGTTCAAAAAAGCGTTTAAATATTTTCTTGTATTCAATTACCGTATTTTTCGGACTATAAGACGCACCGGACTATAAGACGCACCCAGGTTTTAGAGGTGGAAAATAGGGAAAAATATATTTGCAGCAAAAAATGTGGTAAAATATTTAATAACATAAATAACATACTATTATATATGGTGTTATTATATATAATAGTATGTTATTATGTAGGAAGCTACGGGTAGGAGATGGTGCTGTGGGACCAGTGTGGTGTCTGTAAACTACTATGTGAAGACGCTGGAGGGTGAGTATAAGGCCGGGGTCACACATGCGAGAAATTTGCACTATTTTTGTGCGAATCTCTCTCGTGAACACCCAGCACTGCCGCTGGCACTCAGACTGGAGCATGCAGCTGCATAGAAATACATGCAGCATAGAAATACATGCAGCCGCACGCTCCGGTCCGAGTGCCGGCGGCAGTGCCGGGTGTTCATGCGAGAGTTTCCCCACAAAAATCATGCAAATTTCTCGCATGTGTGACCCCGGCCTAAGAATGGGGGCATAGGGCTTATATTTAAAGCCACACTCCAGCTGCTTTAAGATCCCATGGGAGAACTATAACTCCCAGCATGTCCTGAAGATACTATGGCATGCTGGGAGTTATAGTCCACCACAGGATGGCAGAGTGCTTTTTAATGTGCTGTAATTACTAACCTTTTAATAATTTTTTTCTTGTACAGTGTGTCTGAAGGACCTGTGATGACATCATGAAGAGGTGTGATTCTCCAGCCCGCCCTCTTCATGACCTCATCACAGGTCCTCCACAGGAGCATTCAGCATGGCATCAGCACAGCCCCTGTGCTGTCAGGTATGCCATGCCTCCTGCTGCACTCTGCTCCTGTCGCCTCCTTCTCCTTCAGACACCGATCTGCCCAGCCGCTGCAGGAATCAGGCACTGGGGAACCATGTGGCTCTGTCATTTGCTTCTCTCCGCTCACTGCTCAGCTGATAGGTGGGCGGGGAAGCGGCTAATTAATATTCACTGCACTTAAGTATCGGGACCAGTGGTTTCCCCAGCGCTGGATTCCTGCAGTGGAGGGGATATTTTCCTGCCTCCTGCGATCTCACTCCACCGCTGCCCCCTGCCCCCTCCTCACATTACATTCCGACCATATGACGCACACACACTTTCCTCCCAAATTTGAAGGAAAAAAAGTGCGTCTTATGGTCCGAAAAATACGGTACTCCTTATACTATTACGTGATCTGTGGTACATTTCGGTGTTACGTAACAGTCCAAAAAAGCGTTAAAACATTTTTCTTTATTCACTCATACATAGAGTAGTACTACTCTGGGGTACATTTCTGTAGTATATAACACTGCCAAAAAGCATTGTGAGACAGTGAGTGAATATGTGATGAATGGGGTGTACATTTCACCTAGGTATAAGGGAAATGTGTGGCTTTGTAAACCTAGTGGTAGAGAAAGGTCACTACACCTCACATTCAGCACACACTTGCAGCACAAGCCTGAAACTACTCAGGTCTTAATTAGGAGACCAGAAGTAGGTGTCTGCAAACACAATCTGAGAGCTAGTTTAGCCTGGACACAGGAAGGTGTCCTGGCACAAGAAACAGTCTCCAAGAGTGTTAGAGCTGTCTTTAGCCTGGACACAGAGAGGTGTCCTGGCACAAGGAAGCAGTCTCCAAGAGTGTTTGAGCTATCTCAGTCTGGGTGCAGGAAGGACCCCAGACATAGGAGTAGTCTCAGTGCGAATCCGTGTGAAGAGCGGCTGAATAGGAGTGGATCTCTCTCAAGTCTGGACATGGAAGGTGCCTTCAGACACAAGGAGGAGTATCTGTGAAGCTCCAAACTGGTAACATATGTGATATTGTTGTTTTGGGCACAGACTGGTAGAGTCTGGGTCCCGGATAGAGAGGGCCATCTATCTAAGTGTAATTAGAGGCTAGACAAGCCCAGGTTTTCTGTTTATGCTTTGTTTTAATCTGTTTGCTGTGGACTTTAATAAAGCTGGTTGCGGCCAGTTTTGCACCAGAACTGCTGTCTGAATGAACTGTTTTCATGCCATTCTGTCTACCCAGACAGCGATCCTAGAGCTAAACCCCCTGGAAGGCTACAATTGGCGGAGAATGCTGGGGCAGCGCAGGGGCCGGTACAGTTAGTGCTGGAGTGTGCATGCAGCACAGAGGCTTAAAGACAGCAATAAAGGTGAAGTCTGTTGAAATAGCAGCAGAGAAAAAAAAAGTGTGTCAAGAGAAACGTCTGTTTGGAGCAGTCTTAAAGAGACAGGAGCCCTAATAGACTTTGCAAAGAGAAAAAAAAAAAAGTGTCTGCACAGCAGAGCTGAATTTTCTATGAAAAAGACTGTAGAGTGTGTATGTTAAGACAGAGAAGTCTGACAGCATGGATGACAGCATGGAGGCGCTGTTTGAACAAATGGTGCAAGTTAATGTGCAACATAAGACTGCCGTGGTTGAGACAGATAAGTCCGGCAGTATGGAGGAGCTCATTGAGTACCTGGCCCAGGCCCAGCGAAGCATGCAGCAGAGCATGGAGCAGCAGCGCCTGCAGCACCAGCAGCGCATGCAGCAGGCCCAGCAGCAATTCCTGCAGCAGCAGCAGGAGAATAACCGGTTATTTGTTGAGCAGATGACAGCACCAAAAAAGGATTTCGGTGCCGCGTCCTGAAGTAATGTTGTGAAGGCACCGGCGTTGTCCGCTATAAAGAAGGCGGTAAGACGGTCCTTGAGAAAAATGACACCTCGTGATGATGTGGAGGTATATCTTACTAGGTTTGAGAGACTGGCAGAGAAGGAGAATCTGCCACTATCTGAATGGGCCATGGCGGTCGTACCCTATCTGATTGGGGAACCCCAAAAAGTCTGGGCTGACCTGAGCAAGCAGGACAGCGAAGACTATGCCAAGTTGAAAGCGGCGATTCTTACCCGGCTGGGTGTTACGGTGACAGCCCGTGCCAGGGGAGTTCATGACTGGAGATGCAGTTGGGAGTCTGCAGTAAGCAAACCTGATTATGGAGTTGAAAAGGTGATAGTGAACCGCTACACCCGAGCACGTCCTCCTGAGGTACAGCCGTCTGAGAGGTCGTCACTTCAGAGTTCCCGGACGCTGAACTCTCGCGGTAAGAGCGTTCCAGCTGTTGGGGACATGGGGTATGCTGATAAGCGGGTTCAGGCCCGAGGGGACATGTGGGTGGGAGAGTGTGATGGACAGTGTTGGAGCTGGCGTGAAATTGCAGCCAACTGTCCAATAGAGGGGGAGCCTATGTGTTGTGATGTTGGCAGATCCCTCTCTCTCTGCGCAGAACCTGTGTGTGTGTCCACCTCTGCCGAAGAGACTGGACCACAGGGGTCCCCGGTGGTTGTAAATGACTGCCCAGCACAGGCCCTCTTGGACTCAGAGAGTCCAGTGACTTCCGTATGTGACAGCCTGATTGATAGGGACTTCATCCCTGATAAGCACCTGAGTATGGTGTGCATCCATGGAGACACCAAAGTCTACCCAGAGACTGCCGTGGACTTGGTCCCCAAACTCGGGGAGGTTTCATGTGAAGTGGGGGTAGTGAAGACCCTGGTGCAACCCGTTATATTGGGTAATGACTTTCCCCGGTCTGAGGATCTCTGGGGGAAAAATGTTTCTGATGGACAGTGTGATGAAGCTCCTATTGAGGGTGCGCAGTCCCGAGGGGCGGAACACAATGCTAGTGGGCCGTTAAACTTATGTGATAATGATGATGATGATCATGATAATAATGATGACCATGATGATGATGCTGATGCTGATAATGATAGTGATGATGATCATGATAGTGATGATGATACTGATCATAGTCATGATAATGATATTGATGATAATGATGACTGTGATAGTGATGAAATTCCTTTGCAGGTGATGTTGGGAGACGAGGATGGTGGTTCTCGAGAACCGAGTGTCCCTGACTTACCTGTGTCCTGTGACAATTTTGAGAGTGAGAAGTGGCGAGACCCCTCTCTTAAAACGGCACAGGAAAATATGATTGTTCTAAATGAGGTTTCCCAGGAGCCTGGCTCTGAGGAGAGGTTTCCTCATGCTGCCATGAACAATAGCCTATTGTATAGGGACACTGAAGTCCAGGGAGAGGTCGTGAGTCAGCTCCTGGTACCTGAGCTATATAGAAGTATAGTGCTGGGGTTGTCACATAGTCACATACTTGAGGGACCAGATGGTGAAGTTAATGTTGTGGATGACATGTTAACTAAGGTTCCAGATCAAGATGTGAATGAAAATGAATTGTATAACCCTGACAGTGAGCAGGATGTGAATGAAAATGAATTGTATAACCCTGACAGTGAGCAGGATATGAATGAAAATGAATTGTATAACCCTGACAGTGAGCAGGATGTGAATGAAAATGAAGTGTATAGCCCTGACAGTGAGCCAGATGTGGCTGAGAAAAAGGGGTCAGATAGTGATAGTGAATTATCTGATGACCATAAAGCAACCAGTGCAAATGAGGAAGGCATGGTAGCAGAGGAGGTTGAGAGTCCTGAGAAGAAAGCTGATGCTGACCTTACAGCCAGACAGAAGATGGCATCTGAAGATGTTTTACAGTTGGTCGGTTCCCTGGCGAAGACTAAGGTGAAAGGAGGAGAGCTGAGCTTTAAAGGCAGGACTCTGAAACTGAACACAGCACAAGTGGATGCTGTTGAAGATGAGAAGTTGTCAGTGTGTGGTGTGGATCTGCATCATGCCAAGGACTCTGAAGGTGATGCTGCAGAGGTGGAAAAAGCCATGGAAGTGGTGGTCACCAAGCCAGATGCCTCATCAGAAGCTGAGGTTTCAAGTGAAGCTGTGAGGAGCAAGACTGAAGATATGGGGACTGACTCTGTCCAGGAATCTGTTTCTGCCGAAGACAGCGGCGTGGACGGGTTACGGTCCGGATCAGTAGCTGGCATTGGTGAGCTCAAGCGCACTTTCAGGAAGGCTACATCGGAGCCACGTCCCAACAAATGGGAAAAGCGATGTGTCACTCCGTTGCCGCTGCAGACACACGGGAGCCCAGATGGGATGCAGAACGTGGTGGAAGAGAAGAATCCGGCGGGTTCTGAGTATACAGATGCCGCTATCAAGGAGAACTTTAGGGCTGGAATAAATGGAGATATTGTAGACCAAAGTGATGTGGCTGAAGAGGTAGAGTCTAGGACTGACGGTGGGGCTTCTGGGCATGTCCTGCCAGAAGAGCCTGAAAGTGGGGAACTGGAGAAAAGTGAAAAACCCCCTATACCTTCTGTGATAGTTGGTGACACATGGTCAGTGCACCAGGGACAGGAAGTACGTGAGTTTCTGAGGAAGAGTCAGCAGAAGTGTTCTGATGTGTCGGGTCGTACTTCTCTGGCCAGGCACTATATCGAAAATGAGCCCGGCCCTAAGGTCAAGATGAAACCGTGCAGGATACCCGAGGCCCGCAGAGAGTATAGGCCTGGGAGGGTACAGGGTAGTGCGGATGCTTCAGATGAAGAGAAAACTGATGTTGGCTATGACAGTGGTGAGGATGAAGCTGATGAGGGCCATGACTGGTCCAGAGTTCACTGTCTCTGTTGGATTGTTGACCAGCCCTCCGGTCTGGATGACCAGCCCTCCGGTCTGGAGAAGAGGGAGGGGATATGTGAGACAGTGAGTGAATATGTGATGAATGGGGTGTACATTTCACCTAGGTATAAGGGAAATGTGTGGCTTTGTAAACCTAGTGGTAGAGAAAGGTCACTACACCTCACATTCAGCACACACTTGCAGCACAAGCCTGAAACTACTCAGGTCTTAATTAGGAGACCAGAAGTAGGTGTCTGCAAACACAATCTGAGAGCTAGTTTAGCCTGGACACAGGAAGGTGTCCTGGCACAAGAAACAGTCTCCAAGAGTGTTAGAGCTGTCTTTAGCCTGGACACAGAGAGGTGTCCTGGCACAAGGAAGCAGTCTCCAAGAGTGTTTGAGCTATCTCAGTCTGGGTGCAGGAAGGACCCCAGACATAGGAGTAGTCTCAGTGCGAATCCGTGTGAAGAGCGGCTGAATAGGAGTGGATCTCTCTCAAGTCTGGACATGGAAGGTGCCTTCAGACACAAGGAGGAGTATCTGTGAAGCTCCAAACTGGTAACATATGTGATATGTGTTGTTTTGGGCACAGACTGGTAGAGTCTGGGTCCCGGATAGAGAGGGCCATCTATCTAAGTGTAATTAGAGGCTAGACAAGCACAGGTTTTCTGTTTATGCTTTGTTTTAATCTGTTTGCTGTGGACTTTAATAAAGCTGGTTGCGGCCAGTTTTGCACCAGAACTGCTGTCTGAATGAACTGTTTTCATGCCATTCTGTCTACCCAGACAGCGATCCTAGAGCTAAACCCCCTGGAAGGCTACAGCATTAAAAAACTTTTCAGTATTATATTGCTCATCCATAAGCATTACGTGCTCTGGGGTACATTTCAGTAGTATATAACCCTCCATTAAAAGCGTTGCAAAATGTTTCTGTAATTACTTACTCATTCATACAGTATTACGTCCACTGGGGCACATTTCTGTGCTATATAATGCTTCAAAAAGCATTAAAAAATGTTTCTGTATTATATTTCCCATCCATAGAGTATTACATGCTCTGGAATAGATTTCGGTGGTACAGTGGAGACCAAAAGTTTTGCATTTTTTTTTTAAAAGTGTGATTACTTCTGTCTGGTTTTTGTGATGCCATTTTCCTGCTGATGAATTGACAGTGCATGAAGTTGTCATCATGCAAGATCTTAATTTTAACCAAAATGCTTTAGGATATAGGTATGGTCATTTAATTAAATAAAACTAACTGCCAAAAGTTTTGCATATACTATTTATTGATCACAGCATATAGAGTAATTCATTATTTACAATGCCATAACTTAGTATTTTGCAGCATAACCTCTTACTTTAATTACTGAACCCACCGACAGGGCATTGAAGCCATTAGGGTATTCAAGAAACCCTGAGTGCTCTTGGTCCACTCTATTTGCAAATCTGCTTACAATTCATCTTTATTGCTATGGGAACGGGCCCCAACTCGACACTCTAACTCATCCCAAAGATGCTCTATAGGGTTCAAATCAGGTGATTGGCTTGGCCATTGCAACATTTGAGCATATTTCTTTGCTTATCAATTTTTTACTAAATTGAATGTGTGATCATTGTCTTGCTGGAATTTCCAGCCCCTGCTTACTTTGGTTTTACCATGTGGCAGCATTACATTCTCCAGTATATCCTTGTACATGGTAGCATTCATATTTCCATCAAATCTATGCAAAGGGCCAATGGCAGATTAGGAAAAGCAGCCCCAAACCATGACATTGCCACCACCATGTTTCATTGTACAGTCATGGCCAAAAGTTTTGAGAATGACACAAATATTATATTTTCACATGATCTGCTGCCCTCTGGTTTTTATGTGTGTTTGACAGATGTTTTTATCACAGACAGAAATATAATTGCAAACATATGAGTAACAAAAGCTTATATTGACAGAATGAGTTAACGCAGCAAGTCAATATTTGCAGTGTTGACCCTTCTTCTTCAGGACCTCTGCAATTCTCCCTGGCATGCTCTCAATCAACTTCTGAACCAAATCCTGACTGATAGCAGTCCATTCTTGCACAATCAATGCTTTCATTTTGTCAGAATTTTTAGGTTTTTGTTTGTCCACCCGTCCCTTGATAATTGACCACAAGTTCTCAATGGGATTAAGATCTGGGGAGTTTCCAGGCCATCGACCCAAAATCTCTATGTTTTGTTCCCTGAGCCATTTAGTTATCACCTTTGCTTTATGGCAAGGTGCTCCATCATGCTGGAAAAGGCATTGTTGATCTCCAAACTGCTCTTGGAGGGTTGGGAGAAGTTGCTCTTGGAGGACATTCTGGTACCATTCTTTATTCATGGCTGTGTTTTTAGGCAAGACTGTGAGAGAGCCGATTCCCTTGGCTGAGAAGCAACCCCACACATGAATGGTTTCAGGATGCTTAACAGTTGGCATGAGACAAGACTGGTGGTAGCGCTCACCTTGTCTTCTCCGAATGAGGCGTTTTCCTGATGTCTCAAACAATCGAAAAGGGGATTCATCAGAGAAAATAACTTTACCCCAGTCCTCAGCAGTCCACTGCTTGTACCTTTTGCAGAATATCAGTCTGTCCATGATGTTTTTTCTGGAGATAAGTGGCTTCTTTGCTGCCCTCCTTGAGACCAGGCCTTGCTCCAAGAGTCTCCGCCTCACAGTGCGTGCAGATGCACTCACACCTGCCTGCTGCCATTCCTGAGCAAGCTCTGCACTGCTGGTAGCCCGATCCTGCAGCTGAAACACTTTTAAGAGACGGTCCTGGCTCTTGCTGGTCTTTCCTGGGTGCCCTGGAGCCTTTTTGGCAACAATGGAACCTTTCTCCTTGAAGTTCTTGATGATGCGATAGATTGTTGACTGAGGTGCAATCTTTCTAGCTGCGATACTCTTCCCTGTTAGGCCATTTTTGTGCATTGCAATGATGACTGCACGTGTTTCTTTAGAGATAACCATGGTTAACAGAAGAGAAACAATGATGCCAAGCACCAGCCTACTTTTAAAGTGTCCAGTGGTCTCATTCTTACTTAATCATGACAGATTGATCTCCAGCCATGTCCTCATCAACACCCACACCTGTGTTAATGGAGCAATCACTGAAAAGAGGTTAGCTGGTCCTTTTAAGGCAGAGCTGCAATGATGTTGAAATGTGTTTTGGGGGATAAAGTTCATTTTCTAGCCAAATATTGACTTTGCAAGTAATTGCTGTTAAGCTGATCACGCTTTATAACATTCTGGAGTATATGCAAATTGCCATTAGAAAAAGTGAAGCAGTAGACTTTGTAAAAATTAATATTTGTGTCATTCTCAAAACTTTTGTCCATGACTGTAGGTGGTTGGTACTTTTCATCATTACATTTTCCAATTGGGCAGTATATATAGTGCTTACCATCACTACCAAACAGATTTAACTTGGATTAATCTGACAACAACTTAGACCAATCTGTCTCTTTCCATTGGCTGTGTTCTTTGGTAAACTCAAGTTGAACCTTCCAGTTCTTTACAGAGATGAAAGGCTTCTTGACTGGAACTCATGCATTCAACCTTACTGCTCTTAGCCATCGCACCACAGTTTGGCCACTCACTTTGACCCCATATTCTTTGTTCATTTCATACAAAATCTGTACAGCGTTTTTATGGACTTTAGATACTGACTTTTTTTAATAATGTGATCAACTTTGGAGGAAGTTTTTCATGGTAGTCCTCTTCAAGGTTTGTCAACTGTTCCACAACCTATTTTTTTTTCTTTTTCCTTCTTTATAATACATGACACTTGACTCTGAGAGCAGTTGAATTCCATAGCTACCTATTTTTGACTTTTGCCTGACTTAACTGTCAGAATAATAAGCTTCCTTACATGATGATAAATTTGGCTTTGTCTTTGCCATGTTTTGACCAAAAAATACACAAACTAAAAATATTTTTTTTTAGCCAAAATTTGACTACTCATGAAAAAATATGCAAAACATTTGGGCCAGCAAATATTGAAAACTAACACATAAAGGGATAAAACAATGTCAAACACAATTTTCATTTGATTCTGGTTTACTAAAATCACCAGGTAAATGGCATCACATCAACCAGACAGAAGTAATCACTAGTGTTGAGCGATATTGCTCGATATCTAAAAATATCGTATCGAAATTGTATCGCCGATAGCACTAAATATCGTCGATATCCGATTTCGATACCGGAAGTCCCATGTAAGTCTATGGGAACAAAATATCGCAACAAAAAAACCCCTTTCTTTCGTTGTAAACACAAAATATACACACATAGAATACATATATATATATATATATACATGTCATTGTGACATATATATACATATATTTATAGTTTATACACTTCTACATAGTAAAATCGACTCTAATTCAATTGCCGGGTAAAGACGTGACATACCCCATAGAAGTCGACGGGCTCGGTGCCGAGTACCCCGAAAACCTCTGGCTCTGTGCGACTCAACTTGGGCGTCACGAATAGGATTCTGTAGCTCGCTATAAGCGAGTCCTGTGTGCCTGAATTGCACTGGTTTTGTGCTTGAGAATTGCTAAAATCATCAGAGAATGTATTTGCCATTTTTCCGCCATATTTGCGTCACGACGAGGCACTGGTGAAGAAGAAGGGCGTGCTCTTCGTGGGTGTCACTCACTCAGTGGCGTGAAAACGATGGCCGCCCACTGTAAATGGTACTGCAATGTAACATCGTGCCCCACAGCTCTGGAGTTCTGCCTCCTCATCCTCCTCAGTGTGCGGAAACTAACACGAAGGTCCCGCCTCCCTACAAAAGAGGGGCCCTCTCCAGATATGACACATGTGACTTGGCAGAGATGGCTAATGGACACGACGAGCAGAAGTGGGAAGGGATGGAGCAGTCAGAGCTCTCCCCCCACGGAAGCGACCCGATCGCCACAGAATCACCGTTGGGCACCCGGCCTGTAAACCCTCCTACGCTGCAAGAAGCGGCGGATACCCTAAGAGGCCTGGCCCGGCACCGGGAGGAGGTCGCCAGGATGGAAGCCAGCTGGCGTGCCCTAAAAATAAACTTGGAGCGGCGCCAATCCCTCTTACCTGAAGTGTCTGTACCGGAAGGTGAGGCACCCGTTCTAGTAGAGGAGTCCTTGCAATGTGATCCAGTTGACGTTGTCGCAGTGGAGGCACCCGTTCCTGCAAAAACCGCAGCACCGTCAGCAGCACCCCAGATCCCGCTGTCTGCCCCCGTCGCTGAGACAGAAGAAGCGTCACCCGTCCTCATGGAGGAGGCCGCGCAGGCACCAGAGCACTACCTGCCTGTACCGGAGCCCCGACTGTCATCTGATTTAGAGCCGTCTGCTTCCTCCGCAGGGGAGCGCCGCCAGGACTGGGGGGCGACAGGAGAGCTGCCGCAAACCGGACACTGTAAGCTGCAGTGGAGTGGTGGAGACATGGAGCAACTGGTGGAGGAGAATTACAACCGGCGTCAGGAGGAAGAGTGGAGACGTTGGGAGCGGGAAGCAGAGCGACAAAGGGAGCAGCGAGAAACCCTAAAACTTCGCCAACGTCACCTGGAGAAGGACCGGCAGATAAGGACCGGATGAGAAAGGATAAAGGAACCCTGAGTGAGCCGCGGCGTAAGGGTGCAGTACGGAGCTTTAAATTGAAAGGTGGTTGGGGCTTCATCAAGGAGCCTGGACTTTATTTAGAAGTCTTTGTGACCCGGCGGGACGTGGAGGCTCACCTCCCAGAAGGACACCCGGGGAGGGACCTGTTGCCAGGAGACTTGGTGACTTACACCCAACACTGGGGTTACAATGGGTGGTACGCCCTAAATGTTACCAGGTGCGACCCCTACTCCCCAGTGTGTCAGGAACCTGTGAGACCCTCGAAGCCTTCAGCCTCCCACATCCAGGCCTCTGCAAAAGTGCCCACCCCACGCCGTAAATCTCCCCAGCCTCCCTCAGTGGTCTCCTCAGCAGCCCCAGCTATGGACATGATAAGTATAGCTGGCCCGTACCCGGCGCCTGTTAGGCACCCTGGGGTTCGTACAGTCCGGGACATAGGGCTCCAGACCCGGAGGGAGATGAAAGAGGTGGCCACACAGACCCAGATAGCGGGTCACGACGTCACTGTACAGGCCACACGACGTCATCAGGTCCTGGTGGTCCTTGGTGCCTCGGATGTTTGGCAATCTCAAGAAGAGTACCAGGTGGTACCTGGAAGAGGCCAGCCAAAGAAGTCTAAATAACCCGGACAGGGTCCCTGTATGTAAATAGTTAACTTGTTTATGTACCCGGACGGGTGAATGTTCCTAAAAAAGTTTTTTAATTTAATAAAAAAAAAAAAAAACACAGTTTTCATTTCTTTTATTACTGTCTCATCCTGCGACGCCATCGATCTCCTGTAAAAAAATGAAAAAAAAAAAAAAAAAAAAGTATACCACCTGACCGACGCAGTCCATAGTAACGAGTGTCCCACGACGATCCAGCTCTGCTACATCAGAATGACAGGCAGAGCCTGTCATCCCGGCGCAGCACAGCTGATTACCTGCTTCCCCGGCGGTGACGTCATCGGACTGACTGCTTTACGGCCGGGATTACCCTGCAGTCACTGCAGTTATCGCGAAAAACTGCATGTGACCGCCAGGGAGAAGATAATGGCGGCCATCAAGCAGTCCAGGACGTGACCGCCGGAGATCTTCTGCCAGGTAAGTGCCGCTGACTCCTGACAGACCCGACCGACGGACACTCACAGTGACAGTGACAAATCCGATTCCGGTATTCGATAAGACGAAAATATCGAAACGAATTATCGAAAGGCCGATAGAGCTAATATCGGCCGATAGCCGATATTTGCATTATCGTATCGCTCAACACTAGTAATCACACTTTTAAAAGAAATGCAAAACTTTTGGTCGCTACTGTATATGAGTCCAAAAAAGCATTGAAAAATTTGTCTGTATTCAACTAGTCATCCATTCAGTATTAGGTAATATGTTACGGTACAGTAGTATATAACACTCCAAACAAGCGTTGAAAAATATTTCTGTATTCAATTAGTCATCCATGGGCTATTAGGTGCTTTCTGTTACATTTCGGTGGTATATAAAGCTTCAAAAAAGTGTTGAAAAATTTGTTTGTATTCAATTTGTCATCCATATAGTATTTGTTGCATTCTGTTACATTTTGATAGTATATAACGCTCCAATAAAGCATTGAAAATATTTCTGGATTTGATTAGTCACCCAAAGACCATTAGGTGATTTCTGTTACATTATGGTAGTATATAACACTCAAAAAAAGCATTGAAAAAGATTTCTGGATTCAATTATTCGTACACAGAGTATTAGGTGCTCTGGGGTCATTTTGGTGGTATATAACACTCTAAAAAAACGTTCACAATGTTTTTGTTATTCTATTACTCATCTATAGAGTATTACAGGCTTTCTGTTACACTTTGGCAATATACAGCTCTGGAAAAAATTAAGAGACCACTTTCAAATGCTCAGTTTGTCTGATTTTTCTCTTTATAGGTATATTTTTGAGAAAAATGTAAATTGTTCTTTTAGTGTATAAACTTCTGACAACATGTCACCGAATTTCCAAGCAATAAGTTTTGTATTTTTTTTCTGACAAAGAAAAATGGTCAACGTTTAAAAAAACCCAGTGCTTTCAGACCTCAAATAATGCAAAGAAAACAAGTTCATAATCATTTAGAAACAACAATGCTAATGTTTTAACTCAGGAAGAGTTCTAAAATCAATATTTTGTGGAATAACCATGATTTTTATAAACAACTTGCCACCAGTCTTTCACACTGCTTCTGGTGCAAAAATTTAAGCAGTTCTTTGTTTGATGGCTTGTGACTATCCATCAACCTCTTGATCACATTCGAGAGGTTTTCAATGGGGTTCAGATCTGGAGAATGGGCTGCCCATGACAGGGATTTGATGTGGTGGTCTCTTAATTTTTGCCAGAGCTGTAGAAGACTCAAAAAAAGTGTTGAAAAATTTGTCTGGATTCAATTAGTTATCCATACAGTATTCGGTGCTTTCTTTTAAATTTCAGTAGTAAATAAGACTCCAAAAAAGTGTTGAAACATTTTTCTGTATTCAATTACTCATCCATAGAGTATTACGTGCTTTCAGTTACATTTTGGTGGTATACAAGACTCCAAAGAAGTGTTGAAAAATGTTTCTATATACAATTACTCATCCATAGATTCGCTTTCCCAGAACCACCAAGGCCTGTGCCCAGGCAGCAACGTTCACCGCTGGGGCTCTTGCGGACTGCAGACGGAAGAGACAGGATCCAGCAAATAGGGAACAGAATGCAGGGTAGGCCTGTCCGAAGAGAGAAGGAGGCAAGATAGGACTAGGGCTGAAGAAATGCTAGCTGAACAGCTATCCTCAAGGTACCCACAGTTTGCATCCTTGTGGGATGTCGTTATATACAACCGGCAGCGGAGATGGGGTCTATACAAGAGTTTGAGACCCATCATCATGTCTCGTTCAACCCGTGGAGGTAGTGATGGAACTCTTGGCTAGGAGGCTACAAGAGCTGATGGTTGGAACCAGGGTGACGTCCCTCAAAATGAATGGTCAACATCGCTGTTTTGCGGTGGGAGTTATGAACCCTTCTTGAGAAATGAACAGGCCTGGGAGAGGCTCCTCAAGGAGGCTTGAGACGATGCTACCATCCCCAAGAGATCGTACTGTCCTTGGGATTCACCACCTCTTATGCGGGAGTAGGTGATGGTGCAGGTGACACAGGTGGCTGTCGCCCATTTCTACATGTCGGGGGCTCCAGCACTACCCGAAGCCAGGTAACTTACAGCCCAAACATCTGGGAATGGGGCTCCAGGAAGTAGGGAGAGGAAGTCCCCCCAGCCTCCCGAGGAAGGAGAAGAAGAACCGGACACCTGAAGAGGATTACTGTATTACACCCCTTATAATTTTTTCTTGCTTTGCACTTTCTGCAAAGTGTTTATGAGTGTAGGAGTACATCAACTACACTTTCAAAATATTTACTTTCAAATTTTTTTTACTGTTTAATGCGGTTATTGTTACATTACGATACAATCTAAAACTCAAAAAACATTAAATTTTTTTTTTCTGGATTCAATTAGTCATCCATACAGTTTAATATTCTTTGTGTAAAATTCTAATGGGTTAAAATTTTTAAAAACTGCTTGGACTGCTACAGTTCATAAAATATTTTAGTTCCAAAAATTGACTAATGTTATATATACTGTAGAGTCTGCTTTGTGTGAAATTTTGTTGGTTTGAAATAAAAACCTAAATTGACCTGCTACAGGTGTAGAAATTTGGTTGTTCAAAAATGGACTATTGTCATATATACTCTAGCTCTTAGTTTGTGTAAAATTTCAATACTTTGAAATTAAAACCAAAAATTGTCCTGTTACAGGTGTACAAATTTGGTCCCTTGGTACTTGTTCCCCAGCTGCCACTATTTCTCCCATTGTGGCATCCCCACCTTGTACCAGCACGTGTCCAGGAACAGCACCCATGCCCTTATAAAATGCAGTTACTGGGATTGATCACATAACGACCGACATGTGGACAAGCACTTGTGGTAAGAAATGCTATGTTTCCATGATGGCACACTGTGTCAACATTGTGGAGGCCGGGGCCATGTCCCACCCTAGCATGGCACATGAGCTACTAATGCCGATGATTGCTGGCCCTACTCCTACATTAGGGTTTCCTCCACCTCTTAAACCAGTTCCTGCACCCCCTCCTTCTACTCTTCATCCTTCATCTCCGATGTGCTATCTCTGAGCACGTAGTCCACAACAGCAGGAAAATTTAAGCTCTGCAGCACTGCCTCAGTGAAGAGGCAAAATGTTCTGCTAAGGTTAATTTGTCTATTAGGCAAACCGCACACCATTATTGAAAGGAATAACAGGCCA